>CM050419.1:15626305-15638805 GCA_027564155.1 Gymnocypris eckloni scoliostomus
GACCACCAGTGACGGTCAGAACCAGGTGATCCAGATCGGACGAGCGCACACAACCGACAACGACGACGAGCTGTCCAGACTCGCCCAGCTGGGTCAGACACACACACACACACACACACACACACACACACACACACACACACGCTAATGCATTAAATACAATATGCAATCAAAATGTGCACAGTGACACACACACAGCCTATGTATATATTTAATTAAATCACCACCTGTGCTCTTTGATAATGGCATTAAGCAATATAGTTATTGATATTATTAATCAGCAGGGCTGAGGCTCGGACAGTAATACGACTCTGACTCTGAATGACATGCTCATGCTGGATGTTTTTATTTTTGATTATGTTTCAGCAGTACGTGTTGACTGTGTCGAGTGTGTGAATGATTGTGTGTGTCTCAGGTCTGGATCCGGCGCGCTTGAGGCAGACTGGACTGATCTCAGGTCAGAGCAGCACTCGACGGATCGGAGACTATAGAGTTAAATTCAGTTACACTGACATCGACGTGCTCAGGTGTGTTTTTGATACACACACACACACACACACACACACACACACACACACACACACACACTCGCTCAAACACACACACACACTCACTCACACACACACTCACACACACACACACACACACGCTCTCGCACACACACACACACACTCACGCACACACACTCGCTCACACACATACTCATGCACACACATACATACACACGCACTCACACACACACGCACACATACTCACGCACACATACACACACACACATGCACTCACAGACACACACACACATTCATATCACACGCATTTCACACACACACGCACACATACTATGTACACATACACACACACGCACGCACACACACACACACACACACGTAGAAGCTCACACACACACACACACACTCGCTCTCACACACACACACACACACACACACACACACACACATTCACTTTCACACACACACACACACACACACACACACACACACACACTCACTCACACACACACACACACACACACACACACACACACACACACACTCACTTACACACGCTCACTCACACACACACACACACACACTCGCTCACTCAAACACACACACACACACACACTCGCTCACACACACACACACACACACACACACACACACACTCACTCACTCACTCACTCACTTACACACACACACACACACACGCTCGCTCACTCACACACACACACACACATACACACACACACACACACACGCGCACGCTCGTTCACACACTCACACACTCACTTATACACACACACTCTCGCTCACACATACTCGCTCACACACTCCCACACTCACTCATACACACACACACTCTCGCTCACACATACTCGCTCACACACACACACTCACTCACACACACACTCGTGCACACACACACAGACACACACACACACACTCGCTCACTCACACACTCATTCCTGATAACATGTCTGTATTCAGTGCAGCGAAGCAAAAGCCAATCATCTCTGAGCCTGAGATCCCCGGCAGCCAATCCCTGGAGGGCGTGACGGGCTTCCTGCTGCTGATGTCAGAGGGGCTGATCAAAGCCCTGGAGTCGGCCCACGGACCGGAGCAGGTCAACCAGGTCACAACATTCAGTACTATTACTCTGCTGCGCTGCTCAAATAAACTCACATCTAGGGATGCACACACATTAAAATTAACTCAATTAAACACCAAGCCTTTTTTTGCATCCCCCCCATTATTTTCACCATTGCATAAATTAAATAGCCTAAAAATGCTGTTTTTACTGTTTTATCTTGCTTTTCAAATACACAACAACAATTAAAAAATATCTACGTAACATTATAGCAAACATTATTTAACTTAAAATTATTAAGTTATTAAAATGGCCATTTTTGTCAGGAATCAGGCGTGTATTTTTTACTGTACACATAAATGCAGAAGTCAACATTAGAAAATATTACAGATCCCAAATGTGAACGCTATGTTAATGTATAAATGTATTAATAGAGCAGTTGTAATGATTATCATTATTATTGTCTTGCTATTAAAGTCATAAAAACGTGACTGAGCAACTGACGTAACTGAGTAACATTGTTTCAGTGCAGATTTTGGACTAAATCGTGCAATTCATGCATGCATTTGAAATATAACGTTCTGCGGGTAATTGACTAATTGTTTTAAAGCCATTCGGTGATTTCAGTCGTCATACAGTAATTTTTCGGTACAATAATCTTGGTTGCCGAACACTCGGTGCATCCCTCCTGCAGCATGGTTTCAGAACTACATTTCCCATGTTCCCCGGCAGGAGATCGTTGCCATGGTAGCGGCGGAGCTGGTGCAGCAGGGCAGTCTGGAGGCGGCTGCGCAGTCGGTGGTGGAGCGCGTCAAGCGTCTGCATCACGACGCATACGTGAGCGGCAGACAGAGAGCGCCGCACTGCGCGAAACATGAAGACATGACCCTTCTCATTAGAGTCATTAACGACGCGCTCGCAGACGGGTCGCTCACACCCACACAAGGTGAGACGCAGCTCGACCAATCACAAGCCAGATCCACACAAACAGGTTAATGCTAAAAACAAATTAACTAATTAATCACACTTTTTTTCTGAATCACACCGAACATGAAAGATTTTGGTAATTCTTTACAATAAGGTTCATTAGTTATTTTAGACGAACCTCCAACTATTATGAAAGAGTAACATTTAAAAAACATCAATGTTACAACGTTACAAATAAACCCAGTGAACGATGTTAAACTTTTTAACTTTTTTAATGTTACAATAGGCTAATGATGACCGTATACACTAATGATATTTTACTGTTCCCAAAAGAAAGCGCACTATGCTGTGCATGTTCCATGAAGATATTTAATAAACTTCCAACCGTAAATATATCAAAACTTAATTATTGATTAGTAATATGCATTGCTAAGAACAAATTTTAAGATGATTTTCTCAATATTTAGATTTTTTTGCACCCTCAGATTCCCGATTTTCAAATATTGTCCAAACCATACATCAATGGAAATATTATTTATTCAGCGTTCAGATGATGCATACATCTCAGTTTCCATAAAATGACCCTTATGACTGGTTTTGTGCTCCGGGTGTCACGCCCCTGGACTGTTTTGTTGTGTTTTTGCTCCCCATGTGTTCCGTGACCCAGTTTCTCCCTTGTATTAGTATGTAATTTTGTTCAGGTGTGTCTGGTGATTAGTCCCTCGTTAGTCTGTGTTTAAAAGCCCCAGGATCCCCTCCTTCGCCTGGAATACCTCCTCCTCCTGCTGGAGCAGGGCTAGAGATCGCTCGAGGGCCATACTAGACTGTTCCTAGTCCTCGCTGCTCTAACCAGCTACCCGGACGACGCGCTCTGTGCATTCTACGACGTCAGTATAAATATCTCGTGCAGAGCGCTGTCGTCCGAAGATGGTCCTTGAGCGAATTTTGCCGCCTTTGTGGAGTGGACACTCTGGTGCCACTCCGGACCCAGTGCCCAGCCCACCATCTCCCCGCTGTGCAGGAGCGCATGCCCGAGCCCACCGCTGATGGAGAGCCAGAGCCCGCCGCAACCAACGAGCCATCGCCGCATGTAGCGACAGAGTTGAGGATCTCCGTGGAGCCAGAGTTGCTTATGACGTCAGTCAAGGTGTGTGAGCCGGCAGCAACGCCCGCCTTGAGGGAGAAAGCCGCATATGGTGTGAGCGCGGAGAGAAGCTCCGCCCCCTGCACCGCGGCTGAGGGTGAGCTGAGGATAGCGCTTGGACTGTGCCACAGCAAGGGAGAGAGGGCTCCTGATCCCCAGTTAAGCCCTGAGTTCAGCACTTTAAGCCCGGAGCTCACAAATGCCCGCACCTGCCTCCTCCACTGCTATCGTCTGGCAGCCCCTCTGCTCGCCCTCAGCCCACCATCAATGCGGTGCGAGCTCCGCGGGACTGCCATCCTCCAGCGTCACCATGGTCAGAGTTTCCCTCAACTCCGCCTCCAGCCTCCGAGGCATGGTCTCCGTCTCGGCACGTTGACCCGTCGACTCCACCATGGCTCCAAGCTCCCTCCTTTCCACCGTGGTCCACTAGCTCCGCCGGGCTCCCTCGTCTCTCCGGCTCTGCCTTGGTTTGGCGTCGACCTTCCTGCACCTCGGGACTCCAGTCCTCCGGCTTCGCCTCGTCCCTTCGTACCTCCGGCTCCATCAGGCTCCTTCAGCCCCAGTCTGTCCAGCCGGTGCTTGTGTGTCTCTGTGGATTATCCTATGTTTTGAAGTATATTAAAGACTGTTTCGTTTGAGCCACGTCTCCATCGTCTCTCCTACACAGAGTGTGACACCAGGGTCATATATTAATAGTTACTTTACTAAATATTAACTGTATGCATGAACAATTCCTCCTCCAAGGATTATATTAGTGTAGGCTTTCAAACTGCATTAATACACAGTCAGTGTGTGTTTTAATCAGCATCATCACACAGATTCTGAGCTCGTCTCGTCCAGTCCAAGTTTATATTCTGCATGATAATTAACACTGGTGTGTGTGTGTGTGTGTGTGTGTGTGTGTGTCTATGTGCGTGTGTGTCTCTGTGTGTGTGTGTGTCTGTGTGTGTGTGTGTGTGTGTCTGTGTGCGTGCGTGTGTGTGTGTGTGTGTGTGTGTGTGTGTCTGTGTGTGTGTGTGTGTCTGTGTGTGTGTGTGTGTGTGTGTGTGTGTGTGTGTGTGTGTGTGTGTGTGTGTGTGTGTGTCTCTGTGTGTGTGTGTAATGTGTGTGTGTGTGTCTGTGTGTGTGTGTGTGTCTCTGTCTGTGTGTGTGTGTGTGTGTGTGTGTGTGTGTGTGTGTGTGTGTGTGTGTCTGTGTGTGTGTGTGTGTGTGTGTGTGTGTGTGTGTGTGTGTGTGTCTGTGTGTGTCTCTGTCTGTGTGTGTGTGTGTGTGTGCGTGTGTGTGTGTGTGTGTGTGTGTGTGTGTGTGTGTGTCTCTGTGTGTGTGTGTGTGTGTGTGTGTGTGTGTGTGTGTGTGTGTGTGTGTGTGTGTGTGTGTCTCTGTGTGTGTGTGTGTGTGTGTGTGTGTGTGTGTGTGTGTGTGTGTGTGTGTGTGTGTGTCTCTGTGTGTGTGTGTGTGTGTGTGTGTGTGTGTGTGTGTCTCTCTGTCTGTAATGTGTGTGTGTCTGTGTGTGTCTGTGTGTGTGTGTGTGTGTGTGTGTGTGTCTGTGTGTGTGTGTGTGTGTGTGTGTGTGTGTGTGTGTGTGCAGGAGGGCGGATCTACCCGGTGTCTGTGCCGTACTCTAATCAGAGCACCAGTAAGACCAGTGTCATGTTGTCTCTGGTGATGCCGGCGCAGGGAACGCTGACCAACGGCTCCAACACCGCGTCCACTCTGGAGGGAGACACGCCGACCGCCGGGTAACACACACTGACCGTGCTTTGTTCCTTTTTAATTTTAGTAATTTGAATTGCTATTATTATTCTTTTTTTTGTCTATATTATTTTTAACTTTTTATTTTCATAATTAAATGTTTTTATATTATACTACTACAAGTTAAACTAAATTAAAATTTTAAATGTAAAGTTTCCTTTTTAATGTCAATGTTTAATGTTAAGTTTAGTAATTTAATTATTTATTGCCATTTTATCGTTTTCATGTATATATAATTTTTGCCAATATTTATTTTCATTATCTTAGTTTCAGATTTTTTCTAGAGTTAAACTAAAAAAACTGTTACATTTAAATGTTCAATTTCAATTATAAAATAATGTAAATGTTTTTTATGGTTTAGTTTTAGTTAGGTGTAGTAATCCTGCACCCAATGTTGTTTCCTACAGCTGAATGCATTCAAAACTATATCAATAACGCATGCGTCTCTCTCCATGGTCCCCGGTTTAACTGTAGTCTACTGACACCCCTGATACCCCTGACCATAGACCCCTTACAGCCCATCAGTGAGAGTCCTGACCCCGCCCCTCTCTCTGGCCAAGCCCTCTCCCTGACCCGCCCCTCGGTGTGCCTGTGCTCCTCCCTCTGACTCCGCCCCTCTGTGTGTCTGTGCTCCTCCTTCCGACCCCGCCCCTCTGTGTGTCTGTGCTCCTCCCTCTGACCCCACCCCTTTCTCTTACCCCACCCATATATGTGCATGTGTTCCTCCCTCTGACCCCGCCCCTCACTTTGACCTCGCCCCTCTGTGTGTCTTTGCTCCTCCCTCTGACCCGCCCCTCTGTTTGTCTATGCTCCTCCCTCTGACCCCACCCATATATGTGTTGGTGCGCCTCCCACGGACCCCTCCCCTTTCTCTGCCCCTGCCCCTCTGTGTATCTGTGCCCCTCTCTCTGAACACGCCCCTAAGTGTATCTGTGCTCCTCCCTCTAACCCCGCCCCTCTGTTTGTATGTGCTCCTCCCTCTGACTCCGCCCCTCGGTGTATCAGTGCTCCTCCCTCTGACTCCGCCCCTCGGTGTATCAGTGCTCCTCCCTCTGACCCGCCCCTCAGTGTATCTGTGCTCCTCCCTCTGACCCCGCCCCTTGGGGTATCTGTGCTCCTCCCTTTGACCCCGCCTCAGTGTATCAGTGCTCCTTCCTCCGACCCCGCCCCTCGGTGTATCAGTGCTCCTCCCTCTGACCCCGCCCCTCTCTCTGACCCCACTCATCTGTGTATCAGTGCTCCTCCCTCTGACCCCACCCATCTCTGTGTCTATGCTCCTCCCCTCAGTCAGAGCCCCACAGCGACGCTGCAGTCGACGAACACACACACGCAGAGCTCCAGCTCCAGCTCCGGAGACGGCAGCCTGTTCCGGCAGAGAGGCAGTCAGGCGGCGCAACCGGACGAGACGGGAAGAGTGCCTCCCTACGTCGACTTCACACAGTTCTACCGGCTCTGGGGCTCCGACCACAGCGAGGGCCAGGGCCTGTCTGGAGATCTGGGGCCAGTGAGGATCTGCAGTCCGTCCCATCAGGTCAAACACAATATTATTCCATCTGTGACCCGACAACAAGCTCCTTAAACTGTATCTTTGGCCTGTAATCATGGCTCTGCACTGACTGTATCAAAGGGTCCAGCAGCAGATCCGAGTCCAGCATCATGTCTATAAGACACTCGTGTTTCTCTGAGCTTCTTTCGTCGTGCTTCTGTGGAGTTTGACGTCTCTGTAAGACCACGCCTGCAGAGCTGTATATATATACGTCTGTCTGTTTTTCTGTTTTTAGCCTCTTCCTTTAATAAACAGCTCTTGTTTCAGCTCCACATTCTGGTTTGGTTTCTCTTACCAGTGCAATATTTACTTATAAAGCACATTTAAAAAGCCACCAAAGTGCTGTACAGAATAGAATAATAACTCAGTAAACATAATAAATAAAACAAGACCATCACAACAATAATAAAACAACAATGATTAAGGTGGGGGTATTGAAAGCTAGAGAGAATAGATATGTCTATTTAATCTAAACGAGTTTGGATTAAAAAGAATGAATCGGCGTTATGATTAAGTTATGATTAAACAGAATTCCCAGATTCATAAATGCAAACTCCTCACTTTTTTGAGATCCAAAAATAGGTCGACTACGAGATTTGCTTGGATTCAATGAGAAAGTGTGTTTTTATTAATAATAAAACTGTTGTCTGAATAAGTTTTGTATTGTATTTTTTTTACTCTTTACTAAATTATCTAAAAAGGGTAATATTTGAGGTCTGAGATATGAAAACACTGAAGAGAGTATTGCAGACAATATTGTCTTTAATAGCACTTCATCTTTATAACATGTGATTTTAACCTAATATAGTCTTGTGTGTGTGTGTGTGTGTGTGTGTGTGTGTGTGTGTGTGTGTGTGTGTGTGTGTGTGTGTGTGTGTGTGTGTGTGAGAGAGTATGTGAGAGCGAGAGAGTGTGAGTGTATGTGTGTGTGTGAGAGAGAGAGAAAGAGTGTGTGTGTGTGTGCGTGTGTGTGTGTGTGTGTGTGAGAGATAGAGTGTGTGTCTGTGTGTGAGAGAGTGTGTGTGTGTGTGTGTGTCTGTGTGTCTGTGTGAGAGAGAAGAGTGTGTGTGTGTGTGTGTGTGTGTGTGTGTGTGTGTGTGTGAGAGATAGAGAGTGTGTGTCTGTGTGAGAGAGAGAGAGTGTGTGTGTGTGTGAGAGAGAGAGAGAGAGAGAGAGAGAGAGAGAGAGTGTGTGAGAGAGAGAGAGTGTGTGTGTGTGTGTGTGTGTGTGTGTGTGTGTGTGTGTGTGTGTGTGTGTGTGTGTGTGTGTGTGTGTGTGTGTGTGTGTGTGTGTGTGTGTGTGTGTGTGTGTGTGTGTGTGTGTGTGAGAGACAAATGACAGTTTTGGACATATAGGGTAATAAAACATATAACAATTTTTAAATAAAATGCCTTAAAGTAACTACAAATGAGAACATTAGTTGAGAGCCAATACTGAAGGCCAACAGTGCTGGTTGTTAGCCATTTTATCATTACACTTTAAAGGAATATAGATCTGAGAATCATCGGCATATTAATGATACTCTATATGTGTTACAAATGAAAGCCAGAGATAACATGTACAGGCTGAACAGAACCGGTCCAAGGATCGATCCCTGGGGAACTCCACAATTAGGAGGTACACTAAAGAGGAGGTCTAATGACCCATACGAACACTTAGATAAGAACAGAACCACTATTAGACTACGCCATGAAGGCCCAGAGATATCTCCAGATGTGTTAACAGGACCTCGTGCTCAACCGAACCGGATCTAATAAAACTAACGCCATGGATTTCCCCAGAATCGGTTTCTGTACAAATATCCCTTGAGACTCGGGGATTCAGATTCAGTGCTAGATTGAAACATGAACAGAATTAACAGCCAAATAAAGTCGATGCAACTGGATCTTAGAGATAAAGGGTCAATTAGAAATGGGATGGAAATTGGAAACAGAAGAAGCATACAGGTTTGTGTTTTTTTATAGATATAGCATCACGAATGTTAGAAAAGGAACCAGTAGACAAACATGTTAATAACCAACAGTTCATGATTTGTCTTAATAAAAAGAGGTGGATAATATACTGAGGGCAGCTTGTTGGTTTTATCAGGCCAACTATTTAATTACATGAAATCCGATTAATAGACTCAAACTCACACTAAGTAGAAGAACATAGTGGAGCATGCACACTCATGCAGTATTGTTTCTAAGCTCAGAGCAATGTTTGTAGCTTTCTGAAACATGTTATGGGAGTTGCTTCAAAAGAAACCTGTCCTTTTTCCGTTTGCGTTCGGTCCGTCTCAGGGTATGTGTAGAGTCAGGCTTGTGGTTTTTATGATATCCACACTGGTGGAAGACGTGCATCAGTGTCCAGGTGAAGCAGAGGAGTGTGCAGCTCCAGAGAGTCACGGTAGGCTTCGCTAGGAGAGACGAGTCAGGCGTGCCAGCGATGGACTTCTGAGGAGGGACTGTAGAGGACTCATCATCATCATCATCAAGGACTCAAACCACCCCGGTAACAGTCTCTTTATTTTACTGCCATCTGGCAAGTGCTTCCTAAGGAGGAATCCATCAGACCTGCATCAGACCCCCGTCACGAACATCATCGAACTCTTCTCTTCACCAGCTCGTGGTGTTTGTCTGTTATCTTACACACAACACGAGACTCAACATCTGCTCACCGTGTGTTCAACACACACACACACACACACAGTCACACTCACACACACACACACACACACACACAACACACACACACACACACACACACACACACACACACACACACACACACACACAATCAGTCACACTCACACACACACACACACACACAGTCACACACTCACACACACACACACACACACACACACACACAATCAGTCACACTCACACACACACACACACAATCAGTCAGAGACACTCACACACAAACACAATCAGTCAGACACACACACACACATGCACAGACACACACACTCACACACAAACACAATCAATCAGGCACAGACACACACACACAATCAGTCAGAGACACACACAAACACAATCAGTCAGACACACACTCACACACACACATGCACAGACACACACACTCACACACAAACACAATCAATCAGGCACAGACACACACACACACAATCAGTCAGAGACACACACACTCACACACAAACACAATCAATCAGGCACAGACACACACACACACAATCAGTCAGAGACACACACACAAACACAATCAGTCAGACACACACTCACACACACACATGCACAGACACACACACACACACACAAACACAATCAATCAGGCACAGACACACACACACAAACACAATCAGTCAGACACACACATGCACAGACACAAACACAATCAGTCAGACACACACACACTCAGACACACACACATGCACAGACACACACACACACACTCAGACACACACACTCTCTCGATCTCTCTCTCTCACACACACACACATTCTCTCTTTCTCACACACACACACACACACACAGACTTAGAAGGAGCTTATTCCCTCCTAAACTCAAACTCGGTGTCATAACATCAACATAACTCAATGTAATAATCAGTAAGATATTCACTATTCTCCATCATTGCTGCTCTGCATATCTCTTGCACATCCCTGCTATGATTTATTACGTCCACAGTATACTATCCTGCACATTTTATCTTATTCTTCACCTATATTTATGTATATTCTCTTGTGTTGTGTTGCATATTTTGCACTGTCAATTGAGCGGTCCTGATTTACATCTCACTATATTCTGTATAATTGAGTATGTGACGAATAAAACCGGCCTGTGATCGGGGGAAAAGATGCACTTCTGATTACAGTGTTTGAAATATAAAAAGCATGGTTAAAATCTAATCAAGGGTGTGGTCATGGATGTGTGTTGGACCTTAAACCCACTGTGTAAAGTTGAAAAGCCTCGCACGGCTAACATGAATGTTAAAATCACCCAACAGCAGTATTTGAGTTTTTCATGCCTGGTAACCAAATCCCTCATTGATGCAGCGAGTGCACTTAAAGAAGTGCTTGTGGAGAGGAGGATGATATATTGTGTCCGAGATGTCTGACTCTACAGGAGCTGCTGTGATGAGCAAACCTGTGTTTTCAGCGTTTTGGTAACATTTGATTTCGATAGTCCACTTTAGACATTACCTACACGTCAACTAGCAGTCATTAGAGTATTAATAGACTTAATATTAATTTATTTTGATGGCTCCACAACATGCTGAGATGAGTTAGTATATTGTGCATGATTATTCTAATTAAATTAAATTATAATGTCAGTATAGATGTTATGTTTCGTTTTCAAAATTGACGAGACACTAATGTACTGTGAATGCAATGCACTAATGAACTTGTACAAATATATTGTGTGTGTGTGTGTGTGTGTGTGTGTGTGTGTGTGTGTGTGTGTGTGTGTGTGTGTGTGTGTGTGTGTGTGTGTGTGTGTGTGTGTGTGTGTGTGTGTGTGTGTGTGTGTGTGTGTGTGTGTGTGTGTGTGTGTGTGTGTGTGTGTGTGTGTGTGTGTGTGTGTGTGTGTGTGTGTGTGTGTGTGTGTGTGTGTGGGGGTCTAAAGATGCCTTTAATCTCAGACATGTCTGATTATCAAGACGTCTTGCACCAGTTCTGGTCTTAGAACAAACCACAAGGTGGCGCTATAAGAAGTGAATTGACTGATCTCAGACTTCGTTTTGTTTTGAATGTTTAAAAATATATTTTATTTATGCAATTATGTACATATTAATACAGACATATACATCTCACAACAGTAGTATAAATACAACAACACAACTAATGAAAAAGGGTATACAGAGAAAGAAAGGGAACAAAATCAAAATAAAAAACTATCTTTGCCAGGGAAGAGTAAAATATTGAATTAACCAAATTAAACTGACATAATGCTTCATAGGTCTTTTTAGCTTTTCTGTTTCTAATATTGTGCAAAGTAATACCATATAGTTTCATTTCTTTAATAAAATGTTCACATTTTGGCTTAGCTTTAGTCCATTTCTTTACATGAATATGATACTTTCCAAGTAAAATAATTAGCTGTGTAAGAAAAAAAATGTACTTCTAGAATCAATGGTATCTTGTTCAAAAAAAAGATATGACATCATACATTCCTATATGTATTAATATTCCTAACATCTTAGAAATGCAGTTAGAGACATCTACTCAAAGTATATACATTGAAAGAAAAGATGACACAAAAATCACAGGAGTTTTCCATATTCAGTTTGAATCTTTAAAATAATTCTGTGTAATATCACACTTTTACTTTATTACTGATGAAAAACGTATTTGTTATTGACCATACTTTCTTACACTCAATGTTTTCATATTTAGATAAATTCTTCTTTAACACATTTATAACATATATATTACTGCATTTATCTTTAACAATATTAATATCACAGTATAATATCACAATTCAATGGCTGTTGGTCAGCATTTATATAATGTGCGGAATTACGTAATAATAATGAAACAACTTTACTTGAAATTGCATCAAAAATAACAGCATAGTCTTTTGGTTTCACAGGAAT
>CM050419.1:15643805-15648805 GCA_027564155.1 Gymnocypris eckloni scoliostomus
TGTAGATGTTGAGAAGCAGCGGTGTGTGTGTGTGTGTGTGTGTGAGTGTGTGTGTGAGAGAGTGTGTGTTTGTGTGTGTGTGTGTGTGTGTGAGTGTGTGTGTGTGTGTGTGTGTGTGTGTGTGTGTGTGTGTGTGTGTGTGTGTGTGTGTGTGTGAGTGAGTGCAGTGTTTGTGTGTGTGTGTGTGTCGGTGTCTTCTTACAGCTGCGTCCTGAACACACCTACTGCAGCCAAAATGGTGCTGACCTGTTTCTAACCTCTGAGTGCGAGCCAAGAGACGCCTGACGGAGCATTCCACTCGCTTCCCGTCAGCGGGGGGATCGTCCCGCAGCCACTCACACTCACACACACACACACACACACACACACACACTCGCTCTCCAGCGGTGCACTTCCTCCTCTCTGATGACCACTTCCTGTCCCAGAGCCGCCTGAGATCCCCTGTCCAGTCCAGTTAGAGTAATAACAGATTTGCGTGTGAGTGTGTTTGTGTGTGTGTGTGTGTGTGTGTGTGTGTGTGTGTTGAGTGCCAAGCACAGCACATATGAAGGCATTCAGTGTGTTGGGCCAATCAGATCAGACTGTGGGCGGGGGGCTATGACAGAAATAGAACTGAGTTTCCTGTCAGTTAGGACAATATCTCACATTTACACGAAGAGAAGCTTCACTTTAATCATGTGTTTACTCAACCAACAGAGATATGTTTCACATTTACATGAAGGGACTTTTGAAAACAGACCCCGTTTTGGTTTGAAACCTCCGGGGTTGCGTCTTATTGGCTGGAACGTTACTTTTTGACTTGTTCTTTGAAACAACTTGTAAAAAAAGTCAAATTAAAACATTCTACAAACAATGTATCAATAACGTTTTTGTGGTAATGTTTTGAGAACGTTATTAATGTTAGTGCAGGAACGTTTGTTCATGAACCTTTCCAGAACCAGGTGGAAAAATGCATTAAAATACACATATCAACAAACAGAGACAGACTGGGATTGGCTCTCGGATCATCATCTGTGTGCTTTCTAGGTCTTTCCCCGCTATCAGGTGTCTACCGTCTCTGTACATTCAGTTCTGCTCCTCCTCCAGTGAGCGTCTTTGGGATTTGTCCAGCTGTTTAATATCAGAACACACTTCTTAAAGGGACAGTTCACAAACAAAATGTGATTAATAACTCGTTCCAAACCCGTAAGTCCTTCGTTTATCTTCAGAACACAAATGAAGATGTGCTTGATGAAATCCGAGAGCTCTCTGACCCTGCATAGACAGCAACACGATCAAGAACCAGAAACATAGCGAGGACATCGTTAAAATAATCCACGTGACATCAGTGGTTCAACCCGAATTTTACGAAGCTACGAGAATACTTTTTGTGCACAAAGAAAACAAAAATAATGACCTTATTCAACAATTCGTCTCTTCCGCATCACCCTATACACACCCTATACACACCCTACACACACCCTATACACACCCTATACACATCCTACACACACCCTATACACATCCTACACACACCCTATACACATCATACACACACCCTATACACACCCTATACACACACCCTACACACACCCTATACACACCTATACACACACCCTACACACACACCCTATACACACTATACACACCCTATACACACCTACACACCTACACACACCCTATACACATCATACACACACCCTATACACACCTATACACACCCTATACACACCCTATACACACCTATACACACACCCTATACACACACCCTATACACACACCCTATACACTCTACACACACCCTATACATCATATACACCCTATACACACACACCTACACACACCCTATACACATCATACACACACCCTATACACATCCTACACACACCCTATACACATCCTACACACACCCTATACACACCCTATACACACACCCTACACACACCCTATACACACCCTATACACACACCCTATACACACCCTATACACACACCCTATACACACCCTATACACACACTATACACCCTATACTAGGGTTGTGACGGTGAGGACATTTTCCCACCGGTTAATCGACCTGATGTCACACCGGTTATAACGGTATCACCGTGGGGGCTTAAAATACCCTGTAAGCGCCGTGCGCATTTTACTTTGACTTTAATATCAGCGGCAATTCTGCATCAAGCACTGTTTAAATAAAATAAAAATCAGCAAATACTGTGGAACCAAATAAATGAGAAACAAATGTTTTTTTTTTAAGCATCACATATATATATCAGGGATGCCCAATAGATCGATCACGAAGGCAATGCTGGAAGATCGCGCTTTAGGTCAGTGTTTCTCAGTGTTTCTCAACCAGGGGGGCGAGAGATAAAACTACAATATAATATATTCACTAATATTATGATTCGCATGTTAAGTCATGTAAAAACATATATAGCCTATAAATAAATAACAGTATCATCTCTCTACGTATTCTGTGTTTCGGAGCAGCACATATTTCTCATCGTGTGTAATACAGACTGAACAGTGGCTCAAAAACTCTGTATGAGCACATGATATGCAAACTACAGCTCTCGGCTGGATAAAAGAAGCCAGTGTCACACTAGCAGTGTCACACTCTAAATATATGGAGCTATATAGCACCAAAGTGGTCTTCCCCATGATTACGAGCCAAGAACCACACTTTTAGTGCTATACACTTTTCGTGTTTACATTCCGGTCAAAATGTAAACAACGTATCCGCGTACATATGTTACATACATATGTGATACTCTCCCAAATAGCGCTATAGGGTGACTCGGAGGAGACGAATTGTTGAATAAAGTCGTTATTTTTGTTTTCCTCATGCACAAAAAGTATCCTCGTAGCTTCGTAAAATTACAATTGAACACATGATGTCACATGGATTATTTAAACGATGTCCTTGCTATGTTTCTGAGCCTTGATGGTGTTAGGATCCTTGCTGTCTATGGAGGATTTCATCAAAAATATCTTTATTTGTGTTCGGTCTTACAGGTTTAGGGTGAGTAATTAATGACATAATTTACATTTTTGGGTGCACTATGCTGCATTCACACACTCTCACGTTCACACTTGCTGCTAGAGGTTTCTCATACCAGCACTAGTAAACTTTGGTGCAAACTTGTTTAGAAATCAGGCCTGTAAATATTTGATGAAGTGTCAGGCGGTTGATATATCAGGTGTGTGTGTTTGTTGTGTTCACTGGGATCAACTCGTTTATCCCCGAGGCGTCATTTCCACCACATTAAAAATGTTATGCCCAAAGGCCAATTCACAGCACAAACAAACACCAACAGGTCCAATCTTGGCCATTGGATATCTAATTTTCTGATAATTAACTGACTGAACCGGTTCAGTCGGATGCAAACAATCTCTGACCGACACACTGATCCAATAAAACCCAACAAACGTGTTTGATAGCGTTTGTCTGTTTACTGTAAATTGACCTTAAAGGGGTCATGAACTGCCTTTGTATTGTTCTCTGAGCTCCACTTATAATGTTATCAAGATTTTTACATCCCAACACTATATTTGAGAAGTATTTCCATGCTGTTTTTGACGTCTCTCATCAGGACGCTCTGTTTGAAGAGACATGGAGGATTGTAGATTGTAGATTGTGATTGGCTAATAGTTGTGTATGATTGACAGCCTACATTCCTCAAAGATGGATGCTGATTAGGGTTGTCAAAATGAATCGATGCATTGCGATGCGGACATGGACGATTCTGCATTGATGCAGTTATAGACTATAATCGATTATAGCCTATGATGTCATTCATATACACGCTATTTTAAAATCTGAACTTGGCTTTTCCTTAGTGTGCTGAGAAACACACTAGGACAGTGTTTAATTTCTGCGCTATGAAACCAATTCATTTTCAACTTGGCTCTGCACAGCATCTTATTCTCTTTGGAGAAACTTTATCGTTAGGTTTCTATGTAGACCTGTGTTCGGCTCTCTCTTCAACAGTACGTGCGTGAATCGGTGGGCGGGGCTAAACAGGCCGCTATGTAGAATCAGTGGGCGGAGCTAAACAGGCAGCTTTGTAGAATCGGTGGGCAGGGCTAAATAGGCGGCTATGTAGAATCGGTGGGCGGGGCCAAACATGCAGTGATGTAGAATCGGTGGGCGGGGCCAAACATGCAGCGATGTAGAATCGGTGGGCGGGGCCAAACATGCAGTGATGTAGAATCGGTGGGCGGGGCCAAACATGCAGTGATGTAGAATCGGTGGGCGGGTCTAAATAGGCGGCTATGTAGAATCGGTGGGCGGGGCTAAACAGGCAGTGATGTAGAATCGGTGGGCGGGGCTAAACAGGCAGCTATGTAGAATCGGTGGGCGGGGCTAAACAGGCAGCGATGTAGAAACAAGCATTGATCTTCTTCTACGGAGGCGGAGTTTATCCACACTATTACATCATAGAGTAGAATATTCCACAAGCTGATGTTTTGGCAGACTGCCTTCAATATAATCTGTTTTTAGACTAACAAGAACGTTTTGAGATCTGAAATTTGCTGGATGTTTTCAAGGACATTCAGAGATTGCCGCTCTCAGAACATTTATCTCAGTGTTGTGTGAATGTGTTTGAAATATTAATAGTTATAAGAACTTTTTATAAACATTACTTTAGGAGTGTGTCTTAATTGTATGGGTTATGGTTACATTTAACTTTTAACTAACAGTTAACAAAAATGTTTTTTTAAGAATGTGAGAACATTCCCTGTTAGTTGAAGAGGCAGTGAAATTAAAAGATAAGAGATCAAGGTCAATATTACGCAAACAGAATATTTTAGTTTATCATTTCATTTTAGTTTATCATACACAAAATGTAAATGTACATTTCAGGTCACTGTCCAATTGTGCAAAATATGTCAAATTGTGAATTTTGACACCTGTGAAATGATCCTTAGCAAAAGAGTTTGTTTTTTTCCAAACGTTTCAAATATAATTTATAGAGTTATCAATTTTAGTAAAGTGCCTGTTTTTAGAAACACCCACT
>CM050419.1:15653805-15683805 GCA_027564155.1 Gymnocypris eckloni scoliostomus
CCAGCGTCTATGGGAATAATTGGTTCTCATTGTTCCTATCACTGATGATCTGGAAGGTCAAACACACTGAGGAGCTTCTGTTCTTCAGCTGCATTGAAAGGCTGGAGAGAAA
This sequence comes from Gymnocypris eckloni scoliostomus, assembly GCA_027564155.1. Lineage (NCBI taxonomy): Eukaryota > Metazoa > Chordata > Actinopteri > Cypriniformes > Cyprinidae > Gymnocypris > Gymnocypris eckloni. Next base: position 15,653,918 of record CM050419.1, read on the forward strand.
CCCGTTCATGAGCAAGTCAAGTCACCTTTATTTATATAGCGCTTTTTAACAATACAGATTGTGTTAAAGCCTCTTTACATGTGTCAATAATGCAAACAGTAAACACTACATTTTCAGTTAAAGGCAGTTCATCGTTGAATTCAGTGATGTCATCACCCAGCTCAGTTCAATTAATGTATCGGTAAGCCCCTCCCCTCGAACGCAGACTAGCCAATGGCAGTCGAGTATCAGTTGCATGGGGAGGAACTCTGACGTCTTTAGGTTTCAGTGCCTTAGAGAAACATTAGAGAATCCAAATCTCGCATCGGTTTATGGGGTTTATGATTCAGAAATGTAAACGATGTGTCTGGGGTAGAGGTCTGCACGGGCTCAAAACTGAGGCCCGAACCCGGCCCGTACCCGAGATCGTCTGACCCGACCCGAGCGGCACAGTTAAATTTAGAGCCCGAACCCGACCCGAAATCACAAAATCACGGAGAGTCTCTCTATAAGCAATGAGGCATAGTTACTTAAAAAACAGCGATTTTGCCGCCTCATTGCAGATAAATATAATGTTGTGACTTGCGAGTCAGTAGCCTGTCGAAGCTATTTTACTAATAAAAGTTTCCGTGCTGTTTGTGCGCGATCTCTGATATGAGTGTGTGTGGGTCTATGAAAGCAGCGAAGCCTCTGCATATATAGTTTTGGTTTAGCTACAAACCTGAACCCGACCCGAGCCCGAAGCTATCCATTAAACATTAACCCGACCCGAACCCGCGGGTCCCGAAATACTTTGAGAAATACTGATCTGGACACAGACTGGATCTGGTGACTGCAGTGACCATCTGATCTGGATACGGATTGGATCTGGTGACTGCAGTGATCATCTGATCTGGATACAGACTGGATCTGGTGACTGTAGTGACCATCTGATCTAGATACGGATTGGATCTGATGACTGCATTGACCATCTGATCTGGATACGGACCGGATCTGGTGACTGCAGTGACCATCTGATCTAGATACGGATTGGATCTGGTGACTGCATTGACCATCTGATCTAGATACTGACTGGATCTGGTGACTGCAGTGATCATCTGATCTAGATACGGATTGGATCTGGTGACTGCATTGACCATCTGATCTAGATACGGATTGGATCTGGTGACTGCATTGACCATCTGATCTAGATACTGACTGGATCTGGTGACTGCAGTGATCATCTGATCTGGATATGGACTGGATCTGGTGACTGCAGTGACCATCTGATCTAGATACGGATTGGATCTGGTGACTGCATTGACCATCTGATCTAGATACTGACTGGATCTGGTGACTGCAGTGATCATCTGATCTGGATATGGACTGGATCTGGTGACTGCAGTGATCATCTGATCTGGATATGGACTGGATCCGGTGACTGCAGTGACCATCTGATCTGGATACGGACTGGATCTGGTGACTGCAGTGATCATCTGATCTGGATACGGACTAGATCTGGTGACTGCAGTGATCATCTGATCTGGATACGGACTGGATCTGGTGACTGCAGTGATCATCTGATCTGGATACGGACTAGATCTGGTGACTGCAGTGATCATCTGATCTGGATATGGACTGGATCTGGTGACTGCAGTGATCATCTGATCTGGATATGGACTGGATCTGGTGACTGCAGTGATCATCTGATCTGGATACGGACTAGATCTGGTGGCTACGGTGACCTCGGAATAAGAAAGCAAAAGACTAATATTAGCGTAGATGTCATTCTTCTTACGATGTAACGAGTACATCGTGTTTTATGGGAAGTGTTCCCGGTTCCGGTTGACCTAATTAATGCAGCCTAACAATCCTTTAACGGATTTGAATATTAGAAGCGTATTAGTGTGTTAAGTGTACACCAGGTTGAAGAGATGGGTCTTTAATCTAGATTTAAACTGACAGAGTGTGTCTGCCTCCCAAACAGTGTTAGGTAGATTATTCCAGATTTTGGTCGCTAAATAGAAAAAGGATCTGCCGCCCTCAGTTGATTTTGATATTCTGGGTATTATCAAATGACCAGAGTTTTAAGAACGCAGTGGACGTTGAAGGCTATAATGTGATAAGAGCTCGCTCAATTACTGAGGAGCTAAACCATTCAGGGCTTTATAAGTAATTAACAAGATTTTGAAATTCATACAATGTTTAATAGGGAGCCAGTGCAGTGTTGACATAACTGGACTAATGTGGTCATACTTCTGGTTCTAGTAAGAACTCTAGCTGCTGCATTTTGGACTATCTAATCATGATCACTGAGCAGTTTACATTACAATCATACAGTGTTCCAGTGAGTAAAATGCCACAAAATGCACTTTAATATTTCTGATTCAGTTATTATGCACTCTAAATAAACTTAAGATGTCCTGGGAGGTACTCTTATAACCAATTTCTTCCCATATTTGTGCCCCTGGAGCACAAAACCAGTCATAAGGGTCAATTATTTTTAATTCAGATTTATACACCATCTGAATAAATTAGCTTTCCATTGATGTATGGTTTGTTATGATAGGACAATATTTGAAATTCTGGAATCTTTAAAGTTGTTCAAATGAAGTTCTTAGCAATGCATATTACTAATCAGAAATTAAGTTTTGATATATTTACGGTAGGAAGTTTGTCCAACGAGATCGATCCACTGGTTAGTCAGGTTTTGCCGTCCCATGCGTCCCATTTTGATGCGCATGAAGGAATTTATTTGGAAAATGCATTTCTATCTCCCATTATTCGCATTAACCCTCAAAAGTCAAAAACCACCACAAGCGAGCATAACATTGTTTTTGCGAAATAAGGGATGGAATGAAATTGGCATTTCCAAAACATGGAATTATGATGGAAACTAAATTCATTTATCACTTGAATATGATTTGTTCATCAGTAATCGTTTCTCTTCCAAATCTAAATCTCTCTTAACTCTGTTTCTCAGGATGAAGATGAGACGTCACCGGGTTTTCTTGATTTGCACAGTGGGACTGTGTGTCATTTCCTTCCTGCATTACTACAAGGCTCTGCACTACGTGTCCCTGCTGAGGGAGTTGTCTGCACCGTACCCTAACATCAAATCCTTCATCATGGTCAGTGGTTTCTTCTGGAAGGAGGGCAACACCCCGCTGTCCAGCGTGTCTCCAGAGGAGAGGCCTCCGCTGGTCCACGGGAAGCCCTGGTCCGGAGGCCTGGAGCTCGACTCCGGACAAGAACCCGAAGCACCACCGCGGTGGAAGAGACCTGAAGACCCGCGGCGCAGGAGCTCAGGGACTACAGAGGTACCAGCGCTGCTCTTCTGTGAAGTCGTGTGTGATTTCTGCACCAAACAAACTGTCACTGGTCAGTCAGAGAGATAGAACCCGCCCCCAACTCATCCGATTGGTTAGGTTAAGTCAAAAGTTGGCATGTCGGGTCAACCAAACAAGCAGATCAATGTTGTGAGCCAAAACATGCAAGAGAATAACAATGCATACATAATCTTTCGGCACCTCACGATTCGATTCTTGGGGTCACGATTCGATTAAAAACCGATTAATAATTTTTAGATTTTTAATCACAATTCATGATTTTAATCATATTTTTGTGCACACTGGACATCAAACACATCAGTATTTTGATACAAAAACACATCAGTCTATAGTACAGACTACTCGGTCCTGAGGCCGGTGTCCTGTAGAGTTTAGCTCCAACTTCCCTCAACACACCTGCCTTGAAGTTTCAAGTATACCAAGAAATACCTTGATTAGCTGCTTCAGGTGTGTTTGATTACGGTTGGAGCTAAACTCTGCAGGACACCGGCCCTCCAGGAGCAAGTTTGGTGACCCCTGGTATGGATAATGCGGACTCAAGAAATCAGTGTTTCCTATTAGCTATGAACTTCCTAATAAATCAAAAATATTAGGGATGTGCCTGAATCCAAATACGAGATGGGAGGAAAAAATATATTTCAATGCTTTCTCTCGCAATTATATATTTTGGTATAATTATGCTGTATATAAATTGCAGGCATCAGGGAGCCGTTATTAATATATGGGGCATTGAAATCACTTTTGAATGCATGCTTGCTTTTTACTTTCAATTTTAAGATTTGCGATCACACGTGCTCTGTGTATCTACGGAGCGGCAGTACTTACCACACAATGTACAAGATTAGATGTTTGTCAGTGGTGCTCAGGATCTGCAAATCATTCGCCATCAGTCATATCTACTTACTCCATTTATGTGATAAATTAAATTTGATGTACTGTAATGCAGTGTTGGGGGTAATGCATTACAAGTAACGTGAGTTACATAATCAGATTACATTTTTCAAGTAAAGTAGTAAAGTAATGAATTACTTTTGAATTTACAAGAAAATATCTGAGTTACTTTAAAAAAAAAATTACACCAGTTACTTTGTTTTCCCATTTATTGACGGACAGCTCTCCTGTCCCCATATTAGGAGAAATCATAAGTACAGAGGCGTTGTATGTGAATATGATCTTACTGTAGTTTAGACTAAATATGAATGTGCATTAATTAATCTCACTCGCAAAAAAACTGATTTAGTATTCATCAAAATTAATTAAAAGAGTGAAATGCAAACTCAGAATATGAAGCAAACCTGCAATAATTAAATATGTTAAACAACACAAATGTATCTAATCTCATTTTTATAACCAATGTATTTTCTGCTGACCTTTGATGATCCAGTTCAACCATACTAAGAAGCAAAAATCACTTTAGATAAACTAACATTGTTTTTTTTATTGCTGAAGAGTGTTGAACTTCTCCTGTGTTCTACTGTACAGACGTGATTTACTCATCCTTCAGTCTGAGGTTTATTCATTACACTTTTGGGTGTGAAAGGGCTTTATATTTGCTAAAAATAGAACTTCTTGTATTAAAAACAAACAATCAAGCCCTGCTCATATTTAAAAAGTAAAGCGGAAGCTACGCAAAAGTAACGTAACGCATTCCTTTCCATAAAAAGTAACATAATTAGTTACTTTTGGGGGGAGTAACGCAATATTGTAGTACATTACTTTTAAAAGTAACTTTCCCCGACACTGCTGAAATGTAACAGGCAACAGCTAGCAAGCGGCTAACCATGTCCCGTTAGTGGCTCCGTAGAACTCGTTATTTGTTTTCCGTGCCTTTCTGAATACACTCTAACTGTTCAACATCATGTTGTTGTTATTATTATAATTATATTAACTAGAAAACTAATTTTTGAAATTTGTGAATCAATGCGAATCGCTAGAAGACTGAATCACAATCAATGGATCGGTTTTTCCCCCCACCCCTAATATTGAGTGGATCTAGGTGTTTAAACAATCAGTGGGGCTAATACATATTCTATTATGATTACTGCTTCCACAATTGATTGTTTTTGTGTTGATTACGACATTAGACTCCCATTGTGTCTGAAGTTTTTCACAACAATTGTTCATAATGAGCAAGTTTTAAGCAGTCAGATTCTCATTTTTGTTTGCTTTGGCATATGAAAATAAAGATTGATGCTGTGTATTCTGCTTAAAATGTAGAATGTAGTGGATTCACTAGAACTAGAACACGGCCCTCTTTAATCTAATGAATTATGATTTGTGTCATTCGTTTAGCCTTAAGGGTGATGATACATGGGGCAACTTATTTTGAGCTCTGTTGCTTGGGCACTTTCCCATTGAGAATGGGTAACAAATTTCTGGATATTTTAGATCGGTCGTTGGCCCTGTGCCTCACCTAGTTGCCCATTGACGGCGACATTGCTCAAAAAGTTGGCCAATGTAGCAGCAGCCTAAGAGGTAATGAAACTTGTGTCCAGATTCTGCTGTCTTCTCATGGGGCTTTTTCTTCATTAATCAGGTCCATAGGGGAGGCTTGATCAGCCCAACCAACCAGAAGCCTGACCCACAGAGAGACGCTGCAGTTAACAAGCTTCAGCCACATCACTCCTCGACTCCCGACCCACTGGGATCCCTGGGCAACCTGCACCGCCGCACCCACGTCCTCCAGAATGACCGCTCCTCTTATTTCGTCCGCACCAAAGCAGGCGCTCTGTGCTTCCGTCAGGGGACGGAGGTGGCACCACCTAAAGACGAGACGTTGAAAGTAAGACCCAGCGGCATACCTGTCTTAGGCCACCGAAGAATCCTGCAGAAGCCTGACGAGTCGAAGACTCCAGTGAAATCAGTGGAGGAGTCCGGAGCCGCTCGAGGGAAGCCCAAGCGTGGCAAGAGACTTGTGAAGTGCATTTGCCGGCCGGGCTGGCACGGTCCTTACTGCGGAGTGCCCACTATGGTCTACCACTCTAATTTGCCCACGAAAGAGAGGCTTACGCCTCGCGAGAAGCCTCGACGTGTCATAAATGCCATCAACGTGAACCACGAGTTTGATTTGTTGCACGTACGCTTCCGTGAGCTCCTCCGGGCCGTGGATCTCTTCCTCGTGTGTGAGTCCAACTTCACGGCGTACGGAGAGAGGCGTCCGCTGAGGTTCCTGAATCTGCTTCTCAACGGAACGTACGATTACGTGCGCCACAAGATCCTCTACGTATTCCTGAACCATTTCCCAGAGGGCGGCCGACAAGACGGATGGATCGCCGACGACTACCTGCGCACATTCCTGACTCGCGACGGCATGGAGCGGATCGTAGGCTCCCGGCCCGATGATGTATTTCTCATCAACGATGCAGACGAAATCCCGGCTCAGGAGGGAGTCATTTTCCTTAAGCTTTTCGATGGCTGGACGGAGCCTTTTGCCATCCACATGCGGAAGTCCCTGTACGGATTTTTCTGGAAGCAGTTGGGCTCCCTCGAAGTGGTGTCGGGGTGCACCGTCGGGATGCTGAGGGACGTCTACGACAACGATGGGATTCGGCTCCGGCGGCGGGAGTACTACACCATGTCGGGATTCCGGAAGTACGAGAACGACACCGGACACATCTTGGTGCAGTGGTCGATTGGAAGTCCATTCCATTTCGCAGGCTGGCACTGCTCCTGGTGTTTCACGCCAGAGGGAATTCACTTCAAGCTCATTTCGGCCCAGAACGGGGACTTTCCTCGCTGGGGCGACTACGAGGACAAGCGCGATCTCAACTACATAAGAAAGCTGATCCGAACCGGGGGCTGGTTCGACGGCTCCGTGCAAGAGTACCCTCCATCGGACCCTAAGGAGCACATGTATGCCCCCAAACACATGTTGGATCATTACAATCAGTACCGCTACTTGTTGGCGAACCCTTATGACAAACAGTCCAACCTAGGAGGTGCATAGAGCAGAATGAGGGCCAAAGATGGTTTGATTGAAGGCCGTAAGAAAGGGGAACTGAGAGGGAGAGAAAATAACTCTTTCCTCTCTCTCTCTCTCTCTCATTGGTCCCAACACCATCCAATATGTGAACGCAGGCCTTGCAGAGACCAACAGCAAATCTTTCTGTTTTGGTCGATGTTTACATGAATGATTTCCAGTGTTCTTTGAGAGACTCTGCAATAGACGCCTCCTGTGTTTACTGTATGTGAGAGAGAGAGTGAATGTGTGTGTGTGTGTGCGATCAGACTGAATTTCATTGGTGCACAGACTTTCTTGCTTGCACTTCAGAATCAAAATAAGAAAACTCATTACACAAATGCCACATTTTTGGGTTTGTTGACAGCTTGTAAATTCCTCCGAACTCAAAACGTCTTTTTCCTCGGTCAGAAAAAATATCTTTGTGTATCATTGTGAGCTGTTCTGAATGAGTTTGTGGACGAGAGAGAAAGAAAGAAAGAAAGAAAGAGGCTTTGTTTGAGCTCCGCTGGGTTCTGATGGAGCTGATATGTGAGATTGTGCCGAGGTCCACTCGGATAACACAAATGAGCTTCCTGTTTGAGAAACCCTTGCGGAAAACTTGCTAAAGCTGGGAAAAGAGCTGTTTTCAAGTCAGATATTTAGTCTGGGAACCACTAATGTTGTGCGGAAGAATGGAGAGACGCCTGATTAAAATAAACCAGAGGCTCTGTTCCAAACTAGTGAGATGCCTACGTAGGCATCACAGCTGTGTCCCTACACAAAGCTTGTTTCAGATACCTTATTTTGGCCAAATTGAAAAATCTAATTCAATTTTTTTCAGAGAAGGCGTGATCTGAGAATGCATTGCGACAATCCATGATGGCGGACAAAGACTTTTCAATGTATTCAATACAGAAAAGCATTGACGTAAACAGCTTAGAACAGCTCTCTGTGTTTTGGAACAGAGCCATGGTCTTGGCTCTCTCGTGTTTTAAGTTTAAGTCTGATAAGGAAACAGTTTCTTATGAAATCCAGTTCTGGAAATCCCCTGTTCTCAGAGCTGTGAAGCCATCTGATCGCATTCGAGATCCGTGAGGAACTACATTGACACAGCGGTACCAGAGACCCGAAGAGACGAGACGCGGATGATTTGACTGGGATTGTTGTAGGATAATTCTGTCATTTACTGACTCTCTTTCTTCTGGCGCTGTTAAAGTCAAGATGAAATCAACATTGACTCTCTCTTAAGTCATGTTCTTGTCTTATTGTGAATGATTCACTATTAATATTCTGAAGTATTACAGCTGACATCATCAATCCGACACCATCTGATCAAAATATAAAGTCCCATCCTACATGTATTCTTGCAAAAAGTCAAATGTGACCCAGGAGCACAAAACCAGTCATAAGGGTCAATTTTTTAAAATTGAGATTTATACATCGTTGTTATGAGATTTAACATACATTGTTATGATGGGACAATATTTGAAAATCTGCAAAAAAATCTAAATATTGAGAAAATCACCTTTAAAGTTGTTCAAATTAAGTTCTTATCAATGCAAATTAGTAATCAAAAATTAAGTTTTGATATATTTACGGTAAAATTTACAATGATCTTAATATCCTAATGATTTTTGGCATTAAAGAAAATTGGATAATTTTTACCAATACAATGTATTGTTGGCTATTGCTACAAATATACCCCAGCGACTGCTTTTGTGCTCCATGGTCACAAACGGGTTTAATCCCCAAAATAATGAGCCATTAACAAACTCCCATAAACTTGGAATCACCTCCGAGGAGCATTATCTCTCTGTCAGACGTGCTGCTAAAAACAGGTCTCCAGATATAGGACATGATGAAATATATATCACCAGTATTCAAGGGTCATTGATTACTCACTGGTAAAAGGTCATTCAGCCGTGACACTACACATATCTCTGTGGCCGACTGCAGCACATTATAAACAGGCTAAAGATAGAAACAGCGTTGGATGTCTGAAGATATTACAGCTCTCAGCAGAGAGAGACAGGTGCTCAAGTGTTTATAGGGTCTCAGATGTGAATGCAGTGCGCTCGTGACCACAGTTAAGTAGAGATCGAATGACATCTCCAAATCTGTGTCAATTCCACATGGGAATAGAGTTGAGCTTTTATTCCAGTGACCTCTGGTGAAGCGATTGCATTTGTATCCTGAAACTCCAGCATTAATGTGCAGACTGGAGGTTGTTTCATTCTTACTGAATCACAATCAGTTCATATCAAGCAGCCTACAGCTGTATTAATGGCCTTATGAATGACCTCTTGAGTTGGCATCATATTTTAAACTCTAACTCATATCCGTCCTTCCATAACCGTCGTGCCACATTTAGTTCAGAAGAACAATTTGATTCGAGATTTTAATGATGGTTTTGCTCATTGAGGTGTAGCTCTCTCTCTCTCTCTCGGTTTAAACAAACAGTCACAGTTTTGGACGTATTGTCTTTTTTGTTTCGTGTTGTTTGCTGTTGTAAATGTTGTTGCTGTTTACATTATTTATCTTATTTATTCTGTGTAGAAAAGGGAAGCTCGGTTCTGAAAGACTGATACGTCTCTCTCCTCCACATCATCCCTCCATCCCGTCCTCTCGCACTGTATTATTCATCTTAAAGTGCCTCTATTATGGGTTATGAAAGTTAATATTGTGGTTTTGGGAGTTAAGGGGTTGATATGTGCATGCTTGGGTCAAAAACACTTTTGTTTTCTTATAATATGCATTTATTTTACTAGGGATGCACATTATATCTGCCACCGTATCGGTATCGGCCGATAAATGCTAATTTTTTCTATTATCGATATCGGCCGATAAATACTAATTTTTCTGTTATCGGTAACGGCCCGATAAGAAAATTTGGCCGATATCTTTAAGCCGATAAATAATGCATTATTTCCTTCAGAGACACTTCAGATGTGCGCTATGATGGTTTTGAAATGCTTGAAATATGATTGGAATCACTTTGAAAAGGACAAAACACTTATGTGTGACATGTGCAGAGCAAGTCTGTCATAAAGTCTACATAATTATAATTATGTAGCCTTTATGTATTTAATTATAATAAGAACATTACTGTACTAGTTTGATTCTTTACACATGTAATGATGTCCAATGACTTGTTTGCATTATTTATGCATTATTTTATTTTATTTGTGAGACTTTTTTATGGTGCAATTTGGTAATGGGAGAGTAAAATATATTTTTAAACTTACACTGTTCAAACTAGGCTGCTTGTGTTGAAGTGTTTGGGATGTGGCTTTTAATGATGAGACCTTTTTTTATATCAGGCTCTCAAAAAGTATATACAAAATTGGATATAGATTTATCGGCCAACATATCGGTTATCGGCTTTCAAATATAAATAATGATCGGTATCGGCCAAAATTTTCACATCGGTGCATCCCTAAGTTTTACCTTATTTGCTTAACGACTTTCAAATGATTCGCTCAACGATTAATTTTTACAAACTCCTCCTTCGCGTGATGCTGATCCACTCTGATTGGCCGATTTCATTTAAAGCAGAGCGCAGTGTTACTTTGTGTACAGCGTTACCATGGAAACAGATATTTTGAACGCTACAAAAGTGACACCTAGTGGCAAAAAATGAATTTGCATTTTCATTCAGACCAACGCGAAAAGACCAACAAGTGTGCGGCAATATGCTATATTGACGTCAAACAGGGATTGGTTTTAAAAACGCCTGGTTTCCATATTTCAGAGTCGACTCGTTCTTTAGAGAGACGATAAATTTATACACGGAGCACTTTCAGATTTATAACTCTACCTGATGTTTCTATTCACTTACATACTGCATGAAATATCATCTTCAAAAATCAATAATAGGGGCACTTTAAACATGATAGTGAAAGTCACTTATGAACCTTCTTGGTCAGAAACACGTGCATGTTCTTGTGCTATTGAGATTTGAGAGTTTCAGCTGTTTATTCTATATTTTGACGTACATACAAGTGTACAAATTATCAGGAAAATAAATAATGTAGAGCAGAACTTGGTGCTGTGCATTGGTTGTTGTTGGGATGTGGGCGTGGCATTCATAAGTGTATGCAGATGAGCGTTTACAGGGGCGGAGTTTAAGAGCACTAAATGATTGGAGGAATCCTGCATACATCATTAGTCAATTAAGACTTTTCAATTAAACATTACGAGGGAAAAAATGTAATGAAAGATAAATTGTTCAATAACTTGAATTTGGGGGGAAATAAATATAACAAAAATGCATCGCATGAATTATAATTGGGTGGTTTTTCATTCCAATTGCTGACTTTAAGGGCTGGAATACATTACATGAAGTCATTACAGATTTTAAAACACCAGACATCACATCACCAACACACACACTTTCAACACTTGGATATTAAATATGTGCGCATGTATACATGACTGAGCCACTGTCGTCAGCTGTTTGAAGAAGATGTGATGATTTGTGTGAGTGTCAAACACACGTGACCCTTCAGGAAATAATAATCTCCTGTGCTGTCAAACTGTTCATATCATTTTATGATTTTTTTTTGCGTAACTTATTCAGTGTGTTCTGTTTTAATATATTTAAGATTTTTTTATTTTGTTATATTTTTGGGTGTAGTTAACATTTCTTCTCATCATAATGTGTAATCTTGTATACAACGCTAGGATCCTCATATTGTAACACAAATATCATTCTGTCATGTTTGTCACTATTATTATTATTATGGGTTTTTGTTCCGCTAATCAAACCATGTTTAACTTCTCCTGTGATCTGATTTTAAATGCGCTGCAGTGTGAATAATCTCCTCCAATCACGTCCACTCTCACTCTCTCTCCTCCAATCACATCCACTCTCACTCTCTCTCCTCCAATCACATCCACTCTCACTCTCTCTCCTCCAATCACGTCCACTCTCACTCTCTCCTCCAATCACGTCTACTCTCACTATCTCTCTGTCAATCAGGTCCACTCTCACTCTCTCTCCTCCAATCACGTCCACTCTCACTCTCTCTCTCCAATCAGGTCCACTCTCACTCTCTCTCCTCCAATCACGTCCACTCTCACTCTCTCTCCAATCACGTCTACTCTCACTATCTCTTTGTCAATCAGGTCCACTCTCACTCTCTCTCCTCCAATCACGTCCACTCTCACTCTCTCCTCCAATCACGTCTACTCTCACTATCTCTCTGTCAATCAGGTCCACTCTCACTCTCTCTCCTCCAATCACGTCCACTCTCACTCTCTCTCCCGTACTCGCTCACTTTATCTCTTCCAATCAGGTCCACTCTCACTCTCCTCCAATCACGTCCACTCGCACTCTCCTCCAATCAGGTCCACTCTCACTCTCTCCTCCAATCACGTCCACTCTCACTCTCTCTCCTGTACACGCTCACTCTTTCTCCTCCAATCAGGTCCACTCTCACTCTCTCTCCTCCAATCAGGTCCACTCTCACTCTCTCTCCTCCAATCAGGTCCACTCTCACTCTCTGCTCCAATCACATCCACTTTCACTCTCTCTCCTCCAATCACGTACACGCTCATTCTCTCTCCTCCAATCAGGTTCACTCTCACTCTCTCTCCTCCAATCAGGTCCACTCTCACTCTCTCTCCTCCACTCAGGTCCACTCTCACTCTCTCTCCTCCAATCACATCCACTCTCACTCTCTCTCCCGTACACGCTCACTCTCTCTCCTCCAATCGCGTCCACTCTCTTCTCCAATCACGTCCACTCTTTCTCTCTCTCCTCCAATTGCGTTTTCTCTCTCTCTCTCTCTCTCTCTCTCTCTCTCTCTCTCTGTGTGTGTGTGTGTGGGAGAGAGTTTCTCATACTGGTTCACAGATGGAATAATTTCTCTAATAATCGCAGTCAGTCGAAGGACGTATCAGTGAGAAAATAATTAAAGTGTTTGAAAAGAAGAGAATCTCCTGAATTCTCTCCTGCACTGCTAAGAAGGAGCGTGTACATTTAACGAGTTTATACTGTCTTTTTTGTTTTGTGTATATGAATGGCTATATGTTAACCTTGAAGAAAAATTAAGAATAACAAATTCTATGACAAAAACTATAATAAATTAATTTGAAAACCACTTTGTGCACTTTTATGCAAATACATTTTTGTATTTGTTTGGGTTGTAAGCATTTGCACCACCTGCTGTCCAACTGATGAAGCTGTTTTCTTGATTTGCTGGTGCTTTTACTATTTGCATGTATTTTCTGAAGTTGCAGTGCATTGAGCTCTCTGGGCCACCGTACTTGAGAGATCAGGTTAATGGTTTCATACTCTATTGTAAGTATTGATCTCTGAGTAGAAAGAATGTGTTCCATAGGAACATGCTTCAAACCGTTGAGACGTTCACTGGTGAACTGAGTGCACACTAGAGGGCAGCATGTGTACACACACACACATACACATACTCTGTCTCTCTTTCTCATACACTCAGATACACACACATACACACACACACACACACACACTCTCTATCTCTCACACACACACACACACACACACTCTCTCACAGACACACACTCTCTCTCTCTCACAAACACACACTCTCTCTCACACACACACACACACACTCTCTCACAGACACACACTCTCTCTCTCTCACAAACACACACTCTCTCTATCTCACACACACACACACACACACACACACACACACTCTCTCATTCACATGACACACACACACACACACACACACTCTCTCTCACGTGCACACACACACACACTCTCTCTCACACTCTCTCACAAACACACACACACACACACACGCACACTCTCTCTCACACACACTCTCTCACACACACACACACACACACACACACACACATACTCTCAACACACACACACACACACACACACACACTCTCTCACAAACACACTATCTCTCACACACACACACACACTCACACACTCATCACACACACACACACACACACACACATACTCTCTCATACACTCACATTCTACCAAACACTCACACACACACACTCTCTCTTTTTCTCATACATTCACACACATGCACACACGCACACACTCTCTCACACACACACATGCACACACACACATGCACACACAAACAAACACTCTCTCACACACACTCACACACACAAACACTCTCTCTCACGCACGCACACACACGCTCTCTCACACACACACACACACACACACACACACACACACTCTACTGAACACAACTACAGTGAGACTGCAGGAGATTTCTCTGAGGAAGGAGAACATTGAAAAGCTGCTAATAATGATCCGTCATAGAGAGATGTTACTATGTGTCTCAGGGTGATTTGTGATCTCGATCAAACTACATGTCAAGACTAGATTATATGGGTTTACAGTGATGACAGTTTTATATCAGAGCATTCGTTTCAGCACAAGCAGATGAAGAATGTTCTGCAGAAATGAAAAACGAATCTTCAGATATGTGTGATGTGCTCAGCGTCTGCACAACTGTGTCAGCGATCGAAAAACCACATCTGAGTGCTTAGTTGCTGAATTTAATAGAAACAGTATGAACATACACAGGTAAAAATGAGCAAAAACAAGCGAGAAAATGCACCAGTTCACCTCTACAAGGTCATTTTAGGAACATCAAAAACTCCCGGTTTCATGAAGGACCTGATTTACTTGAAACAAGCTGATTCACTGCAAACAACATTAGTATTTTATGGGTTATTTAATGCTTTTCAGTGCCATTCCTCAGCACTGTTAAGGCCAATTCACACCGCAGACAAACTCCAATAAACTAGTCTGTTGGCGTTGGTTGGATCAGTGGGTTATCCCTGTTGGCGTTGGTTGGATCAGTGGATTATCCCTGTTGGTGTTGGTTGGATCAGTGGGTTACCCCTGTTGGCATTGGTTGGATCAGTGGGTTACCCCTGTTGGCGTTGGTTGGATCAGTGGATTACCCCTGTTGGCGTTGGTTGGATCAGTGGGTTACCCCTGTTGGCGTTGGTTGGATCAGTGGGTTATCCCTGTTGGCGTTGGTTGGATCGGTGGGTTATCCCTGTTGGCGTTGGTTGGATCAGTGGGTTACCCTGTTGGCGTTGGTTGGATCGGTGGGTTATCCCTGTTGGCGTTGGTTGGATCAGTGGGTTATCCCTGTTGGCGTTGGTTGGATCAGTGGGTTATCCCTGTTGGCGTTGGTTGGATCGGTGGGTTATCCCTGTTGGCGTTGGTTGGATCGGTGGGTTATCCCTGTTGGCGTTGGTTGGATCGGTGGGTTATCCCTGTTGGCGTTGGTTGGATCGGTGGGTTACCCCTGTTGGCGTTGGTTGGATCGGTGGGTTACCCTGTTGGCGTTGGTTGGATCGGTGGTTACCCTGTTGGCGTTGGTTGGATCAGTGGGTTACCCGTGTTGGCGTTGGTTGGATCAGTGGGTTATCCCTGTTGGCGTTGGTTGGATCAGTGGGTTACCCCTGTTGGCGTTGGTTGGATCGGTGGGTTACCCTGTTGGCGTTGGTTGGATCGGTGGGTTACCCCTGTTGGCGTTGGTTGGATCAGTGTGTTACCCCTGTTGGCGTTGGTTGGATCGGTGGGTTATCCCTGTTGGCGTTGGTTGGATCAGTGGGTTATCCCTGTTGGCGTTGGTTGGATCAGTGGGTTATCCCTGTTGGCGTTGGTTGGATCGGTGGGTTATCCCTGTTGGCGTTGGTTGGATCGGTGGGTTACCCGTGTTGGCGTTGGTTGGATCAGTGGGTTAACCCTGTTGGCGTTGGTTGGATCAGTGGGTTACCCTGTTGGCGTTGGTTGGATCAGTGGGTTACCCTGTTGGCGTTGGTTGGATCGGTGGGTTATCCCTGTTGGCGTTGGTTGGATCGTGGGTTATCCCTGTTGGCGTTGGTTGGATCGGTGGGTTATCCCTGTTGGCGTTGGTTGGATCGGTGGGTTATCCCTGTTGGCGTTGGTTGGATCAGTGGGTTACCCTGTTGGCGTTGGTTGGATCGGTGGGTTACCCTGTTGGCGTTGGTTGGATCGGTGGGTTACCCCTGTTGGCGTTGGTTGGATCGGTGGGTTATCCCTGTTGGCGTTGGTTGGATCGGTGGGTTATCCCTGTTGGCGTTGGTTGGATCGGTGTGTTATCCCTGTTGGCGTTGGTTGGATCGGTGGGTTACCCCTGTTGGCGTTGGTTGGATCAGTGGGTTATCCCTGTTGGCGTTGGTTGGATCAGTGGGTTATCCCTGTTGGCGTTGGTTGGATCGGTGGGTTATCCCTGTTGGTGTTGGTTGGATCAGTGGGTTACCCGTGTTGGCGTTGGTTGGATCAGTGGGTTACCCGTGTTGGCGTTGGTTGGAGTTTGTTTTCACCTGACTGAATATGCTTATAGATATAGGATCATCCATTTTCTCCAGTTGGTCGGTGTCTGTTGGTGAAGTATGAACATGACAGTTATTGTTCATAAGATTATAAATCCAACGGCCAACTTGTTTGTTGGCGTTTGTCTGTGCGGTGTGAATTGGGCTTTTTTATTTTCATTAATAAGATTCTACCAAAGATCGTTATGTCTCTCTGCAACCAATTGTTCATTATTAATCTACATTTCTCTAGATTTGTATCAACATTTAAGTTTTCTAAATTATCTGTTCTCTTAGATAACCAAATACCAAGCATTTAATTAATTTTTTTACTGGGATATTGTTAAATGATATATTAGGGTGATCATGGATGGCCAACAGCTCGCATTTTGACATATTCAACCATAAACCTGAAGCTTTTGAAAATATCATTACAGACTGGAGTGCTAAAGGGATTTGCTGTTCATTTCTAAGAAAAAGAGTCGTATCATCAGCAAATTGACTGATAATACAATTATTCCCTTCTAAGTTAATGCCCGATATGTTGCTCATTTTGATTAAAATAGACAACATTTCTGCAACTATGATAAAAAGTAAAGGTGAACAACCACAACCTTGTCTAATACCTCTTTTGACCGAGAATCTTGAACATGAACTTTGAGTAAGAGCGACAGAGCTGTTTATGTCTTTATATAGCATTCTTACAATATTTATACATTTTGGGCCAAAACCAAAGTGTTCTAGAGTTTGAAAAATAAAAGAGTGTTCCACCGTGTCAAAGGCCTTATAGAAATCTAAAAATAAAATAAACCCATCTTCTTCAATTAAATGACTATATTCAATCAAATCAAAAATTAACCTAATATTACTATGAATTGACCTATCCTTTAAAAATCCTTATTGTGTGACACTGATAATTTGTGATATTCCAGTTTTCAATCTAGAAGCCAAAGTCATAGTAAATAATTTGTAATCTGTATTTAGAAGTGTTATGGGACGTAAGTTATCTAATAATCTCTTATCTTTACCTGGTTTTGGTAAAAAAATTATAAGGCCTTATTTCATAGTTGGTAAAAGTTTGTTATTCCTTATACACTCCTGTAAAGCATCCAACAAAATACATTTTAGGTCCTCCCAAAATGTTTTATAAAAATCTGTGGTTAAACCATCAGGACCTGGAGATTTACCAGGTTTGCTTTTTTAACAGCTGCATCAAGTTCTTGTACGGTTATTTCTGATTCACAAACTTCTTTAAATATACTATCTATTGACGGGATATTATTTTTTATCGTCTGAAAAAAAGAATTAGAATTACTAGGTAAAAATGATGACGAATACAGTTTAGAGTAGAAAGTAAACACCTCATTTGCTATTGTGGTGTATGATCTGAATGTTCTACTTGAGTCACAATTAAACGATTAATCAATTTCTTTCCTGACGTCTTTTTTCCAGGTTGACAAAATATGAACAATTTTTTCCCCCTCTTCCAGCCACTTAGCCCTGGATCTCACATATGCCCCTTTTGCCTTTTTAATATAAAATTAATCTAAAATGGAGTGTAGCTCAATAAGTTTTTGTCTCTCATCTTCTGACATATTAGGTTGGCAACAACACTTATTAATCTCTTGAATCAATTGAAATTATTTTTGTCGTTTCTTTTTTATCAGATTTTTACTAAATGTAATTGAATATTCTCTCAATTGAGAATGATCACCTCTCTGGGACGACTGGACTCTTTCCTTCCCACCCGATGCACGACATCCACAGCCTCTGACAGGCTAGCAGCAAACTCCGGTGTTATCTTGCCAAGAAGTTGAATCACATCCTCTCTTATCCGCTCACTGGAGTTCTCCTTGAGACCTTTTATGCGAAGACACCACCTTCTTTTGTACCGTTCCTCTTCCAACACATGAACTTTCAGATCATTATTGACTTCAGTGAGTGAGCCAATTTGTTTTTCCATAGTTTTGATTTTGTCTTTGCATTCTTTTAAATCCTGTGCATTTATTTGGACGGATTTGGCGACGCTAGCAATCATCGCACTGTGTTGCTTCATTTGCATGCTTAATTCCTCATGCTGAACATCTACCTTGGTTCCAAGTGCTTTGATCGCATCCAATATAGCCAAATTAGACACATAATGTTCCTCATTTTCTGTCGATTTTTAGTTGTTTTTTTTTACCTTTCTGGGGTTTACATGGAGTGGGTGGGTCAGAGTCAGTGCCTCGCTCCTTTTGCTTGAACCGACGGTTCTGTCCATTGCGTAACAGTGTTCCTCCACATCAATCATGCTTTCAACAGCTTGGGGTATGTTTAACTTACAACAATAGCAGGTGTAAATGGAATATAACTAAACAAACTTGGGATTAAATGTGGGAGCATGTAATAAACGTAACTCTCAGTGCACAATCTTGCCGGAAGTCCTTCCACATACAAAGTGATAGGAGCTGGATGCCCGCGAGCGTTTCAAAGATGGCCGCCGAGTGACATGACTTGTCTTAAAGAGACTTTGTTTATATGTTCTCATAACAGTGAGAAAATATTCTTTGAACAACTCCCAAAACGTCTTTATGCTGTTATTTCTACTTGAACATAGTAAGAAACGTCTTTATAACCTTTAAATAACCTAATAATCGACAAGAAAACTGGATATTTTAATGTACTTAAAATATAGAAAATGAACATTCAAATGAAAATAAAGTTAGCAGAACATTGTCGGAAATGTTTTGTTAAATAACGTTACAATCCCGAGAAGAACGTGACATAATTTCAATGTTCAAATAATGTTACATTATGGGTCAAAATAACAATTGTAGAATGTTTAAGACACATCTTTGAAACTATGTTATAATTACAACAGCAAAACCGGACATTTTAACATTCCTACGATATTAAAATATATACATTGGGTGAAAATAAAGCTAGTAGAGCGTTGTAATAAATGGTTGTGTAACCTTCAAATAATGGTATAATCATGACAAGAAAAACTGGACATTTTAATGTTTTAGAAACATTCTTGTTCCTGCAATCTTTATATAATCTAAATTTGTTATACACTCTCAGAAATAAAGGTACAAAAGCTGTCACTGGAGCGGTAGCTTTTCAAAAGGGTCCGTTTTTGGCACCTTAAATGTACATATTAGTACTTAAAGTGTCCATGTTTGAACCTGATAGGTACAAAAGGGTACCCCTTGAAAAGGTGTCGCCCCAGTGACAGCTTTTGTACCTTTATTGCTGAGAGTGTATAGGTTGGACCTTTTGTACTTTTTGGTCAGATCTTCAATGTTTTCTGATGCAGTGTAAACTCCAGTGTAACATGCATTCATCAGCTTCCCAATGTCTCAAAGATTGAAGTGCTCAAATTCCAGGGAATGAAGGAGGAGAATGAAACACGTTCTGCTGGATTGACCTGATTCATTTTGAAACACACAGCCCTGTTTGTCTGGAATAAAAGTCCCGCTCGCTGTTAAGCAGCTCGAATCAAACACTGTACAACTCTTTACGCCTTTCAAGGATTTTTCATCAACAGCAGTGTGTACAGATGAAAAGCTACACACACACATACGCTCACACAAACATGCACACACACACACACAAACACACACACACATATGCTCACACAAACACGCACACACACACACACACACACACACACACACACACACACACACTCACTCTCACACAAACACACACGCACACACACACACACACGATCACACAAAAACCCACACTCACACACAAAAACACACACACACAAACACTCACTCTCATACACACACAAACACACACATACGCTCACACAACACACACGCACGCACGCACACACTCACACAAACACACATACACACATACTCCCACTCACACACACAGACACACACTCACGCACACACACACACACACACACACACACACAAAAACACACACTCACACTCACACACACACTCACACACACACACACACACACACACACACACACACACACACACGTCTCTACACTGCAAAAAAATTGCTTTCTTAGTATCTTTGTCTTGTTTCTAGTCAAAATATCTAAAAAGTCTTAAATTAAGATGCACACAAGATATTTATCCTTGTTTCTTGGGGAAAAAACTAAATTAAGTGCATTTTGCTTAAAATAAGTCAAATTATCTACCAGTACACTCTTAAATAATGGTGCTTCACGATGCCACAGAATAACTTTTTAGTCTAAATGGTTCCATAAAGAACCTTTAACATCTGAAGAACCTTTCTGTTTTATTGTGGCGAAAGAGAAGGTTATTTGGGCTATTTTGACTAGAAACAAGACAAAGATACTAAGTAACACGCCTTTGTTTGCAGTGTGGCTGTTCCTCTACACACTCGGTTCCTCCTCCTAGACTTTAGGAGCCACCAGGTGTCCGTTGAAGGTGATGTAGACGTCCACGTTGTCGCTGTATATGGCGTTGTCTCGCTGCCGCTTGTAGAGCCGGACCCAAACCTCGTCGTTGAGCTCCAGCGACAGCATGACGCTCTGGCTCTGCATGATGGAGCGGTCACTGGGCTGCGTGTACAGGATCACCTGCTGCTGCTCATTGTGCATCAGGTGCAGGTACGTCTCCTTGAAGTTCCAGGTGTGAATGTTGACGTTGAAGAAATAGACTCCTGGGACGAAGCAGTAGAACTTGCCCTTGAACATGTTGAAGTGTTCGCCCAGGTTGACGAAGACGGTGTCGAAGATCATGGCCTGGTAGTAATCGGCGCTGTGAAGAGCTTTGCGTCGGCCCACGGAGAAAGACGACTGCTGGATTTTGCAGGGGTCTCCGGGGGCCCCGGTGTCTCCTTTACTGCCTTTGGGCCCCATCACACCTCTGAGTCCATGGGGTCCGTCGACTCCGGCTTTGCCAGGCGTCCCTCTGTCCCCACGCTCTCCTTTTTCCCCTGCCAACAATCAATCAAAATCAGTATATAATCAGCAGTAATGCATTACAAGTAGTGTGAGTTATGTAATCAGATTACTTTTATCATGTAACTAGTAAAGCATTACTTTTAAGTTTACAAAAAATACCGGAGTTATTGAAAAAAAAAAATTATAAGTAATGACAGTAACTTTGTATTTCCATGTATTCACTGACAGCTCTCCTGTCCCATGTTGAGATAAATCAGTGCAGAGGCGTTTTCTGCAGCATGAGGATTATTCGTTTAACTTTTGGTGTGAAAGGGCCTTTACAGTTACTTTAGAGATATAACTTTGGGGGGTTTTGTTATTAAAAACAAGTAAGCCACCCCAGCTCAGGTGACAAACAGTATTGCAAAAGTAATGCAATGCATTACTTTCCATAAAAAGTAATTGAGTAACCTAATTAGTTACTTTTTTATGGAGTAACACAATATTGTAATGCATTGCTCTTCATAAAATGTAACTAAGTAACGTAATGAGTAACTTTTTTATGGAGTAACACAATATTGTAATGCATTGCTCTTCATAAAACGTAACTAAGTAACGTAATGAGTAACTTTTTTATAGAGTAACACAATATTGTAATGCATTACTTTCCTTAAAAGCAGTAACTAAGTAGCATAATGAGTAACTTTTATGGAGTAACACAATATTGTAATGCATTACTTTCCATAAAAGTAGTAACTAAGTAACGTAATGAGTAACTTTTTTATGGAGTAACACAATATTGTAATGCATTACTTTCCATAAAAGTAGTAACTAAGTAACGCAATGAGTAACTTTTTATGGAGTAACACAATATTGTAATGCATTACTTTCCATAAAAAGTAGTAACTAAGTAACATAATGAGTAACTTTTTATGGAGTAACACAATATTGTAATGCATTACTTTCCATAAAAGTAGTAACTAAGTAATGCAACGAGTAACTTTTTATGGAGTAACACAATATTGTAATGCATTACTTTCCTTAAAAAGCAGTAACTAAGTAACAAATGAGTAACTTTTTTATGGAGTAACACAATATTTTAATGCATTACTTTCCATAAAAGTAGTAACTAAGTAATGCAATGAGTAACTTTTTATGGAGTAACACAATATTGTAATGTATTACTTTCCATAAAAGTAGTCACTAAGTAATGCAATCAGTAACTTTTTATGGAGTAACACAATGTTTTAATGCATTGCTTTCCATAAAAGGTAACTGAGTAAAGCACTGAGTAACTTTTTATGGAGTAACACAATATTGTAATGTATTACTTTCCATAAAAAGTAGTAACTAATTAACGTAATGAGTAACTTTTTATAGAGTAACACAATATTATAATGTATTACTTTCCATAAAAAGGAGTAACTAAGTAATGTAATGAGTAACTTTTTATGGAGTGACACAATATTGTAATGTATTGCTTTCCATAAAAGTAGTAACTAATTAATGCAACGAGTAACTTTTTATGGAGTAACACAATATTTTAATGGATTACTTTCCATACAAATTAACTAAGTAATGCAATGAGTTATTTTTTATTGAGTACCACAATAGTGTAATGCATTACTTTCATAAAAAGTAATTGAGTAACTAATTAGTTACTCTTTATGGAGTAACACAATATTGTAATGCATTACATTCATATAAAGTAACTAAGGAACGCAATGAGTTGTTTTTTATGGAGTAACACAATATTGTAATGCGTTAACTTTGCCCAACACTGGTAATCCGTTGTAGAAGTCTAGCAGGCGAAGTGAGTACACCAGGACTGTGTTTGCTTTCACATCTTCTTCTGGTTGGGATCAGAATTATACTGTTATTCTGAGAGGTTTTTCCTCTCATTTCTCACATCTGTAAACTTTGGCCCAATAATATTGCTCCTATTGTTCACTACTGCTCCTAACAATCTTCAGCCATGTTAGCTCTAGGTGATGTTAGTTCCTGACGCTGACCCCGATGACATTTCAATCAAATTGAGAGGGCTGGTGTAGACCTGAAATAATCCAATCAATGGGAAAACTCATGTAAATGTCTGAATCCGTCTGTTTTCTCAACCAGACTCAAAACTACTTAGCACAGTCTCATTAGCACAAAGATTGCAGAAGTTAAAATGAGTGTTTTAATGAATTTCCAGCGTGGAGATGTCACTGAACCAGATCCTCTAACCTCAATCATTGTGAATCCTCAAACTATCTGTGGTAACGATTTTGATTCAATCTTTACAAAGTCACTGAAAAATTATAGAAACTTCAAACTTGGTACATGACGTGTCAAGTCAAGTCAAGTCACCTTTATTTATATAGCGCTTTTAACAATACAAATTGTAACAAAGCACTGCACAATATCAAAATAGGCAAATTGTGTCAATAATGTGTCAGTAGCTAGTGCTGTTAACTAAGTCAGTGTTCACTAGTACTAGTGCGTACAGTGATGTCATCAAACCCCTGATGCTTTCCAAAATGATCGGACACATGATTTTCACAGGCTTGACAATAAAGTGCACATTTCACCATAAATCACATTTCCATCAGAAAGTGAAAATCTAGTTTCTGCTTTTGTCTTTTAGACTATTTGCAGACTAAAATGCTTTCGAGTGAGCAGTGGTTTCTGCCCGGCGACAGATGTTACTCACCACCAGCTAAATTACCCCTTATACAGCTCAAAGGACATAAACAGTGGTCACATGACTGCACAGCGTCCAATGGCAAGGCCTCATGTGGTCAGTTTCAGGAATCTCTCTGAACTGGAAACGGATTTGACCGCTAGTAATCTGTCCACTGCGGCTGAAGAGTGAACATTACCCAAGAGCAAGTAAACAAAAGCCTTTTGGCTTCTTCGTTTTGTTCCTCTAGAGCTGCAGTTCTGAGCAAAACTGGTACACAGCGAGGAAAAAAACAATGCAACCAAATATATTATTGTGTATAATTACAACAGCAGATTAGACACTTCTGGTATCTGTGTCCATCAAACTCTACAGTATTATAGTAATAACTTATCTGCCACTTTGTAGAATCTAGTCAAATTACACATGGACACCCTAAAGTTCAATATCTATAATATTACTCATGCATTTTTATGTCGACCAAGAACAATAAACTTATTGGGTCACCAGAGTAAAATGTAAAATCAGGGTCTTCCAGCAAAACCAATCTTAAAGGGATCCCTGGGTATTAAGACTCGCATGGCTTAATATAACGTAATTGCTGTATCGTACCGAAATATGTTGTAGAATGAATGAACACATGAATGTTTATGTTATTTTAATCACATCATTTTATATTTTTTGGACTATGGAGGGTGCCATTTTTCTTATGACGTAAGCTACTAGCGCTACTTTTACCACAACACAATTCGGAATGGACAATTTGGAAAATAAAATACTGATATGATTAGCACAGCGACCGAAAGAGCTTATGGATACAAGTATAGGTTTAAACCAAATGCTGTACCATGGATTTACCCCCACACACACACACACAAGGAGTCTAAACACCACTGATCTCTGCCGTTTGTAAGCTTTGTCAGGAGCTGTGCTCTACTAAAAGACCCGAAGACATCAGCGCTAAAGTGGAGAGAGAAAGAAGCGGTCTTTATGTAGTTTTATTTGTCATCTTTCTTATCGCTTGGAAAGTCTTACATTGCTTCTCTTGTTGCCCTTCGACTGAAAACCTCACACACAATGTGGTTTCATATCAGTATTGTATTTTCCGAGTTGTGTTTGGGTAAAAAGCCAAAGACTATAGAAATAAGCGCCAGTAGCTCACCAAGTGACGTCATCGACGCAGAATGCTCATAAATAATGGCGCCCCCTATAGTCCATAAACAATGTTGATTTTTGAAATTAACATACTTCTTTCATGGGTTTCATGGGACATCATTTATGTTATATTAAGCCATACGGCGTCTTAATACCCCGGGGATCCCTTTAAAGTCTGCATGATTCTACTATTTAGTAGGCAATATGAAAAGATAAAATTCTCAAGTCTAAAACTAATGGACACGTTATTATCCAGCAGGGAGCAAATTTAGGTTGTGCATTGTTTTGAAATGTTCCTAAAAGGTTCCATAAACATTACTTTAATAATGTTTTGTACCTTTTTTTCTGAAAAATGTTATTGCTATTTAGACATTTTGAGAACGTTCCCTGTTAGCTGGAGTAGTGCATCTGGAATACAGTCATAATAGTCACAAAGTACTCGTTCTAAAGAAGTAGAGCGTGTGATTTCAGAATCCAACTCACCTTTGAGGATGGTCATGTTAATGATGGTGTGGATCTCCGGCGTGTGATTGGCTGCAGGCTGGGGGACGGGGCTCAGGGGCGGGTCCAGGTGATCGCAGCACCTGCGGCAGTACCTGGGCGTGGGTCTGGATGGAGACGGGACGGATGCCACGGAGGCCAGCAGCATCAGAAACACAGCCAACATCACGACACCTGCAGACGAGGAGCACGGTGTTTAAATCTAGATTACAGTTTTTATTCAACTGTGTTTGCAAATGTTTGATTTTGAGACATGTTTGTGATATTTTGAATGCAGCGCTTCATTTTGCACGAGATGTGAGCTGTTTTGCATTTTGTGTGCAGTTCTTGGATTTGTGTGTAAAGTGTGCAAGCAGCTGAAATTTTTTTTTAAAGATGCATCTCTTTAGCCAAGCATTCACATAATATATCTGTACTTGTACTTGCACTTGTAATTTCTATCCCACTTTATATTAGGTGGCCTTAACTACTATCTACTTACATTTAAATTAATCATTTGATGCAATGCACTTATTGTGCTCATGCATGTTTTTGTGCATGCTCATGCATGCTTGTGCATTTATATAAAAAAAACCTGCATGCAATGACCCATCCCTTACACTTTAACCCACCCATACCACTTAACCAATCCCTAACCGACCCGTAGGAAATCTACCCGCGGATATCTTTCGCATTACAATATGAACACAATACATACAATGTACTTATGTTTTGATGCAAGTATATAGCAGTTAAGGCCACCTAATATAAAGTGTGATCGTTATATCTGATCAAGTGCACATTATCGTTCTTTAGCTTGGCGTGAACACGTGCTATGCTATAAGCTATGCTAATGTGTCTATATTTGTTTCTCTGACATCTCGGGGTAATTACAGAAGCTCTTAAACTCTTAAAAAAGATCTGAGATGAGATGATGACGACTCCTCAGACAACATACAAAACTAAAAATATTTGCTTTAAGTTGAATTGCAACAAATAATGATTTATGTTAATGATGTTAACTGTCTGTTTGATTGTATTAACTGCATTAATTGTACTGTATATTTCTGCCACATGGACGTCAACTTTACAGTCACCACTGATTAAGCCACTTATAGAAACTTTAAAATATAAACATTTTCAGTGCAACCGAATGCATGCGATTTTTACGTGCATTTCAAGATTTAATGCATATCTTGGCATTTCCATAAAAATTCAACTTGGTTGCCTTAATTTCTAAAGCACTTCATATGATACAGATTATCAAAGCTTCACAGTAGCTATGTTAAAAAGTTGTACATTTACTTGTGCAAAATAATTTGATATTGCAATAAAAATAGCTTTATTTCGTGCTTTAAAATGCTAAAAGACAACCGCGTGAGTTCAATTCAGTTCTACAAAAGACAGAAATGTCATCAGTTGTTCAGTTCGAATCGGTTCAATGTTGATTCAGTTTAGTTCAATACCAGTGTTAATTTTAGGGCTGGCTCGATACCACTTTTTCAGAACCGATACCGATCCGATACCCAAAAATTCTGAGTATCTACCGATACCGATCCAATACCAAAAATTCTGAGTATCTACCGATACCGATACGATACCAAAAATTCAGAGTATCTACCGATAACAATTCAATACCAAAAATTCTGATTATCTACCGATACCGATCCGATACCAAAAATTCAGAGTATCTACCGATAACAATTCAATACCAAAAATTCTGATTATCTACCGATACCGATCCGATACCAAAAATTCGGAGTATCTACCGATACCGATTCCGATCCGATACCAAAAATTCAGAGTATCTACCGATAACAATTCAATACCAAAAATTCTGATTATCTACCGATTCCGATCCGATACCAAAAATTCTGAGTATCTACCGATACCGATATCGCTCCGATACTAAAAATTCTGAGTATCTACCGATACCGATATCGATCCGATACCAAAAATTCTGAGTATCTACCGATAACGGTATCGATCCCATACCAGCACAGTTTTTTTTTATCAGTGTAGAATTAATCTCAGAGTGTGTTGATCTGCTCATCACTCTTTTGTGTTTTACACACAATCTACTAAATATAGACAACTTTACTGTAAGAAAAACAACAAATGGATGAATACATAATTATACTATATGACAAAAATACTTTTATTAACTAGTTTAGTGGATCATTCAGTAGCAAAAGCTACTCTAGAAAAATCACAAGTGCACAATTTAATAAAATAAAAAATCTTATTCTCCAAGGATTGGACATTAGCGAGCAGAATACTCGGTAGAGGAGGACTGTGAGCCCTTTTCCTCAGTCTGTTGCGTATTCCAGCACGTCTCCCGCGGTGTTTTCTTCGCCTGCTGGGATTATTCAGGCGGCCTTTGTTCAACTCGGTGTTCCGAAGTATCTCCAATGGCCACGTTGGATTTGTGGATAAAGTGTCCTGAATCAGGTTAGTGCAGCGCTACCCAATGTCCAAAAGTGTTCTTTTGTCGTAAATAATCATTGCAGACGTTACACGTGTAAAAAGTAAAAATAGGTTAAAAAAAACACAATTCTGAGCGGAGCTAATTCACAGGCGACTGAACTCAGCAGCGCCACCGGAAGCGAATACCGATCCTGAATATCAGATCGGCGCACCCCTAATTCAGATGATCTTAATCTTGTGTTCACACCCGATCAGACACATTTAACACGCACAGCGCCGTGTGTGTGAGCCGTATATAATTTATATACGCTCCCTCTTAAAATATAACCCACCCTGTTATATCCTCCGGAGACCCGGCTCTGGAGTCTGTGCCTCTGTAGGGGACGTTATATTTGAGTGTATGTCTCTGAGACATCACACGTCACAGATATAAGTCGTACGGAGCACATTCAGCTCTTTATGGAGATAATACATGATTGGATGTTTCACCGTGAACCGGTCTAGCTCTTTAAAGATGGATACATTCAACTAAGTGAAAAATCCTTATGGAAATATGATTATATTTAGTAATTGTCATTTAAATCTGATTGTTTGTCATAAAGCAACATCTCAGGAAAATATGAGTTTTCAAATTCAAATATGACTTAATTTCATTCATGTCCGCTGTAGAGGACACCGGGACTAAAAGCATGTTTATTACGCATTTTGGGAGACATAACAATTGAATGGGAAAATTCATTATTAATCAATTATCTTATGACTAGAACCAGAAAATCTGAGCATATCACACCAGTCCTCAGGTCCTTACACTGGCTTCCAGTTACATTTAGGATTGATTTTAAAGTACTTTTACTCGTTTATAAGTCACTCAATGGTCTAGGACCTAAATATATGGCAGATATGCTCACTGAATATAAACCTAACAGACCACTCAGATCATTAGGATCGAGTCAGTTAGAAATACCAAGGGTTCACACAAAACAAGGGGAGTCCGCTTTTAGCTATTATGCCGCCCGCAGCTGGAACCAGCTTCCAGAAGAGATCAGATTAAAACATTAGCCACATTTAAATCCAGACTCAAAACTCATCTATTTAGCTGTGCATTTGTTGAATGAGCGCTGTGCTACGACCGAACTGACTGCATTATTTTATGTATAATTATTTTCTATTTAACTGTTTTAAATTTAATTTTAAATCAATTTCTATATCATTTTAAAATTCCTTGTTTTATAATTTTTACCTCCTTGTTTTTATTGCTGTGAATGATTATTTCACTTTCTTTTATGTAAAACACTTTGAATTACCACTGTGTATGAAATGTGCTATATAAATAAACTTGCCTTGCCTTGCCTTGCCTTATGGAATATTAGATATTATGATGAAAATCTGGCCATTTATTACTCCCATTATGATAATTATTTTGTCAGCATGCTGTCCCAACAGCAACACATGAATATGCAAATTAGATACAGTGTATAGTGTTTAATGGGAAAACAGTTTATGGACATTTTTACACACATATATTGCATAAAACAAAATTGTATGTCAAATAATTGTGTTAGATATTTTATAACATAGTTGAGAATCATCCTTAAACAAAGTTTAGTATAAAAAAATCATGAAACCTAAATATTAATTGGTGATTTTTAAAAAATCCCATTGATTTTGCCTTTTTGATGTCTTCATGCCATTTACAGAGGACATATACAAACATGAATAAAATATGATTTT
>CM050419.1:15691305-15708805 GCA_027564155.1 Gymnocypris eckloni scoliostomus
CATTTTAAATATTGATATTTTTCTTACAAAAATGCATAGAATAGCTTCAGGAGGCCTTTATTCACACCCCCTCCCAACCCCCAACACCGCCCCCCCTCCCCGTGTGAGCCGTGTGAGGTACTATTAATTGTGGATGGATGCATTTTTGGGACACGTTTTTAAATATAACTCTGATTGTATTCGTCTGAAAGAAGAAAGTCATATACACCTGGGATGGCTTGAGGGTGAGTAAATTATAGACTAATTTTCATTTTTGGCTGAACTATGCCTTTAAATGAGGATATAGCTACTAGAGTTGAGCCGGATACTCGGCTGAAACGAGTATCCGACGGATAAAGCACTTTTGCCGAGTACGGTATCATCACAGAGTAATACGAGTCAATATCTGTGCTCGGATTGAATAAAAATTCTCATTGGGTAGCTGACTGTGTCTGCGTTCTGTGATAGGCTAGTCACAGCGCCCTCTCCTACACACATACAAGTTAGGGGCGCTCACATATCGCGTCTTATGCTCAAGTTCGTTATTTCAAATGTAGAAGCGCGGTATCGCGCTCATAATGGAAGCGACGTTTTTCACGTCCAGGCGCGCGCCGAGAGATAAAACATCTCAACTTTTCAGAATGCCGCATAGCGCACCGCACCTTCTTGTAACGGAGGCGCGGCTGATGGTTGCTTAGCAGCGACAAAGCGCCTCGGGCGCAACCGCCCGAGCACTTTGGAAAAAGGAAAGCAGCGCGCCCTAGCGTTTTAGCGCGATATGTGAACGACCCCTATTGTGTTGCTGTGTCCCGCTCTGCTCACTCACACACAGAACACTGAGAAGAGAAGAGAACAGGCGCTCTCTCTCTGTCTCTCCCTCAGTCACTCAGGTTCGCAGGTTTTCCGTTAACGTTTAGGGTTTCTTCAGCTTCAGGTTTGTTTTTACTTTGGTTTGTAGTACTTACTTATTAACCAGTAGAATTTTAAACGTGGGGTTTGTTCAGGCTGCTTGGTAGAATGCTAATTTTTTTCTTTTTAAACCTTTTAAACCAAGAGAGTGTCTGACACTTTCTTGCTGTATTTCATAAAAAAAAAAGTAGTGGTGGTATAAAACTATATTACAAATTAATTAGCTACACACACATACCTGGTGTAAAAAAAAAAGAACCAAAAAAATAATTCACACTGATCATAAAAATTAAAAGTTAAAAAGAAAGTTATGTTGAGATGAAAACTCTTGTTCATTACATTTTACTTCATAATTGCAACCGCATGTGTTGTATTCATTGTTGCAAAACTTGTTCTGTATATAGTTTGTTTGTTATCGTGATCAAAACCATTGATCTGAAGCTTAATACTGATGCTGTCATGTAAATAGTTTTCTAATCAGCAATAAATATAACAATTTCTGATCAACCCATATCAATTGCATGCTTAAAATAACATACCGGTTAAAGCATTTCAAGGCAACCGACCCACTTCCAGGTTAAATCCGCCCACTTCCGGGTTAGGCCCCGCCCAGTCCGAGTACGGATACAGATACAGATAATTCATATGGTTAACAGATACAGATACAGATACAGATACAGATAATGCTGTACTCGCTCATCCCTAATAGCTACTCTAGCTAAACATTTCCACATATCTCTTCATCAAACCTCATTCCCCACGTTTGGGCAGGTTTTCAGTTTTTAATGGTCCCAGGTGAGCTCAGGTGTTTCTCAGGAGGAAATGAGGCGTTTGATCCAGCCGGTAAGTTTGGTGATTCGTGTGTAAACCCCATAATAGTCAGGCCTTCCACAGCCTCGGCCCCAGCTCACCACACCGGCTAGAAACCAGCGTCCAGACGGCTCCTGACACCAGCTCCGCGAGTCACCCTGACAGAGAGATAAACACACACACACACACACACGTGTAAATCAGCAGCTCACGCTTCATCACGCTTACAGCCAGTGCTGGGGTGACACATTACAAGTTACATAATCAGATTACTTTTTAAGTAACTAGTAAAGTAATGCATTACTTTTTAATTTAGAAGGAAATATCTGAGTTACTTTTTCAAATAAGTAACAGTTACTTTGTTTCTGATGCAATGAGTGACAGCTCTGGTGTTGCCATGGTGACAGAAATCATGAGTAAGTGCAGAGCGTTGTGTGTGAACATAATCTTACTGTAGCTCTAGACTAAATATCAACATGATCTTACTGTAGTTCTAGACTAAATATCAACATGATCTTACTGTAGCTCTAGACTAAATATCGACATGATCTTACTGTAGCTCTAGACTAAATATCAACATGATCTTACTGTAGCTCTAGACTAAATATCGACATGATCTTACTGTAGCTCTAGACTAAATATCGACATGATCTTACTGTAGTTCTAGACTAAATATCGACATGATCTTACTGTAGTTCTAGACTAAATATCGACATGATCTTACTGTAGTTCTAGACTAAATATTGACATGATCTTACTGTAGCTCTAGACTAAATATCGACATGATCTTACTGTAGTTCTAGACTACATATAAACACGATCTTACTGTAGTTCTAGACTAAATATCAACATGATCTTACTGTAGTTCTAGACTAAATATCGACATGATCTTACTGTAGTTCTAGACTAAATATCGACATGATCTTACTGTAGTTCTAGACTAAATATCAACATGATCTTACTGTAGTTCTAGACTAAATATCAACATGATCTTACTGTAGTTCTAGACTAAATATCAACATGATCTTACTGTAGCTCTAGACTAAATATCAACATGATCTTACTGTAGTTCTAGACTAAATATCAACATGATCTTACTGTAGTTCTAGACTAAATATCGACACGATCTTACTGTAGTTCTAGACTAAATATCAACATGATCTTACTGTAGTTCTAGACTAAATATCGACATGATCTTACTGTAGTTCTAGACTAAATATCAACACGATCTTACTGTAGTTCTAGACTAAATATTGACATGATCTTACTGTAGCTCTAGACTAAATATCGACACGATCTTACTGTAGTTCTAGACTAAATATCGACATGATCTTACTGTAGTTCTATACTAAATATCGACATGATCTTACTGTAGTTCTAGACTAAATATCGACATAATCTTACTGTAGTTCTAGACTAAATATAAACACGATCTTACTGTAGTTCTAGACTAAATATCAACATGATCTTACTGTTGTTCTAGACTAAATATCGACATGATCTTACTGTAGTTCTAGACTAAATATCGACATGATCTTACTGTAGTTCTAGACTAAATATCGACAAGATCTTACAGTAGTTCTAGACTAAATATCGACACGATCTTACTGTAGCTCTAGACTAAATACCAACATGATCTTACTGTAGTTCTAGACTAAATATCGACATGATCTTACTGTAGCTCTAGACTAAATATTGACATGATCTTACTGTAGTTCTAGACTAAATATCGATATGATCTTACTGTAGTTCTACACTAAATATCATTATGATCTTACTGTAGTTCTAAACTAAATATCAACATGATCTTACTGTAGTCCTAGACTAAATATCGACATGATCTTACTGTAGTTCTAGACTAAATAGGTCGAGCAGACAGCGGCATTCAGCTCAGAGCGCAGCCGAGCCCAGGACTCTGATAGTGGGCGACTCTATTATTAGAAACGTCAGAACCAGGACTGCTACTACCTGCTGCTTTCCTCAAGCAACCGTCTCTGATGTGAACAAGGAACTTCGGAGCATTGTGATGAAGCACAAGACTGCAAATCGAGTCATCATCCATGTGGGGAAGAATGATATTCAGATAGGACAGTCAGAACTGCTTAAGCAAGATTTCAGTGAACTCTTTGAAACACTTCAAAGACTTGAAGTTCAGTCGTTCATCAGTGGTCCACTCCCAGCAAGGGGAACTAACATGTTTTCACGGTTGCTTGGGCTGAATACATGGCTACAAAGAACCTGCAGTACAAAAGGAGTCAACTTCATCGACAACTTCAATATTTTCTGGGGGCACAGACAACTGTTTAAACTGGATGGCCTCCACCCAAACAAACTAGGTGCAAGAGTGCTAAAAGACCATTTCTATTTCTCCCTCCGTCATCCTTCAGTGGTGTGTGCCAATCCACTCATACACTCACCTGGACAGAATATGAGTGACCACAGGACTTCATATCAGCTTCCGAGTCATTATGTGGTTGAAGAATCCCACAAGGATACTGATAACGCCACACAGCCAAAACAAGCACTGCTCATGGACATCCCGGCTGAGCCCTGCCCACAGAGCTCATCACATGCAGACTGTGACGTATCACAACAGCTCCAAGACTCAGCACCCAAGGACGACTTTCTGGAAAACAGCCTGGGAAGCCAGGACAACACATCACAGTCACCGGAAACACCAGAGCTAGAACCTCGCTCACCAGAAACACTATCCCTCTCTCCAGCACCTGGACAGAATATGCCCCGCTCACCAGACACGCTATCCCTCTCTCCAGCATCTCCACTTCTAAGCTTTTCACAGAAAATGGAGGAATTGGTGTATGCTGGGACCAAACTCTCTGCAAGTCCCCAGATATCAACTAAAAAAAGCGGGCCCCCAACCACCAAAGACTGCAGGCTCAGCTCTCCCGCCTCCTCCTGTGAGAGCTCTCCGACCGCTGCCACAACGCAAGGGCCCAAACCTCCTCCATCTGCTGTAGGTGAACCAAAACAACTGATAACAGCTCTCAGTGATATGTGTCGGGTCCCGCTATACTAGCAGCAACATTCTACAAACGTTTACAAAACAAGCGGGAACCCAGTGTGCCTGTAGCCTTCTCTATCTCTGTTTTATCACGTGATAGACGGTCTAAGGCCTTCAAAAGGCGACGGCTGACCCATCTAATCTGCGGCCTGTTATGCATCAGTCTAAGATTGCTGTAGAGACAAAATTCCATCAAGTTAGCATTTTTAAACACTCGCTCACTAAAAATAAATCATTTGTGATCAATGATTTAATAACCACAAACAACCTGGATTTTATGTTTCTAATTGAAACATGGCTAGAAGACAACTGCAGTGCAACAGTCCTCACTGAAACAGCCCTCCTAACTTTAATTTTATAAGTGTGTAAGCCCGGTGCCAGAATGTCTGGGCCCCTAGAGAGGAACTGTGGGCCTGGTGTCAGTAATCAAGCAGGAGCTATCTCTTGCATATAGCAGCAACATCCAGGACGCAGCACACTGGGGGTTTCACACCCTGTGCTGACGGTCCGCACGATGGACCTGCTGCAGTCACCATTCCACCCTCCCTCATCACCTAAAATTCACTGAAAAATCCATGCAATGTAATATGTACAAAAGTAACCATACATGTTTGATATCTTTTGAAATGTCTCAGTGCGTCTGGTAAAATGGTCTCATTCTCCCAATCATAATGAAAAGCTAAAGGAAGTTCTGAAATATGAGAAGCATAGTGTACAGCG
This sequence comes from Gymnocypris eckloni scoliostomus, assembly GCA_027564155.1. Lineage (NCBI taxonomy): Eukaryota > Metazoa > Chordata > Actinopteri > Cypriniformes > Cyprinidae > Gymnocypris > Gymnocypris eckloni. The sequence goes on from CM050419.1 coordinate 15,696,746, forward strand.
TAAGGGTGTGCCCTCCCCCCTGATCTTCTATTCAGATCGCCTCCTGTATGTAAATAAGCATTCCCTGCCACAGGATATCAAGAAGCCTTTAGGTTGAAAATTCTAAAGACTAATTATAATAACAAGACCACCATTTGGTGGGCTTATTGAATTATCTGGGTTTATAAGGAAACGGGACACAAAGTTCTGGGCGTCAGTAAGTCGATTGCCCACACAGATCACTTGTGTGTAGTTTCAGTTCCAGGTATGGTCAGGCGTTAGTAAGCTGGTTGCCCACACAAGATCACTTGTGTGTAGTTTCATTTCCAGGAGTCTGTAGGCTGACTGCCCGCACAAATCGCTGTGTGTAGTTTTCATTTGCCAGGTAGTATTGTTAACTGATGATTCTATTCTTGTAACATTGGAGATTTGAATTATTGCTTCGATTACCTGGTTAATAAATTGTAACGCTTGATTCTATTCTGACTGCCTCTAAAGATTGCTTTCTCCCTATTAGAGTAAGCGGATTCGTATATTTCCATAAGCCTGCGTCAGTTTAGCGACGGCTAATACCCGGCGTCTTTTAAGTGTACTATGGATGCGGGGCGGGTTAATTCCGTTTAGGGCGTGACGCCGTCTGGTCAAACTAAATTGAATGCGCCCATACCTCTGACTTTTGATTTAATGTTACTTTAAACAAGGATTTGACCAATCCAAAGTTATTACGAGTGCTGTACATTGACCTACTAACATATCTGATAATGGCCAAAAACCTTTACTGAAGTAAACAAACGAACTAAAAGTTCTGAGGGGCTCCAAGGGGTTATCCATGTCTATGATTGTGTACGTGTGCATTGACGGCAAATCTTAGATACATAACCATAATTACCTCTGATTGACGACCGGGCCTGGACGAGATTGTGTCCGTGAGACCTGTGAAAAACAGGGCCTCTGAGCGATATAGTTTCCCTACATCTGAGGGGTAAAGTATTAAACGGAGCTGAAAAGAATAATCAATCATTCGTTTTCATATTTTAATGATGCACAGATATCATTAAAACCTTTTCATTTATGGAGTCAGATGAAATAACGAGATAAAATATATAAGAAGAAGTGTTCCATTTTAATGTTCTTGTTGTGTCGTGAAAAGGAAAGACTGTAACACGCAAAGCCCTTCACCCGCGAACGACTGCCGTCATTGGATCGTTCCAGCCGGCCTTCTTACAAGTGTCTGCAGGACTGTTAGGAGAGGTGGAGGTGTAGCTGCTCTGTTTAAAGATGTTTATCAATGCAAGCAAGTGTCATTTGGTCAGTACTTGTCTTTTGAATATCTAGGTATTGTGCTGAAAGGTGCCCCACGCATTCTGTTTATTATCATTTACAGGCCCCAAAATACTCCCCAGCCTTTGTTGAAGAGTTCACAGAACTGTTATCAATGATTTCCTCAGAGTTTGACTGTTTTGCTATTGCAGGGATTTTAATATTCACATAGACAATGCTGAAATCAAAACTACAAAAGAAATTGTAACAGTTTTAAACACTTTTGACCTGATTCAGCATGTGCACGGACCCAGACACAATCGTGGACACACTCTAGATTTACTCATCAGTAGAGGTCTAAACATTTCATCCATTGTCATTAAGGATGTAGCTCTGTCTGATCACTTTTGTATTTTCTTTGATATATTGATCTCTGTCACCACTGAATCTAGATCTGTCTCTGTCAGAAAGAGATGCATTAATGAGAACACTAGTGTGCTATTTATGAAGGCAATATCTTTAACACCAAGCATTTCTGCCGACTCTGTTGATCTTCTCCTGGATTCATTTGATCTCAAAATTAAGAATGTTATTGATGATATTGCACCGATAAAGGTCAGCAAGAAGAATGGCAGACAAAAATCATTTTGGAGAAAATCAACAGCAGTTCAGAATATGAAAAGACAATGCAGAAAAGCTGAGCGGATGTGGCGGAAGACGAAACTAGAAATACACTATAGCATCTATAAAGACAGCCTTCATGCTTTCAATTTGGAACTAGCCACAGCTAGACAGACCTTCTTCTCAAACCTTATAAACAGTAACTTAAACAACACTCGCACTCTTCTTGCTACTGTTGAGAGACTGACAAACCCCCCAAGCAGATTCCCAGTGAAATGCTCTCTGACAGCAAATGCAATGAGTTTGCTTCCTTCTTTTCAGAGAAGATCAGTAATATCAGGAAGGAGATTGGCACATCTTCCTGTAATACAGAGGTCACACAGATTCGACAGCAATCTCAAAAAGAAGTGACTATGTCTGTTTTAAAACAATTGATAGCAAAATTTTGGAAGAAATAGTACAGCATCTTAAATCGTCAACCTGCTATCTTGACACACTTCCCACATCTTTTTCAAAAGTGTGCTTAACTGTTTAGAAGCAGATCTCTTAGAAGTGGTGAACACCTCACTTCTTTCTGGGACTTTCCCAAACTCCTGAAAACTGCAGTTGTTAAGCCCCTTCTGAAAAAGCGCAATCTTGATAACACTGTGTTGAGCAACTATAGACCAATATCAAATCTTCCTTTCATAGGTAAGATTATTGAAAAGGTAGTTTTTAATCAGCTGAACAACTACTTAAACTCAAATGGATACCTGGATAATTTTCAATCTGGTTTCCGCGTGCATCACAGCACAGAGACAGCACTCATTAAGATAATAAATGATATTCGCTTTAATTCTGATTCTGGCAAAATATCAGTGCTGGTACTACTAGATCTTAGTGCTGCGTTTGACACTGTCGATCATAACATACTTCTAGAGAGACTGGAAAACTGGGTCGGGCTTTCTGGGATGGCACTCAAATGGTTCAGGTCATACTTAGAAGGGAGAGGTTATTATGTGAGTATAGGAGAGCATAAGTCTAAGTGGTCCATGACATGTGGAGTCCCACAAGGCTCTATTCTTGCACCGCTCTTGTTTAGCCTGTATATGCTCCCACTAAGTCAGATAATGAGGAAGAACCAAATTGCCTATCACAGCTATGCTGATGATACCCAGATCTACCGAGCCTTATCTCCAAATGATTATAGCCCCATTGACTCCCTCTGCCAATGCATTGATGAAATTAACAGTTGGATGTGCCAAAACTTTCTTCAGTTAAACAAGGAGAAAACTGAAGTCATTGCATTTGGAAACAAAGATGAAGTTCTCAAGGTGAATGCATACCTTGACTCTAGGGTCAAACAACTAAAAATCAAGTCAGAAATCTTGGGGTGATTCTGGAGACAGACCTTAGCTTTAGTAGTCATGTCAAAGCAGTAACTAAATCAGCATACTATCATCTCAAAAACATTGCAAGAATTAGATGTTTTGTTTCCAGTCAAGATTTGGAGAAACTTGTTCATGCCTTTATCACCAGCAGGGTGGATTATTGTAATGGTCTCCTCACCGGCCTTCCAAAGAAGAGCATTAGACAGCTGCAGCTGCCAGGATTCTGACTAGAACCAGAAAATCTGAGCATATCACACCAGTCCTCAGGTCCTTACACTGGCTTCCAGTTACATTTAGGATTGATTTTAAAGTGCTTTTACTCGTTTATAAGTCACTCAATGGTATAGGACCTAAATATATGGCAGATATGCTCACTGAATATAAAGCTAACAGACCACTCAGATCATTAGGATCGAGTCAGTTAGAAATACCAAGGGTTCACACAAAACAAGGGGAGTCCGCTTTTAGCTATTATGCCGCCCGCAGCTGGAACCAGCTTCCAGAAGAGATCAAATGTGCTAAAACATTAGCCACATTTAAATCCAGACTCAAAACTCATCTATTTAGCTTTGTATTTGGAATGAGCACTGTGCTATGTCCGAACTGACTGCATTATTTTATGTATAATCCTTTTCTATTTAACTGTTTTAAATTTCATTTTAAATCAATTTCTATATCATTTTAAATTTCCTTATTTTATTATTTTTAACTCCTTGTTTTTATTGCTGTGAATGATTATTTCACTTTTTATGTAAAGCACTTTGAATTACCACTGTGTATGAAATGTGCTATACAAATAAACTTGCCTTGCCTTGCCTTGCCTAAATATCGACACGATCTTACTGTAGTTCTAGACTAACTATTGACACGAGCTTACTGTAGTTCTAGACTAAATATCGACATGATCTTACTGTAGTTCTAGACTAAATATCGACATGATCTTACTGTAGTTCTAGACTAAATATCAACATGATCTTACTGTAGTTCTAGACTAAATATCGACATGATCTTACTATAGTTCTAGACTAAATATCAACACGATCTTACTGTAGTTCTAGACTAAATATCAACACGATCTTACTGTAGTTCGAGACTAAATATCAACACGATCTTACTGTAGTTCTAGACTAAATATCAACACGATCTTACTGTAGTTCTAGACTAAATATCGACATGATCTTACTATAGTTCTAGACTAAATATAAACAGAATCTTACTGTAGTTCTAGACTAAATATCAACATGATATTACTGTAGTTCTAGACTAAATATCAACATGATCTTACTATAATTCTAGACTAAATATCAACATGTATTTACTCATCTCACATGCACAAAAACACATTCAGTGTTCCTCAAATTAAATAAAAACAGTTAAACGCAATCTCAGAATATTATACAAACTTGCTATAATTAAATATGTTAAATAAGACAAATATAATTTATGTATTTAATCCCATTTTATTAAGCCAATGTCTTTGTTGCGGACCTTCGATGATCCAATTCATTCATACTAAGCAAAAATAACAAATTCATTTTTTAATAAATGTGGCTATTTGCACCAAGTGAAAATAGTAGTATTTTTTAACGATATGCCATTTACACTAAGTGCAAATAGCTATAGATTCCATTTACACTATGTTAAAATAGCAAAATGTTCAGCTATTTATATTACTTATTGCAAATATTGCCAATTATCTGCACCTCAGAATTGTAGTACATTACAAAACAGTACGCAATAATAACGTTTTGAGTGTAAATTATAGTTTTAATTCAAATTATTAAAAGGATGCCACCTTAGTGGGACAATAAAACCCTCCCTACACCAACCCAAACCATCTCCCATACTTTATTTTCAACTTTTTTATTATTTACTTGTATTTTTTTATTTTTTATTTTATTCAAAATAAATGCCTTTCCGATGCGATATGTGATTTGAAAAGGGAAAAAAGTTCGGCAAAAGATGGACTCGAACACGAACACGCACCTTACCATCAACGCCACTGAAACTGACATAAAACTAGCGTCTTTTTCCAGTGTTGACTCGCCAATCACACGTTGGTGGGCGGAGTTAAAGTAAATAGACACTTAGTTTTAGTTATTGCTGAATAGTGTTGAACTGCATCATATTCTTCATATGATTAGTTTGAGCCTCTACTGTACAGATGTGAATTTACATTTCCTTCAGTCTGAGCCGGATTCACTTCACTTTTGGTGTGAAAGGGCTTTAACATTTAAACAAACAATTTGTAATTTACATTAAAAACAAACAAGCAAGCCCTGTCCAGATTTAAAAAGTAACTCAAAAGTAACATAACACATTACTTTCCATAAAAAGTAACTTTTTGGGGGAGTAAAGCAATATTGTAATGCATCACATTTAAAAGTAACTTTCCCAAACACTGGGTCACCTGACAGGAGTCCTTCCCTCCGCTGCTGATACCAGCAGATCATTCTGGGCGTGATCATGTAACCATAGGAACGCACACAGGCGTCTTCACTGACCAATCGACGTCGACTTTCTGCAGAACGTCACTGACCGCTCCTAATGGACACACACACACAGAGATGAAGGAGAAATAAAGATGTAAACCTCTAATCATGTTTGATCTCCAGGGCCCGGTTTTTCAAAAGTAATCCACTAGGATTTTGGATAACGGATTGGATCAAATCTTGAAAATGTGTTTTTCAAAAGAAAAAACGGATTACATAATCGGATTAGATCACGTAATCCAATCTTGATTTTGATCCGGATCAAACCTTTAGTTTGGGTTTTTTTAGAACTTTTTTGTAGGATTTGGATCACTTTGATCCAAAAAATCTGGATTAAACTGATCCCATCAGAAGGGTGGATTCAGCGTGGATTTCATGGCCAAAATGTAATGAAAACTTTAAAAATGTATAAAATAATACTATATTTGGATCATGCAGTATCTTACAAGATATCCTATTTATTCATAAGGTTTTAATTGTATTTGTTCGTCCGTCAGGCTACAGTGATTAGGTAGGCTTTAATGTATTCAGCCTTTCAGTATAGGCCTACAGTATAATCCCCCAAACAGCTGTCAAAATTGACCAAAAACAATAAATTTTATTCTGTCACTAATTCATATACAGTGGGGCAAAAAAGTATTTAGTCAGCCACCAATTGTGCAAGTTCTCCCACTTAAAAAGATGAGAGAGGCCTGTAATTAACATCATAGGTATACCTCAACTATGAGAGACAAAATAAGAAAAAAAAAATCCAGAAAATCACATTGTAGGATTTTTTAAGAATTTATTTGCAAATTATGGTGGAAAATAAGTATTTGGTCAATAACAAAATTTCATCTCAATACTTTGTTATATACCCTTTGTTGGCAATGACAGAGGTCAAACATTTTCTGTAAGTCTTCACACACTGTTGCTGGTATTTTGGCCCATTCCTCCATGCAGATCTCCTCTAGAGCAGTGATATTTTGGGACTTTCAACTCCCTCCAAAGATTTTCTATGGGGTTGAGATCTGGAGACTGGCTAGGCCACTCCAGGACCTTGAAATGCTTCTTCACGAAGCCACTCCTTCGTTGCCGGGCGGTGTGTTTGGGATCATTGTCATGCTGAAAGACCCAGCCACGTTTCATCTTCAATGCCCTTGCTGATGGAAGGAGGTTTTCACTCAAAATCTCACGATACATGGCCCCATTCATTCTTTCCTTTACACAGATCAGTCGTCCTGGTCCCTTTGCAGAAAAACAGCCCCAAAGCATGATGTTTCCACCCCATGCTTCACAGTAGGTATGGTGTTCTTTGGATGCAACTCAGCATTCTTTCTCCTCCAAACACGACAAGTTGAGTTTTACCAAAAGTTATATTTTGGTCTCATCTGACCATATGACATTCTCCCAATCCTCTTCTGGATCATCCAAATGCTCTCTAGCAAACTCCAGACGGGCCTGGACATGTACTGGCTTAAGCAGGGGACACGTCTGGCACTGCAGGATTTGAGTCCCTGGCGGCGCAGTGTGTTACTGATGGTAGTCTTTGTTACTTTGGTCCCAGCTCTCTGCAGGTCATTCACTAGGTCCCCCGTGTGGTTCTGGGATTTTTGCTCACAGTTCTTGTGATCATTTTGACCTCGGGTGAGATCTTCGTGGAGCCCCAGATCGAGGAGATTATCAGTGGTCTTGTATGTCTTCCATTTTCTAATAATTGCTCCCACAGTTGATTTCTTCACACCAAGCTGCTTACCTATTGCAGATTCAGTCTTCCCAGCCTGGTGCAGGTCTACAATTTTGTTTCTGGTGTCCTTTGACAGCTCTTTGGTCTTGGCCATAGTGGAGTTTGGAGTGTGACTGTTTGAGGTTGTGGACAGGTGTCTTTTATACTGATAACGAGTTCAAACAGATGCCATTAATACAGGTAACGAGTGGAGGACAGAGGAGCCTCTTAAAGAAGAAGTTACAGGTCTGTGAGAGCCAGCAATCTTGCTTGTTTGTAGGTGACCAAATACTTATTTTCCACCATAATTTGCAAATAAATTCTTTAAAAATCCTACAATGTGATTTTCTGGATTTTTTTTCTTATTTTGTCTCTCATAGTTGAGGTATACCTATGATGAAAATTACAGGCCTCTCTCATCTTTTTAAGTGGGAGAACTTGCACAATTGGTGGCTGACTAAATACTTTTTTGCCCCACTGTATATATTCATCACAATCAAAAATATTTTTGTTTTTAGAATATTTATTAGTGATGCATGCAATGATTACAGAATAACCAAAAAAATGCAAAGAATGGCAATCACTGATTTTTGAAATCCAAAACAAATCCAAATCAGAAATAGTGTCTAACTATTGCGTCCCTTGTTGCACGTCCTGTTTGCTCGTTCTGGCAGAATGCAGGAGGTTGGTTAGGGTCTCCAAAGGGCTCAGGTGCATCACTGTCAGCACAGAGAGGGACATTGCGCTTAGTAGCGATGTTGTGCAGGACAATACAGGCAAGGGTTATGTTGCATGCTTTCTGTGGTTCCGCTCTCAGGTAGTTAAGGCATGCAAAGCGCCTTAAGAACTCCATTTAAACTCTCAATTGCACATCTTGCTCTGCAATGAGCAGTGTTGAAGCGTGCCTGCGCGGTGTATTTGCTGTTAGAAAAGGAGTCATCAGCCATGGTAGGAGTGGGTAGGCACTGTCTCCTAATATTACGCCATCCGGTCGGTTGGTTTGGAGGTCTCTATATAGGCGCTCTCCCTCAGGATGCGTGCATCATGGACAGACCCAGGCCACTTGACAACGCAGTTGGTGATGATGAGGTCAGCATCACACACAAGTTGGACATTGATGCTGTGCCTCCCTTTCTGTTTATAAACTCCCATTCATTCTCACGAGGTGCTTGTATATGCACATGTGTGCAGTTGATTGCTCCAATAGTATTGGGCATATTCCCCAAAAGAAAAAAGCTGTGCTTGGCCTGGGCAATCTGGTTGTCCTTTGGAAAGAAACAAATTCATTGACCAGGCTGGCCAGTGCGATTGACACATCTCTCACCACATCACACACAGCTGATTTCACCACTCCCATATAGTCACCAACAACTTGATAGAAAGTCCACATGCATAAAATCGGAGAGCAATGAGGATCTGGTCTTCCACAGACAGACCGTGACTCCTTCGGGTTCTGTGTTGAAGTTTTGGCCTGAGAAGGTTCACAAGGTACTCTATATCAGCCTTCCCAAAGCGAAACCGGACATACAGCTCCTCAGTGGTGTATTGCTCCAGTGGCTTAATGCGTTCAACATACACCCTTTGACGGTATCCTCTCCTGGCAAAGTGGTGGTGGCGGTGGACAACACCTGCCATTTCACTGTCTCTCTGTGAATCCTCTGAGAAAGGCTGATTTATATGGCAGTGTAGTTGGTCTTTTCAAACACACCTATTACAACTGATTAGTTTTGGCTTGCGTTCAATTGAGGCAATTGGACCCAAGGCCTATAATTGATGAACAATGTTCACTATAGTAAAACAACGGAACCATGGACTCAAGAAGCTGTAACTTCACTGCTGCTGAAACCAATGCACTACTAGAGGGTGTTCAGTGCCATTATGGAACAATAGTGGGAAGTTTTAATTCTGCTAAGGATACCAACAAAAAGAAAAATGATGTTTGGATTTTAATCACAGAAAATGTGAATGCCATAGGGTCTGGCCAGAGGAGGACCACAGACCAAATCAAATTGCGGTGGAAGAATCTTAAGGCCAGGGCAACAAAGGACCATGCTGAAGCCAAAAACCCACAAACAGGCAACAAGCCATTTAAGAGGGGAGATTACACAGATGTGGTCCTCGACATCATTGGAGGTGAGAAGTCGCAAGCTCTCCATGGTATTCAAGGTGTTGTAGGGGATGGCGAGCCTTGGATTGAGGAGGAGGAGGAGAATCTGCCAGTTCCTCCTGAGGCTGATCCAGAGAGCGTATTTATATTGAATCTCAGCTCTGTTCCTGAGGAAGAAGCTGGATCCTCATTGGTTGAGCCAGTGGTAGTTGCCACAGGATCTCAGAGGAAAGGCTTGAAGCGCCCTTCATCAAACAAAGATGATGATTACAAGGCACTTCTGCAAAAAGAGACTGAAAGGGCAGAAGCACAGCTTCGTCTGGCAGAGGAACAACTGACTCTGACCAAACTGCAGCAAACCAAGGCCAGACTTGAGATCCGCCTCCTAAAGGCTACGCTCAGACAAGCTGGTCCCTCCACATCAGATGAGGAAGTCTGAAATTATTGTGGAGTATTTGACATTAAGTATTTTTTTTTTATTCAATACATCTATACTTGATACTTGTTATAAATATCCTCAATGTACAGTGTTTGTGTTGTAGGTCTCAGATGAGCGGACTGCTGGAAGAGGATGTGGTGGGGTTTTTCTTGTTTTTAGTTTTTTAAATGTGTGGGTTTTCATTTCAAATAAAAATAAACTTATATTGACCCCACACTGGCTATTCTACTTGTTGCTCTTTACATATCTATAGTTCTACATTGTGATTTCCTATCCTGTTTGAGCACTGGTTATCCAGCACTGGTTATCCAGATTTGGTGATCCTGAAAAGTTCCTATCCGGATCAGATTGATCCAATCCGATGTTGCTTTAAAAAACTGGCTCCAAAAGTTAGCTGGATTACGTGATCACGGATCGCAAAAAAAGGATTACTAAATCCGGATCAATTTTATCCGGATTAAACCTTTTGAAAAACCGGGCCCAGGAGCCAGTTGTTCAAAAAGTTTAATCTGGATCAGAATGATCTGGGTTTGGGAATCCCATGTTTTGCTATCCAGGATCAGGGAACCCATCTTACTTCTGTGCTGGATCACCCTGATCCAGATACACACTTTTCAGATTTCCAAATCTGGTTTTCTAGTCCTCACGGAGCCCCTAAAGGGACATGATGATGGGGAAAAATGAGATGTGGAAACCAGGGGAGCCCATAAAGTCTCCATTATACTAAAATATAAATTAACTTTATATATTTTCAAAATGCATGTTATAGATCGGTGCATCTCTTTTTTTGGCCTCGTGATTGTTACAAAAAAAATATTAAGCTCAGATGATTATGAGACACATACAGATTTATACAAAGCAGTGAAATATGTTCTCTGTATTTAACCCATCGAAGCACACACACAGTAGTGAACACACACACACCTGGAGCAGTGGCCAGTCGGGGGTTCGGTGCCTTGCTCAAGGGTCTCACCTCAGTCGTGGACAATTCCAGCTGGAGTCGAGATTCGAACCCACATCCTCGGGTTCAAGTCCAACGCTCTATCCACTAGGCCACGACTGCCCCAGTGTTAATCAAATTCTCCAAACTTTTAAACCTTTATGTATCTATTAAAGTGCTCCTATTATGGGTTATGTTTTTGGGGTTTTGGGACATGCATGCAAGGTCAAAAAACACTTTGTTTTCTTATAATATGCATTTATTTGCTGAACTCCCAAACTATAAATTTTTCCAAACTCCTCCTTTGCATGACGCTAATCTGCTCTGATTGGTCGATTTAATTTAAAGCAGAGGCGCAGTGTTACTTTGTGTACAACATTACCGGGGAAACAGAAAAGCGGCACCTAGTGGCAACAAGTGGGCGGGGAATATGCTAATGTTGACATCAACATGAAACGGCTTAAGATTGGTTTTAAAAGCGACTGCTTTCAATGATGTGACGATTCGATTGATTCGATTGAGTGGCGATAACTTTATACATGGAGCACGTTCAGATTTAACACTTCATTCACTTACACACTGCATGAAAGATCATCTTCAGAAATGTAAGATAAGCACCCTCACTAATTTAAGAAGCACCCTCAGTGATTTGATTCTGGAGCCGGGCCTGCTGTGTCTGTGTGTGTTTACTCACATGGTGCCTGATGTGTTAGTTGTGTGTCATACCTCCCTCCGCAGCGCATCCCGTGACCCAGCACAGCACGTCCGGCTCCAGCTGATGCGTCTGCGGCGGCAGACAGACCGGACCAGCCGGGTCCCTGACCACACCGGCCTCAGCAGACGCAGCATAGCCACGTCATAGTCGTGCGTCTCGTCGTAGAACTGATGCAGGTGGATGTGTGACAGCGGATGGCTTCCTCCGTCTGACTGTTACCATACAGGCGCGGTTTGCCCAGATAGGCGGTCCACACGGACGGAGAGAAGAACCTGTAGACGGAAGCCACACAGTGACCTGTCTCAATTCACAATTCTGATGTGTGACCCTGGAGCACAAAACCAGTCATAAGGGTCAATTTGTGGAACTTGAGATGTATGCATCAGCTGGAAGCTGAATAAATAATCTTCCCATTGATGTATGGTTTGGACA
>CM050419.1:15711305-15736305 GCA_027564155.1 Gymnocypris eckloni scoliostomus
ATCCAGTCCGTTGGGGCAATCTGCGATTCCGTCACACGCCGGCACACAGAGTCCGTTAATGTGACAGAGCACCTGACCGGGACACGCTGACCACACACACACACACACACACACATAGAGAGTCATGTGATGAGATGAAACAGAGCCTCTTTTACACATACAGTATGTGACCCTTGAGCACAAAAGCAGTCATAAGCAGCAGAGGTATATTTGTAGCAATATCCAACAATACATTGTATGAGTCAAAATTATTGAGTTTTCTTTGATGCCAAAATCATTAGGATATTAAGATCATGTTCCATGAAGATATTTAGGGTGTGGCTGCAATTAAGTCAGCCAATCAGAGCAGTGAGCTACTTCTGTTTCTGCGAGAGGAAACGCCACTTTAAATTGAGTGTGTTTCACAGACAGTGAAATGAGTGTGAGAAAATATAATTTTTACAAACACTGGATCTTTTTTGGTGCAAATATAGTATAAACTAAGCCCAAGTAGCATATGAAACTGCATGACCCCTTCAAACATGCACTCAGAAGAGTTAAATGCACACAGGTAACGAGACGTGAGGTGTACTAACGATCAGACTGGTTAAAGATGCTGTAGTGAACCTGCAGGCCCGGGCCGGTGAGAGACACCTCAGACGTCAGGGACACGGTGACGGTGCTGGACACCAGAAAGATCCGCTCCGCGTACGACTGTAAGCCACGCACTCCACACAGGCTGCGCACAAACACACTGCCGTCACACACTCACACACACACACACACACACACACACACACACACACACACACACACACACACACACACACACACACTCAGACACACACACACACACACACACACACACACACACACACACACACACACACACACATGTTGGTTTTTATGGTTTACGGGGACTTTCCATAGGCGTAATGGTTTTTATACTGTACAAACTGTATGTGCTATTGCCCTACACCTACCCTACACCTAAACTTAGCCCTCACAGGAGACGGTGCATTTATATTTTCCCTCAAAAAACTCACTCTGTATGATTTATAAGCGTTTTAAATTATGGGGACACTGAAAATGTCCTCATAAATCACCTTCTCCTTGTAATACCTATGTCATACCCATGTCATTATACAAATTTGTGTCCTCATAAACCACATAAACATGCCCCCACACACACACACACACACACACACTCACACACACACACACACACACACACACACACACACACACACACACACACACTCACACAAACACACTCTCACACACTCACTCACACACACACACACACACACACACACATACGTGTTTTGCTATACTTGTGAGGACCATGACTACAGAGCATGTTGTGAGGACCACTGTTTCTGCTAATACTAGGAGAATGAAAAAAATAGTTTTACCACAAGGGGGGAGTAGACAAACAGAAAATCACTTCAAATGTTTACACACTTGATGTTGACCAAACCCGTGAAGTTGGTGGTGCTGTGAGGACCAGATGGTTGCTAGGCAGAAAAAAACTGTTAACATAAACGGTTTTTAAGGCTTTTGGGCAGCAGTTTTGAAGAGTTATCATAAGTGCTGATCCTATTAGACCAAATAACATTTTTTAATTTATATTTTATATATTTTATTTTCCTTTTCTTTTTAAGTGACGGTTATTAAACTCTTATACCTGGTCATATTACTGCTTGCATATTTATGCATTTTATATTTTTTCATCAACTTGTAATATTTTAAGCTGCTGTCAACACTACAGTGTGTTGTAAGTAAATATCTACCTCATCTTATTTCAAAATTTCTATTTTAATATACATGATATTTAATATGATTTTTTTATGATTTGATAAACTCATAGCTAGAATCACTGTGTCATGTACTAAACCATCCAATAGGACTTTTACCTCAGCTAAGATGAAAGTTCTGACATCCATCACAATCCAAACTCCAAAATTAGAAATCAGCAGACTTAGTTGTTTATTAAACAAATTTGCATGCTATATTTCAAAACAACCACAGACGGATTATCAACACCTGCAGAACACTTAAAGGGTTAGTTCACCAAATAATGAAAATTCTGTCATTAATTACTCAGCCTCATGTCGTTCCGTAAGACCTTTGTTCATCTTCAGAACACAAATTAAGATATTTCTGATGGAATCCGAGAGCTTCTTGCCCTGCACAGACTGCAACGCACCTGAAATGATCCCAGGTGCAGCAAACAAGAACAAGCAACTTAACTGAGCATCTTCTTTTTTCTTGACTGTTAATTTGTGTTCCAAGATGAACGTAAGGCCTTACTGGTTTGGAACAACATGAGGGTGAGCAATTAATCCAGAAACAGATATTGAACTAACCCTTTAACCATCAGTATACAGCAGCAAACAAGAACAAGCAACTTAACTGAGCATCTTTTTTTTCTTGATTGATTGTGTTATGTACATGACTCTTAATGTCCATCCAGTGTCTCCTCTCAAGTGGAGATTCTGCCTCTATGCACTTCAGGCATTTCTCTTGCCAGGAACTTTCTAAAGTTATGTAATTTCCCAAACAGCTTTTTTTTCCCATCACTCCAGGGCCTTCGTTTCTGCTTTCTTCTGCATGGCAGAACCTAAATAAACCGTTAACAGAAAACACAAAGTCAATTAATCATAGAATGAATGCAAGCATAGTGTAAGTATAGTTAGTGATTTTATTGATATTGACTCATCTACTTACTCACTTTTACATACTATGTATGCAAGTCTTTATTTTTGTGTGTATTGTATTATTTTATATGTGCAATGAATCTACACCAAGCAGTTGGAAACAATAGACAGTAGTTGTAAAATATAGTAACATTTGCAGTAACAGTTGCAGTAGTATTTGCTGTTGTAGTTTGTATAGTGGAATTTAAAGGAGTTAACCTTTAACAAGAACCCTCAATCCTTTTGAATACAAAATTAGCTCTCCTGAAAGCCGCAGACTTTGTAGTTTCTGAGGAAAGTGCCAATACAGAAATGTAACATGTACATATATGTCCTGAGTAGTTTTTAAGCCATACAAGTACAGTATAAGGCAATATATTGTTATCATATACATCCGCAGGATATATGAAAAATAAAAGTTTATAGTATAAATTTCCCATAGAATTACATACATGTATTAAAATTATTTATATGATGTCTTTTCATATGGAACTGTAAGTCTAAGTAAGGCATATATGTCTCGGTTATATACAAATGTATTCACAGAATATATACAAACTTTCGGCACGCTACATATGATTTGTTATAGGTTTATACCATATATGAAATACCCATAATAAACATAGTATATGTGCATATATTACAAATATTTATTTGATTCCTTTTATATGGTACAGTATGTTAAACCATATATGTTAACAAATATACCTAATTTTATATGCAAGTTTATTTACAGATCATATGTAAACATTCATTTTGCTTAATATATGATTTTAGAGAGGTTTCTATAGGTTTATCCCATATATGAAATACCCATAGAGAAACTATTATAATGTAAATGCGCTAATGCCAAATAAAGTGTGTTAACTATGTCTCATTTATGCAGGTTAATTTAATCAGTATATATGAAAAAAAATAATGTATGCTTATATAGGATTTCATATCGGTTGTATATAGGTTTATACCATATATCTAAATTACCTATAGTAAAATCTGTATATAAATATAATGAATATATTTATATGATGTATTTTTAAGTTACCCTATGTTAAGTCAATTTATATGAACAATTTACTGTATGTCTACTTAATATATGCAAGTTTATTTACGCAACATATATGCAAAAATTTGGTATGTTTATATGGGATTTTTTATAGGTTTAAACCACATAAATATCCATAGTAAAATTAGTATTAACACACATTTATTTTATAATGTAATGTATGTTAATGCTATATATGTAAACAATGTCTCATTTATATATGCAGGTTGATTTAATCAGTATATATGAATAAATACTGTATGCTTAGGATTCTATATAGGTTTATACCATACAAACAATACCTACAGTAAAATTTGTATACATGCATGTGTGGTATATAGTAGTATATGTGACCCTGGAGCACAAAAACCAGTCATAAGGGTCAATTTATCGAATTGAGATTTATACATCATCTAAAAGCTGAATAAATAGATTTCCATTGATGTATGTTTTGTTATGATAGACTTAAACCTATTGTGCGTTGCTCTTCAGTCTTTTGTACCGCTTTTTGTTTGTTTTTCCTGTTTTTGTTTTTCAACACGATCAGTTTTACCAGGGATGATCTGCTGAACATTCGGCAGAACACACCACAAAATCTTTTACCGGTTTTGATTTTTCGGACGCTTTGCTGACATTGTAGTCGGTGGAGCCGTAGTTTCTGGTCAAACGCTACAGGAAGCGCAGGCGGGGGCAAGTGAGCCGGGCGCCGTGAAGCTCAGACAGCGGCGCTCAAACGGCGTTGCTCACCATCCATCTGGCTAATCTCCGCCTCACCCAACAAAACCGACGAACTCCTCCTGCTCTCCGAACAAACAAGGATTTTTCTAACTCTGCTGCTCTGTGTTTCACGGAAACCTGGCTGAACGGCGACATACCAGCGCAGGTTACATCTGCCTAATTATCAGCTGATCAGAGCAGATCGAGACGCAGAATCAACAGGGAAATCAGCGCCATGGATGTGCTTTTACATTAATGACTGTGGTGTACAGATGTAACTGTGTTAAAGAAGATGTGCTGTTCAGATCTAGAAACGCCTTCATTAACTGCCGCTCTATTCGCCAAGGGAGTTCTACATCAGTTCCACCACAAGCGACGTGAGCTCAGCTTTACAGAAACTCGCTGATCTGATCAAAGACACAGAACAACAACACTTAGACTCTGCTTTAATCATTCTCGGGACTTTAATAAAGCAAATCTCTCGAACTGCCAAAATACAGACAGCTACATCACATGTCCCACCAGAGACAGTAATATATTGGATCACTGTTACACAACAATAAAGGACACATATCACTCGGATCCACGAAGCAGCTTTAGGACTCTCTGATCACTGTTTGTCTATCTTATTCCAACCCACAGGCAGAAACTTAAATATGCAAAGCCTGTATTAAGAACTGTTAAAAGATGGACTAATGGAACAGAGCGATCTACAAGCCTGTTTCTCTCTCACTGATACACCTTTTTCCACCAAAGCATTTCCAGTGCTGGTTCAGAGCCAGAGCCTAGTTTCAAACCGTTCTTTGTTTTTCGACACCATAAGCACCAGCTCCAACCAGGAAAAGCGGTTCGTAAGTAGCACCAAAACATTGCTGGCTAGAAGGAAGAACCGCTAAGGCCAGGGGCTGGGGTGGTTTGGAGTGGAGTTTTAACAATAACATTTCTGGATATTTCTTCCACCAATGTTTACAACTTTTTTTCCAATGCTAGGAGGGTACATGCTGAGGCTAACAGCGATGTTACTGTTCGATGTTAACAAAAAATTTGTTATCTACTTACCGTTATTCTCGCTTGAAATCTCCGCTCATACAAGTTACGGCGAGCTGCTCGAACACGCTTGGATTCGCCGGGTTTGATGCCGATGTAGGTTCGCAGCCAACATCAATAGCAACGCAACATCTGCCATTGTTCATGCCGGTATGTTTGTGTTTGGCGCTGGGAAAAATGAGATGTATTCGGTGACGAACACGTGGCTCTGGATTGGCTCTCTAGACTGTGGAAAAGCAACCGGTTCTTAAAGGGCTCGCCAGTAGAACCAACTAAGAACCGGCAATAGCACTGGCTCTGAACTAGCACCTGGTTCCTGCTGGTGCAAAGGGGGTATATTTGGTCTGTTTTCAAGCTGCTGCAAACGATCTGGATGAGCTCACAGAGACTGTAACATCTTATATCAGTTTCTGTGAGGATATGTGCATTCCTACCAGGACTCATCTAATCTACAACAATGACAAACCATGGTTCACTGCCAAACTCAGACAGCTCCGTCAGGCCAAAGAAGATGCTCACAGAAAGGGATAAAGTCTTGTACAAACAGGCCAAATACACCCTGGAAAAGGAGACCAGAGTGGCAAAGAGGTATTATTCTGACAAGCTAAGGAACAAATTATCTTCCAGTGTCTCTGCTTCAGTGTGAAAAGGTATGAAAGATATCACCAGTTACAAGACACCATCCCCCAGCACTCTGGAGAATCAATACCTGGCAGACGATTTGAATGTCTTTTACTGTAGGTTTGAAAAATCACCCCACATCCGCCCTGAACACCTCTCCACACAACCATTCACACAACTCCAGCAACCCCCCTCTCCCCCACAACTACAATTCAAATCAGCGAAGAAGATGTGTGCCAGGTCTTCAGGAAGAACAAAAGAAGGAAAGCACCAGGACAAGACAGTTTGTCACCAGCCTGCCTAAAAACCTGTGCTGATCAGCTGCCCCCCCATCTTCACACAGATCTTCAACAGATCACTGAGCTGTGCGAAGTCCCCTCATGCTTCAAACTCCACCATCAACCCCGTCCCAAAGAAACCCAAAATTACTTGGACTTAATGACTACAGACCTGTGGCCCTAACGCCTGTAGCCATGAAATCATTTGAAAGACTGGTTTTGGCTTATCTGAAGGACACCACTGGACCCCTGCAGTTTGCCTACAGAGCAAACAGGTCTGTGGATGATGCAGTCAACATGGGACTGCACTTCATCCTGCAGCATCTGGACAGACCAGGGACTTATGTGAGGATCCTGTTTGTAGACTTCAGCTCCGTTTTTAACACCATCATCCCGGACACCCTTCAGAATAAACTAACTCAGCTCTCTGTGCCCACCTCCGTCTGCCAGTGGATCAACAGCTTCATGACAGACAGACAGGCAGCTAGTGAGGCTGAGAAGATTCTCACCCAGCACCCGTACGATCAGCACTGGAGCTCCTCAGGGCTGTTCTCTCCCACTGCTCTTCTCCCTCTACACCAACGACTGCACATCTAAAGACCCCTCTGTCAAGCTCATGAAGTTTGCAGACGACACCACACTGATCGGCCTCATCCAGGATGGTGACTAGTCTGCTTACAGACAGGAGGTTAAGGAGCTGGCTGTCTGATGCAGTCTCAACAACCTGGAGCTCAACACGCTCAAAACAGTGGAGATGATCGTGATTTTAGGAGAAACCCCCCCGCTCTCCCCTCACTCCTCACCATCATGAACAGCACTGTGACTGCAGTGGAGTCATACAGATTGCTGGGCAGCACCATCTCTCAGGACCTGAAGTGGGATATTCACATAGACTCCATTGTGAAAAAGGCCCAGCAGAGGTTGCACTTTCTTCGCCAGCTGAGGAAGTTCAACCTGCCACAGGACTTACTGAAACAGTTCTACTCCGCCATCATTGAATCCATTCTCTGCACTTCTATAACTGTCTGGTTCAGCTCAAATCTGACCTCAGAAGAGTACGGAGAGTAGTCCGGACTGCTGAGCGAATTATTGGCACAACCCTCCCCACTTTCCAAGAACTGTACTTATCCAGAGCGAGCAAAAGGCTGGTAAAATCACTCTGGACCCCTCACATCCAGCACACTCCCTCTTTGAACTGTTACCGTCTGGCCCGGCTACAGAGCTCTGAGCACCAGAACGACCAGACACAGACACAGTTTCTTCCCTCAGGCAATACACCTCATGAACACTCAACAATAAACGTGGAACACTAGTGCTGGACGGTATACCGGTTCATACCGCAATACCGGTGTCATTTAAATAACGTTTGAAAGCGACACTGTTAGAGGGTCTCTTTTCACTATTGCATTTTGGCGAGGATACAGCTGTATGTGTTACTAAGCGTGAAAGTTCCGAAACTGAAGCACTAGTAGAATGTGATGAGAGAGAAGAAGTCATCCACAACAAATATCCACCGTCCGCTGCATCAGCTCCCGTCTCTCACACACAACAGTTCTCCGGCGATCTGACGGATTCCGTCAATTGCAGGGTTCCGCCTTCTTAAATTCACTTTTCATAACTAAAACCGTAAATACGCTTACATTTCTCAAATAGTTTATATGTTATATGTTTATAAATTTATATGTAAAATATTAATGTCCACATGAATCTATGAATGTAATTGCACTCATGCCACATCTGAGCCTCATTAAACGTCTGAAAATGTACGTACAAGCCACGTTTGTGTTCTTCTGTGCCAAATTATACAAATTATTTTTTTATTAATACTAATTTCATGATTGGTAACTTATTTGTCGTATTGTACTTATATTGTTTTAAATATACATTTTAAAAAGCTTATAAACATACATTTTTGAATGAAAATTATGCCATTGCAAAGGTAAAAATAAAATACCCCTGTAAGTCACTTTAAGGAGTCAAACGTCACCTCGTATTCGGAAGGCTAATTTTTTATCAGATTATTTTTTTTATTGATCAGAAGGTACTCCTAAATGTTTTTAATTAGGAGGACAAGCGCTCCTAATTACAAGAAGAAAAGCACGGCTCTTAAACTGTGTGTGAATGTAGCCGTATGGCTGTGGAATGGGTTTGGCCGAGGAAATATTTACAGTCAAAATATTAGTTTTTTGCTTTAACCCCTGTATTTAGTGTGGACTTTTTCTACAATATTCACTCATCATGACACTAAAATATGGCATTCTAAGTCAATCTACTGCAGTTTTTCCTCAGTCAGTAGAAAATGTGGTTAACATCCGGTCATGCATGATAAAAAAAATACTGTCATATACCGTGAAACCGGTATAATTTAGAAAAATACCGTGATATAAATTTTTGGTCATACCGCCCAGCTCTATGGAACACACAACTATAATACATTATCCATTCACCACACTCACTTATTTTATTTTTATTTTCTCATTTCTAATTTGCACATACTTGACCTGTACATACATAGTTGTCTATATTTTATATATATATATATATATATATTATATTGTGTTTTTGCTGTTTTGTACATTGCCTATTTGGATATTTGTATATTATTCTTTTATTATTTGTGTCCTGTCCTGTTGCTGTCTTTCTGTTGCACTGTGGAGCTTCTGTCACTACAACAAATTCCTTGTATGTGTAAACATACTTGGCCAATAAAGCTCATTCTGATTCTGATTCTGACAATATTTGGCTGAGATACAACTATTTGAAAATCTGGAATCTGAGGGTCTGCAAAAAAAAATCTAAGCGGAAAGTGCTTGAATAAAGCATGTTTAGCTCTAGTTAAAAACATGCTCACTTCACACTGTAGAAACAAAATAGTGCTACCATTGTCATTATGGACCCAAGCCAGGGTCCGGAACCAGACCGCGGTCCGCCAATTGAGGATCACTGTGCTAGGGTGTACAAGGTGGTTCTATATTAGCAACAAAAAACTTACCACTTCTCTTAGTCTTGGACGATCTCTTGACTTTAGTCTTTGTGTGTGTGCCAGGGCCTTGTGGGTGAAGAGGAGGCGTTCCATGATATATACACAAACTAAATCATAACTTTACTGTACACGGCATGCCAGAAAGTCTAAGCTGTATATGATCGCTTTTCATACCATCTGAGTCTTTGTCTGAATCACTAGGCTCATCTGGATCAGGTCTGTGCTTCAGGCTTCTGGATAATTCTGTATCAGAAGGAAATCAGACATTAGGAGTCACATCTTTATTGGAAAGATCTTTAATGTCAGAGGAAAAGGCAATCAGTTTTCACAGCAAACACAATTTACTTCCCGAACAACCTTGCATCAAGAAAGCTTACCACTTCTCTTAGTCTTGGACGATCTCTTGACTCTAGTCTTTGTGTGTGTGCCAGGGCCTTGTGGGTGAAGAGGAGAGACGTTCCATGATATATACACAAACTAAATCATAACTTTACTGTACACGGCATTAGGGCTGTGCGATTTGGGGAAAATATCTAATTGCAATTTTTTGACAGATATTGCGATTGCGATTTGATTTGCGATTTTAAATTTGCAAAGTCACGCTTCAGCTCAATATTGTCAATAATGTGCAGTACAGTATGAGTATTGTTACCCTGCTGAAAAAAAAAGCCAATAGAAACCGTCACAGAAATTCTTATAATTTACATAAAAAACCATTACAAAATTCCTTTTTGTCTTGGGCATTATTCTAATAGAAATTGACTGTTGTTCTGTTGATTGCCATCTGCTAGATAACATCCCACCAATAGAATGCATCAAATACCAGTAGACACCATTACAGTTTACATTAAAACCAATACAATTCCCATTATAACCCTTAAATCCATTACATTTTCTATTGTGTTTTGGGAGGGGTTCTACTGTTTTTGTTTGTTTTGTTTTTCCTGCAGGAAGATTATAATGGTATTACTACTTTTACAGAATTACTGAATTTCACAGGAAAGATTTGTTTATTTTTATAAATAAAGAACTGTATTTCTTCAGTCAATTATTAAAGTATTACATGTTCATGAGCTGATTCATAAATTTGTAAGTATTTGGGATTTTAAGAACAAGTGGGAAATGTGCTGAATGTTTCATTTCATCCAAGTAAAATTAGCAAGCAGTTAGACTTAATTTACATTGGTTTTAAACGCGGAGCCAGGCGCGAGTGGACACAGGTTGCGCGAGTGTGTCAGGCCTCGTCCATATTGCCAGATGCGCTCGTGAGACTTACAGCAGAACCGGCGCGAGACCGTGAGTATACAAGAGCATTACGAGACAGGCTGCGTGTGAGAAGCATTCAGAGACACGGGCTGTGTGTGGGGTCTTCTGAATTAGCGAACATGCATTATAAACTTATTTCTAATTAATCTGTTGGGGAGATAAAATGTATAAAGATAAGGTTCATGTAGCCTACAAATAAAAACATCTAGAGCAGTGCTGATCGGGGCGAACGGAGGTGCGCTCACTCTGTTGGTTAGTGAGACTGTCACTCAAGGCTGGCAGTGATGCATATGCTCTGGAACACAGTAATATCTCGTCGAGATCGCAGGCTTTGCGATTAGCAAATCGCAACGTCTCAAATCGCGATTGCGATTCGATTAATCGCACAGCCCTACACGGCATGCCAGAAAGTCTAAGCTGTATATGATCGCACTACATACCATCTGAGTCTTTGTCTGAATCACTAGGCTCATCTGGATCAGGTCTGTGCTTCGGGCTTCTGAATAATTCTGTATCAGAAGGAAATCAGACATTAGGAGTCACATCTTTATTGGAAAGATCTTTAATGTCAGAGGAAAAGGCAATCAGTTTTCACAGCAAACACAATTTACTTCCCGAACAACCTTGCAACACTATAGCAGGGCTCGAAATTTGCGACCATTTTGGTCGATATGCTCGAAATGTAATCTGTGCGACTCAAAATATATTTGGGAGCATTTGTGCGGTGCAAATAATTGCTGTGGTGCGACCTCTACAGTTCTCTGCTAAGCGTTCAAGAATTACTGCACAGCATGTGCCACGTGACCGGGAGCTAAAGCAGGTTAAGCTTTTCAATTCGCGCTGGTCTAAAGTGTGCTTTTCTGAGCCCGTGCACCGAAGCGCGAACTAAAAAGCCTGTCTAACAGCGCCTGATTACTCAAATAAGTTATCTTTTGAGCCAATACTGTCAAAACACACAAGGTTTACATATAGACTCAGTTGGTTATGTTTAAAATGAAATTAAACCGGTGAGTGGAACCGAAGCGTGCCTGTATATTAGATGCGTGCAGCTCTTAAAGGGACAGTATTAAACATGCAGCCGACTGTCATTAAAGGGATAGTTCACCCTACAATTTTATTTCTGTCATTATTTACTCACTGACATGTTGTCCCAAACC
Source organism: Gymnocypris eckloni scoliostomus (assembly GCA_027564155.1). Lineage (NCBI taxonomy): Eukaryota > Metazoa > Chordata > Actinopteri > Cypriniformes > Cyprinidae > Gymnocypris > Gymnocypris eckloni. The sequence goes on from CM050419.1 coordinate 15,723,095, forward strand.
TGTATTAATTTATTTCTTGTGGTGAACACAAAAGAAGATATTTCAAAGAATGTGGGTAACCAAACAGTTGCTGGTCCACTTGATAGTAAGATATAAACAAATACTATGGACCTCACTGGGGACCAGCAACTGTTTGGTTTTCCACATTCTTCAAAATAGCATGTATGTTCAGCAGAAGAAAGAAACTCACTCAGGTTTAAAACTAATTTTGAGTGAGTAAATGATGGTATTAATATAAAACACTGACAGAATCGACAGACAGATGACCGAATTTATTCTTTAATGTTAAAACAACAAAACCATAGAGAAAAACATAACTCGCTACTCTTGACTGAAAAAAACAATACAGTTACTTTAATAGGAATCAATCTATAGTGTTTTATTTTATTAATTGTTCATTCAATTTCTTGAATGCTCCTACTAAATATGCCTATTGTACCTGATAATTAAACACTGTTTGTATATTATGTAGTTGTAATGTGTATCTTTGTTCTTATTTTTCATAACAAAGATAAAATAATGACAAAGATTTTTTATCTTAGCCCACTTTGGCCTAAATATCCACCATTCTTGATTTATATTGTGTTTCCTTGAAAGGCTTTGTCTTTATAATAGGGAAATTAGTTTGGCAGTACTGCTCAGACAAACTGGTAAAACTAACATGACAAAGAACTGTGATAAAATCGTGAAATGTCTGAAAAACAAAAATTGATACGATATTTTTGCCATATCGCCCACCCCTACTTGGAACTGACCGGTTTTGTGACCGCACTTGCACAAACTGCATTGAAATCATTTCCACTTCACTGTTATTTTCGACATACCCTCTTCCTTCCCGTCATCTACCTCGTCTATGGTAAGTTCCAGGTCGCTAGTGTCACTTTCGAGCTCATCAACTTTCTGAGTTGAGGTAGTGTTGATCTTGTTCACTCGCATTTCAGTATCTTTTGGAAAATCTGGACCTTCACCCAAGCTGCAGTCTTCACTGTCGGAGGAGGCTGGTGTAGGCACATATTCACTTCCATCGTCAGAATCTGACTCTGATTCATCAGTAGCACCAAGACTCTGTTAAAACAAACAAAGTCCAATCGTTTCAGTTTGGAACATCCAATCAAATCAGCTGGAAACCTCATGCCAGTTCCAGTCTTATCTTTTAGCAATACTGAAGAATTTTAAGAACTAAAGCTCTTTTGCATCCCCACCCACTACAACCTCAATAACAAAAATTAAATATATTTATCACTTTCTGACAATGTCAACAAAAACAAAAAATGTATTTGCTTCACTAAAGTAGAATTTATGGAAGAGCTGTTGTATTGGATTGCACAGGTGTACCTAATGAAGTGGCCGTGAGTGTATATTACATCTACATAGACATCACTCGCACTTTATTAGATTTTAATGCTATGTATAATTGTCCTTATTTGACAATTATTTATTTATGGTTTGACAATTTTTTAAAGGATAACCCCTTGAGGTGAACCATCTAGTTTTCAAGGGGGGCCTTAAACACATACAATACCAGTAAAAATAACACCCCCATTTTTATAGTTTCTATTGAAAAAAATAAGTAGTTCAAGTCTACACTGTAAAACCCAACAAGTTAAGGTAACTCAAACCGTTTGAGGAAACTTATTGTCTTAAACCATTTAAGTTTTTTAAAACTAACATTTATGAGTGCTCTGAACTTATTTCAGTTGAGTTCACTAAGTAATTAAGCGATTAATTAAGTGCTGATTGAGCATTAGTGATGAACACCTGCTGTTAACAACCAGAATCACTGACAGAAAGAGAAACACAAGAACAACAACTAACTGAAATAAAATACATTAAATCTCAAGATCTAAACAACCCACAAACAGCATCACCAGCTCCATTAATAACCAGACTGACTTTATTTCTGTCAGACATCTACAGAAGATCTTATTGAGAATTAACTAAGGTTTAGATGTTGATTTATTTTCATTTGAAGTAACCATGTTAGAGAACAGTGTCTGCTTTAGTTGGGCTCTTGACCCGCGAGTTTATTTTTTTCTTCTTTTTCTCTGGCTGTTGTAACCATGTGTTTCTTGAGCATATTTCTCGCAACTCAACAGCCCAGAGAAAATCATCAGTAGTTGGTTGTTATATATTTATAATGATAATCATTTGTTAGTGAACTGATCTCATTGGGAGTGAACATAGACTCGTTGTGTGTCTAATCTCTGGTTAAATAGATGTTGTGAAAGTGATTCTAAGAGCTAGCGACTCTGTGACAGTCAGTTATTAAAGACTTTTCAAACAGTTTGTCCACAAAAAAGTTTTAATCTATCAGCTGGACTCACACAGACATTAAGACTCAGCTTATGAACCTCAACAATGGTGGCCATTTAAAAATAAAATAATAATCATGTTGCAATGCATGCTGGTTACTAGCATAGGACAAAACTCATCAGTGGCTCCCAGCATGCATTGCTGCATGAGTTTTTTTTAATGGTCACCATTGTTGAGGTTCATAAGCTGATTCTTGATGTCTATGTGAGTCTAGTTTCTACCATAGAGGAAAACTTTGTGGACAAACTGTTTGGAAAGTCTTTCATATTAACTGACTGTCACTGAACTACTGGCTCTTAAAATCACTTTCACTATAATCAATACAACATACATTTAATCAGAGATTAGACGCAGAATGAGTCTATGTTCACTCTCAATGGATCAGTTCACAACAAATGACTGTCATTAAATATATAACAACCAACTACCAATCATTTTCTCTGGGCTTTTGAGTTGCAACAAATATGTTCGAGGAAGACAGTTACATCAGCCAGAGGGGGGAAAAACTACCACACATGTCAAGGATCAAGAGCCCAACTAAAGCAAACACTGATCTCTAACATGGTTACTTCAAATGAAACAATAAATCAACATCAAAACCTTAGTTAATTCTCAATAAGATCTTCTGTAGATGTCTCAGTCTGGTTATTAATAAGTGGAGCTGGTGATGTGGTCTGTGGGGTTGTTTAATCAGATTTTGAGAGATTTAATGCATTTTATTTCAAGTTGCAGGGGTCTCAAACTTCCGTTTATTTTTCCTGAGAATAATTAATGAGGCTAGAGGTAATTCAAAACAATCTGGAATAAGTTGAACTACTTAAAAGGTGAAAAAAAAAGATAGGTCATCACTTGAATTGATGGTTAACGGGAAGCTGACTAACAATCCAGCTGATGTAGCGGCACTTAATTATTACTTTGTTGACTCGGTAGTCACAATTTCGCAATGTTTTTCCCTAAGTATTCAGAAGTTTATACAGTGAAGACAGTGGAACAAGCCCTTACTCTAAGGGCAGTCTCTGAATTAGACGTCACAAGAACAATTACATCTCTTAAACCATCCAGAGCAAAGGATATTTTTGGTATGGATGTGATAATGTTTAAAGAGCTTAGTGAGTCGTTAGTTAATCCCATCACTAAAATTATCAATCTTTCAGTTTCTCAGGGATGTTCCCATGTGCTTGGAAGTCATCTGTTATTGTGCCTATATTCAAAAGTGGTGACCCTCACTCTGCTAGTAATTACAGACCTATTAGTATTTTACCTATAGTCTCAAAGGTTGCAGAGAAATTGATGGCTGCACAAATCACTAATTATTTAAATAATAGTTCTTTTGCTTTACATCCAATGCAATTTGGCTTCAGAGCAAACTACTCAACTGAGATGGCAAATTGCTATTTCACTGAAAAAGTCAAGTCTCTATTAGATAAAGGAGGGTCGTCGGGGCTGTGTTTCTTGACCTCAGGAAGGCCTTTGACACTCTAAACCATAGAATTCTCTTGTCTAAATTATTAAGTTTTAATTTTTCTCCACATACTTTAAGATGGATCGAATCATACTTGTCAGGTCGCACACAGTATGTTAGTATACAGAATTATAATTCAGCTCCCCTAAGTATATCAACTGGTGTTCCACAGGGATCTATTCTGGGTCCTTTACTTTTCGTTGTACATCAATGATCTTCCATCCGTCTGTCCTAACACTAACATTCAAATGTATGCAGATGACACTGTCATTTATATACACGGAAGTAGTGTGTCACAAGTTGCAAATGAACTTACAGAATCCTTGGTTCATGTTGCAGCTTGGCTAGAACAATGCTGCTTACAGTTAAACATCTCTAAAACAGTGTGTATGTTTATCACCAAAACTAAGAATTTAAGTGTAGTGCCAGATGTATTTGTATCAGGGGAAAGATTACAAGTTGTATCGGAATATAAGTACCTTGGTGTTCTGATTGATTCCAAACTTTCATTTAAGGCGCAGGTTAACCGGGTCAGATTTAGTTTATCAAATTTTAGATTTATTCGTGATTATATGTCATCTGACGCCGCTCTGATATATATGCATTCCATGATTATTTCTCATATTACTTACTGTTTAACTACTTGGTCGCACGCCAGTATTACTACTCTGAAACCACTAGAGTCTTTGTATAAACAATCACTAAAAACTCTTGATAAGAAATCAGTTCAGTTTCATCATTGCTCAATTTTAAAGAAATACAATTTGCTAAGCTGGGATAACTTGATCAAATATGTACATATCTGTCTGCTGTTTAAGACTATGAATAGCTTAATTTCACCACTAAAACAGTTTGTGAATATTAGAACAACTGCTCACCGATCTACAAGTGGGTGGGGAAAGAGGGATTGTATTATTCCTTTCAAAAGAAGTAACTTCAGTCAGTCTGTATTTTCAGTCAAAGCTGCAAGGAATGGAACTCCATCCCATCAACAATTAGACGATTACATACTTTTGGCTCTTTTCAGTCTCATCTTAAAAATGGTTACTAACAACTCAGCACTGTCAACATTAGTATTGTATTCTTGACAATAGACTTCCTTGTACTAATTGCTCTTAGCTATGTTGCTCTGTCATGTTGCCATCTTTCTTCTCTCTCTCTTTTCGCTTTCTCTCATGTTTACCTTGTTTTAGATAATTCACTTATATTTTGTATTTTAGTAGCGAATTTTCTGATTGTGTGTGATTTTTGTTTTCTGTAATATATGTAATTTTCACTCTTTTTCTTTTTTTTTTTCATATGATGTGTATATGTGTGATGCTTGTCTTTGTTTTAGGGTGACCTTTTAACATTCTGTCAAGGGTCTACAGATGAAAAATAGCCTTTTGGGCTAATTCTGGCACGTTTACAGTTATGTTTATTAATGTGCATTGCCCCTGTAAATAAATAATTCAAACTGCAAAACTTTTATTTATTTTTTTATCACTTATGGGCTACCATAGAAAGTCTCGTGACAGCTTCCGGCGGCGTTCAGAGGAACCGTTCATGTTCAGAAGAAACATTCATGTTGAAGAACTGTTAATAATAAAGATTGAGAAGATTGTGCTCCTTTTTTTGGAATACGTGAAACCCTTTTTTTGTGGAATACTTAATGCGGCCCAGCCTGACCCAGACTCGACCTCCAGCGGCCCCCAGATAAGTTGAGTTTGAGACCCCTGATCTAAGGCGATTGTGTTTCTCTTTTCTTCAGTGATTCTGTTTGTTAACAGCAGGTGTTCATCACTAATGCTCAAACAGCACTTAATTAATCACTTAATTACTTAACTGCAAGTTTTTTAAATTTACATGGTTTAGACAAATGGAAATTTGTTTACTCAAACAGTTTGAGTTACCCTAACTTGTTGGGTTTTGCAGTGTAGTGAAAAAACTTTGAATGGTACAAAAGTAAGCAGCTAACTGCCAAGGTTAAAAACAGCATTTACGTCACCAAGACAGATATTTTCAGAGAGATAAAACAAACAATTAAATTAAGGAGTTTTGTTAATTATTTCACTGTATGAGGTCTTCCTTTATTCATTTCCATTTTAGTTGCACTATTGTAAAAAAAATAATAATAAAAAAATAGCTTCTGACAGAGGCCGGTCATCACAGGTGTTTACTGTATGTCTCATGTGTGTGTTCTAGCACTTTCTTACTCTATTTCTTCGCACTTTCTTGTCTATTTATGCATACAAAAATAAAAAGATCTATGTGTATAATGTTAGGCTAACTGGGAATTGTTTGCAGCACTTGCATACTGCTCTTCTTTGTTAGTTTAACTGCTTCTGTTGTCCTCATTTGTAAGTTGCTTTGGGCTAAAAACATCTGCTAAATGACTAAATGTAAATTTGTGTTCACCTGGTCATCTCCTTCTGCTCTCTCTGTCTGGCCAGGGCTATGTCGCTCTCGCACCCTCTTTCTTCCTCTATCTTTCTCTGATGCCTGCGTGAACAACCAGTCTGTAATATACTGCACTGACAACCATATTACCTTTGAAACTCATAGTTGAAATGATCACCTGGTCATCTCCTGCTCTCTCTGTCTGGCCTGGGATATGTCGCTCTCGCACCCTCGTTCTTCCTCTATCTTTCTCTGATGCCTGCGTGAACAACCAGTCTGTAATATACTGCACTGACAACCATATTACCTTTGAAACTCATAGTTGAAATGATCACCTGGTCATCTCCTGCTCTCTCTGTCTGGCCTGGGATATGTCGCTCTCGCACCCTCGTTCTTCCTCTATCTTTCTCTGATGTGAACAACCAGTCTGTAATATACTGCACTGACAACCATATTACCTTTGAAACTCATAGTTGAAATGATCACCTGGTCATCTCCTGCTCTCTCTGTCTGGCCTGGGCTATGTCGCTCTCGCACCCTCTTTCTTCCTCTATCTTTCTCTGATGCCTGCGTGAACAACCAGTCTGTAATATACTGCACTGACAACCATATTACCTTTGAAACTCATAGTTGAAATGATCACCTGGTCATCTCCTTCTGCTCTCTGTCTGGCCAGGGCTATGTCGCTCTCGCACCCTCTTTCTTCCTCTATCTTTCTCTGATGCCTCGTGAACAACCAGTCTGTAATATACTGCAACCATATTACCTTTGAAACTCATAGTTGAAATGATCACCTGGTCATCTCCTGCTCTCTGTCTGGCCTGGGATATGTCGCTCTCGCACCTCTTTCTTCCTCTATCTTTCTCTGATGCCCGTGAACAACCAGTCTGTAATATACTGCACTGACAACCATATTACCTTTGAAACTCATAGTTGAAATGATCACCTGGTCATCTCCTGTTCTCTCTGTCTGGCCAGGGCTATGTCGCCTCGCACCCTCTTTCTTCCTCTATCTTTCTCTGATGCCTGCGTGAACAACCAGTCTGTAATATACTGCACTGACAACCATATTACCTTTGAAACTCATAGTTGAAATGATCACCTGGTCATCTCCTGTTCTCTCTGTCTGGCCAGGGCTATGTCGCTCTCGCACCCTTTCTTCCTCTATCTTTCTCTGATGCCTGCGTGAACAACCAGTCTGTAATATACTGCACTGACAACCATATTACCTTTGAAACTCATAGTTGAAATGATCACCTGGTCATCTCCTTCTGTTCTCTCTGTCTGGCCTGGGATATGTCGCCTCGCACCCTCGTTCTTCCTCTATCTTTCTCTGATGCCTGCGTGAACAACCAGTCTGTAATATACTGCACTGACAACCATATTACCTTTGAAACTCATAGTTGAAATGATCACCTGGTCATCTCCTTCTGTTCTCTCTGTCTGGCCTGGGATATGTCGCTCTCGCACCCTCGTTCTTCCTCTATCTTTCTCTGATGCCTGCGTGAACAACCAGTCTGTAATATACTGCACTGACAACCATATTACCTTTGAAACTCATAGTTGAAATGATCACCTGGTCATCTCCTGCTCTCTCTGTCTGGCCTGGGATATGTCGCTCTCGCACCCTCTTTCTTCCTCTATCTTTCTCTGATGCCTGCGTGAACAACCAGTCTGTAATATACTGCACTGACAACCATATTACCTTTGAAACTCATAGTTGAAATGATCACCTGGTCATCTCCTGTTCTCTCTGTCTGGCCAGGGCTATGTCGCTCTCGCACCCTCGTTCTTCCTCTATCTTTCTCTGATGCCTCGTGAACAACCAGTCTGTAATATACTGCACTGACAACCATATTACCTTTGAAACTCATAGTTGAAATGATCACCTGGTCATCTCCTTCTGTTCTCTCTGTCTGGCCTGGGATATGTCGCTCTCGCACTCGTTCTTCCTCTATCTTTCTCTGATGCCTGCGTGAACAACCAGTCTGTAATATACTGCACTGACAACCATATTACCTTTGAAACTCATAGTTGAAATGATCACCTGGTCATCTCCTTCTGTTCTCTGTCTGGCCTGGGATATGTCGCTCTCGCACTCTTTCTTCCTCTATCTTTCTCTGATGCCTGCGTGAACAACCAGTCTGTAATATACTGCACTGACAACCATATTACCTTTGAAACACATAGTTGAAATGATCACCTGGTCATCTCCTTCTGTTCTCTCTGTCTGGCCTGGGATATGTCGCTCTCGCACTCGTTCTTCCTCTATCTTTCTCTGATGCCTGCGTGAACAACCAGTCTGTAATATACTGCACTGACAACCATATTACCTTTGAAACTCATAGTTGAAATGATCACCTGGTCATCTCCTGTTCTCTCTGTCTGGCCTGGGATATGTCGCTCTCGCACCCTCTTTCTTCCTCTATCTTTCTCTGATGCCTGCGTGAACAACCAGTCTGTAATAATTTTGGTACTGTGACAACCCTACCTGTTACTGTTTATCAATTTAACACAGGGGTGTCAGACTCAGTTCCTGGAGGGCCGCAGCTCCGACACACATATCAAGTAATTCATTAGGGTTGGAGCTAAACTCTGCAGGCTGTGGCCCTCCAGGAACTGAGTCTGACACCCCTGATTTAACACATCCTTGCTGAATTAAAGTATTAATTAAAGAAACACTGACCCCAAACCTTTGAACAGTACTGTTAATAATTATTTGTATTTTAAATAAACGCTGATCAGATCCGCCTCTCCCCCCCTCATGACACTGATGACTGGAGTAATGCAGTCTTCAGAAAATGCAGCTTTACATCACAGAAATATTATATTAAATATATTATATAGTATATAAAAAAGAAAACCATTATTTTTAATTGTAATAATACATCACAATATTACTGTGTCTTGTTTTGTATTTTTTGATCAAATGAATGCAGGCTTGATTAGCATAATAAGAGATTTCTTTAAAAACTTTAAAAATAGTAATGTTGACCAGTACCAAAACTTTTGACCAGTACTGTACTTATGTATGAGAACAGAAACAGCTCATAGCTTACATTTTCATATCTGATTTACTGTCTGTAGCTAGGTAACGTGTTCCAATGCCTTGTCTAACCAAAACAAATCTGTGTAAAATATCAAAACACAATAAAGCATCGAACTTCAGAAGGTACTTATGCTTAAACAATGACTAGAATAATTGATTGATAATCAAAATGGTTGCCAAATCGAAGTAAGTTACTTCAAGCACATGTATGAACCCTTAATGTTAATTAAACTAATGCTAAACAGTCACTGAACAATCCTGACGGCTAGGCCAGACTATAAAAACAACTCATCCTAGTTTAGGTAAAGTTAAATGTCTTACCTGGGTTAGTAATAGTGTTTCTTCATATCTCCGAGCACATTGATCGTGATGCTCCCTCAGTCTCTGTAAGCGTCGTGATGTTCGGAGCTCTGTCATGTTCCTAATCGATCAGGCTTTCAACTCCGCGGCAAGATTATACAACTTTAATTCTGTATGTTGGAGGAACTCAAAATACTGCATCTTCAGCCTCCCCTCCCCCACTCTCTCCCGCTCCCGCGCTCGCTCTCCTCATCACCATCTTCAGCCTCCCCTCCCCCACTCTCTCCCGCGCTCGCGCTCGCTCACCCCTCCCCCCTCCCCCGCTCTCCAGCTCTGATCAGGCGAGAGTGATCTCTGATCTCAGGGCCTACATTCACTGACAGCACTGTCACAACACACCTTTACACTTTGTTTCACACTATTTATTTTTAATTGGGTAAATATTGTTTTACATTCTATTTTATAGCATTATGTTACATTATTTGTGCAAAATCATTTTTACATAAGTTCAATTTAGATCATATTTAAGAGATTCAGAATCAGATGAGCATTATTACCAAGTATGTTTACAAATAATAAGGAATTTGTTCTGGTGACAGAACTTTCCAATACAGAGACAACAACACATAGTAAGAAATAAAGGGTCATAGAGGGTCATTGTAAGGTCCAGTTCTCACTATTAATTAAATATTAACTATTACTTTGTCCTCAATAAACTCCTAATTAATGCTTATTAATAATTAGTAATATATATATATATATATTATATAAATAAATACGGTATCTCAAAAAGTGAGTACACCCTCACATACTTGACAATCAATTTAGTATATATTTTCAAGGGACAATACTGTAGAAATGATACTTGCATATATTTTAGAGAAGTCAATGTGCAGCTGGTATAGCAGTAAGATTTACTGTCCTCTAAAAATAACTCCACATACAGCCATTATTGTCAAAAAGCTGGCAACAAAACTGAGTACACCCTAAGTGATAACAGCTATTCATAGGTTTCATGTGACGTCACTGTGTTTTATCGCCATAATTTTGTGTCCAAATCACAACTGCGTGAGCTGTCAGTCACAGCAACCACAACTACCAGAGTAAGATCACGAAACACTCCCAGAAGGTTCAAAAGGTTTTAATATGCCGGGATATGTTGTGCTGAAACAAGAGTCATCAGAAAAACCACAAACTACAATTGTATTCGATCCCAAAGAGGTTAGATCAGCGGAATAAATTGGCTTCAATCAGAAGGCACCACTGGCAGCTAACGTACGGTAAGAAAAGGATGATAAGAGACCACTGTGATTCTTTATAGGAGAATAAAGGACGCTAAAATATTTGTATTGTACCACATATGTCATTTGTGTCTGCAGTTAAGTGTACATATATATATATATTTACAGGTGTAAAAAAATAATCACAAGGTTCTCAAAGGCTTTATCATATTAAACACTTATAGACTGGTTTATCTTTTTATTGAATTTGTCATAAAAAGAAAAAAATGTAAATTACCTTTGTGAATGTACTGGCTGCACAAGTGGTGTAATAATTTAGGACATTTTGAGAGCATAACAACTGAAAGTCTGAATCATCAGTCAGTAAAGCATTTTTTACCTATAAAATTTTAAACCTAAATGTTATTGCAGCCATGTAGCCATGAATAAATGAAAATGCATATTTTTAATTAAAGAGAACTTGGTGTGGGCTGCTTTTGGTGCCTGGATTTGTGCTTCAATAATGAAATCCAGGATTAAGAATACACTAGAAGTGAAAGACGTCTTCCCTCAGGTAGATTGCATGTTTTCTTGGCTTGCTGGATGTTGGGATCATGATCAGTAATCACGTTGTTTGCATTTACCAAAACTGACTTGTTGAAATCAAAACACGGGCAGAGAAGGAAGGAGCAACCAGCCAGGAGAGGATTCTTCAAGCTCTTAAAGCCTTCATCGAGCAGCTACTTTCGCTATCATTGACTAAAAAGTGCTTTGAGCTGATGTCAGTTTTAAATGTACAAGTAATCAGGACATTACGGTCTAACTGTTACACTTGCTGTCCTGAAAATACAATCACATCCAGGGATCAGTGTGGGAAATGGTAGTAAAAGTTAATTTATTATTACAATATATTAATATCTATTAAATCTCATAGAGATGTGCTGTGCACGTTGTCACATCGGACACAAATATGGTGGTGAGCATAGTGTCTTTGGAACCCATGAATACGTCGTTTAACCATGCAAAGCCACATGTCCTATTCATCAAGTTCACGTTTTTGTCTGCTTGACAGGACTATACAAATTTGTGTATCTTGTTTCAGAGCAGTTAAAATTTGGTGCTTTGAGTACAATTCTCTCATACTGACCACTGGATGTTCAACATGGCACCTCATGGCAAAGAACTCTCTGAGGATCTGAGAATTATAATTGTTGCTCTCCACAAAGATGGCCTAGGCTATAAGAAGTTCAGTAATAGCCTGGAACTGAGTTACAGTACAGTGGCCAGGGTCATACAGAGGTTTTCCAAGACGGGGAAAGAAGTTGAGTCCTTGTGCTGTGTGTCAGGTGCAGAAGCTGGCTTCAAAAAACAGACGCATAAGTGCTGCCAGCATTGCTTTAGAGGTTGCAGAAGTGAAAGGTCAGCTTGACAGTGCTCAGACCATACACCACACACTGCAACAAGTCAGTTTGCATGACCGTCGTTCCAGAAGGAAGCCTCTTCAGAAGCTGGCTCACAAAAAAGCCTGCAAACAGTTTGCTGAAGACGACCTGGCCAAGAGCATGAATTACTGGAACCATGTCCAGTGGTCAGTGAGACTAAGGTAAACTTGTTTGGCTCAGATGGTGTTCAGCATGTGTGGTGATGCCCTGGTGAGGAGTTCCAAGAAAAGTGTGTCTTGCCTACAGTCAAGCATGGTGGTGGTGGCATCATGGTCCGGGGCTGCATGAGTGCTGCTGGTACTGGGGAGCTGCGGTTCATTGAGGGAAACATGGATTCCAACACGTACTGAGACTGTGATGATGCCCTCCTTCAGAAACTGTTTTCCATACATAACCACCCAAACACACCGCCAAGATGACTCTGCCTTGCTGATGAAGCTGAAGGTGAAGGAGTGGCCAAGTTTGTCTTCAGACCTGAACTCTAATGATCATCCTCAAGCAGAAGATGGAGAAACACCATGTGTCTAACAACCGTTATGTCAGTGTGGAGGAGTGGAAGAGGACTCCAGCAACAGCCTGTGCAGCTCTGGTGAACTCCATGCCCAGCAGGATTAAGGCAGTGCTAGATAACAATGGTGCCCCTACAAAATATTGACATTTTGGACACAGTTTTGACGTGTTCACTTAGGGTGTACTCATTTTTGTTGCCAGTTATTTGGACAATAATGGCTATATGTTGAGTTATATTTAGAGGACAGTAAATTTGTACTTCTATATAAGCTGCACATTGACTACACTAAAATATATATCCAAGTTTTATTTAAGCGGTACTGTCCCTTGAGAAATTATAAAAATGTTTTTGCTGAAATGTAAGGTGTACTCACTTTTGTGAGATACTGTATTTATGAATATGTATATCTATATATATATATTACTTCTATCACTACTGCCATGTTCTGCTGTTTGTTGATCAACACAATTTCTGGTTGGTTAGCCATCACCAGTTTGTCAGTCTGGATCTTGAAGTCCCACAGGATCTTGGCTTG
>CM050419.1:15741305-15751305 GCA_027564155.1 Gymnocypris eckloni scoliostomus
ACAATACAAATAAATAACAAATACAATTATTACAATTTAAATAAATAAAAATCGAAAAATAAAATACAAATACTATGGAATATTACACAAAATACAAAAAATACAATAAAAAATGCTAATAAATTAAACAAAATTATTAGAATTTAAATCAAATAAAAAATCTAAAAAATTATACAGAAATACTATGGAATATTACACAAAATACAGAAATAAATAATACAATAAAAATAAATAAATACAATTATTACAATTTTTATTAAATAAAAATAATACAAATACAGAAACACTATGGAATATTACGCAAAATACAGAAACAAATAATACAATAAAAAATGCTAATATTAAATTTTAATAAAATAAAAAAATACAAAAGTATTTAAGTGTAAATATTAATTGGTGATGATTACCCTGGTCCGCCAGACTCGCTACCAGTGAAAACGGATCCTTGTAATTGTACAGACCCTGTTTCCAAACCACGGTCATCCAATCAGCAGGCGACAGCAGCTGCACCGTCTGCTCATACCGACTGCATCCGTACAGCCTGAGACAGACGAGACACTCGATCACAATCTGTGTTACACACTCGGATCAGAACCAGAGATGAGTACGAGTCTCACGAGGTGATGAGACGAGAGTCTGTCGGCGTGACCGAGTCGTAGATGATCAGACGGTCGCGACACTCGCTCAGGAGCCACTCGACCCTGAGCTCCAGCCGAGCCAGTGGGGCCCTCAGGTGCCACAGACACGACGGCGCTGCGTGTTGGGCCCTCCAGAACCACCGGCTCCGCCGAGACCAGAGCCGTGTAGCGATAGCAGTCTGTGAGGAGACAGAGGCTTAAAATACTACAGTAAAGTACTTTAATTAATTTGTTGTGGTAATTATTATAGATGCTGTGGTGATATGTGACGAAATTGAGATGTATGCATCATCTGAAAGCTGAATAAATAGCTTTCCGTTGATGTATGGTTTGTTATGATCGGACAATATTTGAAAATATGGAATCTGAGGGTGCAAAAAAAATCGAAATATTGAGAAAATCATCTTTAAAGTTGTTCTTAGAAATGCATATTACTAATCAAAAATTGAGTTTATGATAGGAAATGTACTAAATACCTTCATGGAACATGATCTTAATATCTAATGATTTTTGTCATAACAGAAAATTATAATTTTGACCCATACAATGTATTATTGGCTATTGCTACAAATATACCTGTGCTGTATGACTGCTTTTGTGCTCCAGAGACACGTAACGACTATACTAATTACTTTACCCAATACTGTACTAAGTTTTCAACAACTATAGGGTTTATTATACAACAACACACTACATTTACTGTAGTAAAACTAAAGTATACTACAGTATTTATTATCAACTGTAGTTAATATTACAGAATGCTGTAGCATTCATTAACAAAGTGTTGTAAATATTATAATATATACAATCAAAAACACGATAGTATTTTTAATGTGGTTACGCCTCAGGACGGATGAGTCAGTAGCTGTGTTCACATGGATCCTAATTATCCCGTCATAATTGGACTAGAAGCACAATATGAATAAAAACTCACATCAATCGGATGTAATTGGCCAGATCTGATTAAGCCCTATTCACACCAAAGACGATAACTATAAAGATAACGACAGCGATAACGATAAAGGCACAGAAAAATGACATCGTTAGAATACGATACAAACACTGACAGCCAATCAGAATCCATCCTGCTTTAACAAGCTGGAGAATATAAAGCGACAGACTTGGAGTAAACAGACGATATTGTTGGCTGGTGTGGACGCTAATATCGTTATCATTATTGGTGTCATTGGGCTTTAAGGGGGTTTATGTCTTTTGTAATCCGAGCGAGATGACATTGAGAGAAAATTGAAAACCTGGAAATTACTAAACGTAAAAGTAGCGTAATGAAGTATGACGTGCTGTTCTTCCTGATGAATATTAATAAAATTCTGCTTTGACTCAGCATTTGTGAATGTCCCACCAGTCTTTGTTTAAAGAGCCTCTAATAGGCCATTTTTAAGGTTGCTGATATTGTTTTATGAGTGTCTTAACCCTTTACGATTCCTGTAAAATTTGCCTAAAAAAAAACTAAAAAAGGTATACCATTTGGGTCATTTGGATGATATGCGTGGTGTTGGTCTCCTTTGAAAGGTGACGCTCTGAGGTTTGTTTGTCAACAGACAGAATCACTGTAAGTCTTACTGATATTGAGTAATAGCACTTTGAACACACTAAAAAAATTTAAAAATAATTCTGCCTGCATTTGTTTTGTAAATAGAAGCCTGCAGATGACTATATCTGGGAGGTATGAACTGGAAAATACATTGGGATCACAGAATGAAGCCTTACCAAGCCAAATTTACCATTTGATAAACAATATATTAGAAAATTATTGTTTTACACATGTTTATCTAATTGTGTCTAGGCGCTTCCAAAAAAAGTACACTTGGGAGACTCCAAACGACGCTTTGTAACCAGTGACATACAGTGCTGTAATTCTTGAATGCTTTAATATACAGTCCTCATTTGGGCTCTAATGAAAGGATACACTTAGAGATATTCAGTTTCTCATCCAGATTCACTGTCAATAATTGCTGACACATAATAACTGAAGCATAAACACATTATAGTGACATTTATTTATAGAATCCAAAATGTGTACACTTTTAAAATTACATATATATTTATAATTTATAATCTAAATACATTTTTTTCCTATATTTATATTTCTGTACATAGTACATTATTTAATTTGTTTGTTTTTTCTTATATTGGTGTTATATTGCATCCCTACTGTGTTATTCCTATGTATGTCTGTACTATCATGCATGTCTGCATTATCTCAACAAAAAGTGGTCTGATAAAGACACTGATTGTACATGCTGTGTTTATTGTATCTCAGAATCGCAGCTTTCCATGGATATATGACATGTTCAACTTTTCTTTTTTGAGTTTTTGTTTCTGACGACTTTACCCTGTCCCGCCGGCGGTACGCTGGATTCTTAAAGGGTTTACATGCATCCATCTCAAAAAACACCTTTAATTTTACCTAATTTCTAAATGATTCCTAAACGACTCGTGCAGAATCGGTCTCTCTAAGCCCCGCCTTTCCGTGAGCCCTCGCTGCTGTGATTAGTCAGATGGCACAGTGCTTTGTGATTGGTCTACAGCGCGGATGACAGCTCATGGGCGGAGATTGTGCAAATGTGTTACTTCGTGACGTACAGCCGTAACAGAATAAGATTCGAATTCTTAACGACTCGTTAGCCGACTCTTTTTGATAGACAATTACTTAATAAGGTAATATTCGAAAAGGCATAATAGGGGCACTTTAAGACTCTCATCCTCAGACGACGGGTTTTGGGACTTTTACCGCTTTTAAAGTAAGCAGCACAACACAACAGTTCATCTGCTGGTCGTCACCTAATTAGGACCCGAAGTAGATACATATCAAGTGTGCTTTTTAAAACAGTATGCAACAATAGTGGGAAATTCTGTATATTCATGCAGTGTGTGCACATGTCAAAAGATTCAATCCGATCAGGAGCTTGTGACATATAAACACGCATATCAACCCGATCCCTTTATTTAGCGTTCGGATTCGTCGAACTGGATTAATTAATTCCGATGGAAGCAAAAAGTGTCAATTTAAACAGCTAGTGATGGTCGGGTGGACAAGCAAAATATGGTAAAGCACGGCGGGATTAGTTCACCCAAAAAATTTAAATGTGCTGAAAATGTTCTCACCCTGAGAATCTGAGATCAGGATGAGTGTGTTTCTTCATCGGTGTCTCAGCAGCAATGGATGCTCTGCAGTGAATGGGTGCCGTCAGAATAAAAATTATCCACAGTCCATCAGTTAACATCAGAAGCTGAAACAAATCCAACATTAAGACGTGTTTAATTCAAATATGAGTCTATAATCCATAATAACTCTTCCTCAGTGATAAAGTGTTCTGGTCTGAATCAGGAGAGAAATCTGCACAGATGCCAAAACAGCTCTGAACTAATATGTGGCTGGATTTTGATGCGAGAGACGACAGCAGATGCACTTTATCACTGAGGAAGAGTTATTATGGATTATAAACACATATTTGATTCACCTTCTGATGTTAACTGATGGACTGTGGAGTATTGTGATGTTTTTATTCTGACGGCACCCATTCACTGCAGAGCATCCATTGATGCTGAGACACTGATGAAGAAACACACTCAGCTGGTGTTAACAAATGAACTGTGGATTATTGTGATGTTTTTATTCTGACGGCACCCATTCACTGCAGAGCATCCATTGATGCTGAGACACTGATGAAGAAACACACTCAGCTGGTGTTTTGGTGGTTTTAAGTGGATGCATTAAGTCAATTTAATTCACAGAAAATCACATTAACTATCAACATCATCCACTTACGCACCACATAACATACACAATCCTGACGGTCTTACCACCTGGTTTAAGATGGTCATGTGCTGGTTTAAGATGGACATGTGCTGGTTTAAGATGGGCATGTGCTGGTTTAAGATGGGCATGTGCTGGTTTAAGATGGACATGTGCTGGTTTAAGATGGTCAGGTGCTGGTTTAAGATGGACATGTGCTGGTTTAAGATGGGCATGTGCTGGTTTAAGATGGGCATGTGCTGGTTTAAGATGGGCATGTGCTGGTTTAAGATGGTCATGTGCTGGTCTAAGATGGTCATGGGCTGGTTTAAGATGGTCATGTGCTGGTTTAAGCTGGTCATGTGCTGGTTTAAGCTGGTCATGTGCTGGTTTAAGATGATCATGTGCTGGTCATAAGCTGGTCCTGAGCAGGAGCTAGTTGCTTAGGACCAGCACAAAACCAGCTAAGAACCAGCTTAAACCAGCTCAAACTAGCAGTCATGCTTCAAAACATACCTAACCAGCATAAGCTGGGTTTTTTTTCAACAGGGTTAATAATGTTTGTATTTCAAAACTATATTGTGACCCTGGAGCACAAAACCAGTCTTAAGTCGCTGGGATATATTTGTAGCAATAGCCAACGATACATTGTATGGGTCAAAATTATCCATTTTTCTTTTAAGCCAAAAATCATTAAATATTAAGATCATGTTCCATGTAAATTTCCTACCATAAATTTATCAAAACGTAATTTTTAAATAGTAATAGGCATTGTTAAGAACTTAATTTGAACAACTTTAAAGGAGATTTTCTCAATATTTTGATATACAAATTGAATCTTATGGCTGGTATTGTTGTCCTCGGTCACATATAAAGGATGTGATCAAAATGCACGAAAATGAATTAAAACCTTGGAATAATTTTTAAAATAATTAAAGAGAAAGAAAAAAAGAAAATCATACCAAATGTAGCTTGAAAAAGATCTATAACTTTGGGGTTGGTTTCTGGAAAGTAAAAAAACACAAATCTACATAAAGCAGCAAAAACAAGTGAACAGACGTCGTGACTGTTGACCGGAGGAGTGTTACCGGTGAAGCTGAGCGAGGGCAGCAGCAGATGCAAACCCTGGTATCGGCTGATCTGAGCATCGCCAAGCGCTGCAGCTCTCTGAACACGCTCTGGTTCAGCCGCTGGACGCTCACCGCCTCCACACGACTGCTGGGGACCCACAGACGCAGCCAGAGATGAGCCACAACACTGCCGTTCCTACAGGAACACCAGAGGAACACTGAAGATGCTGCAGACCTCAGCTCATCAAACACAGACAGACGGAGAGCGCTCCTCACCCGAATGCAAACACCGAGCTGGAGTTGAAGTATCTGGACAGGTCTGTGGACTTCAGCAGCTTCTCCACCTGTCAGAGCCATCCCATAATGAAAATAAACCACGCTATCTGTGTCCGGCTGTGCATTTAAACTCACCAGCTCCACACTGAGTTCTCAGAATTTCTCTAAAAATCGTCAAGGCCATAAAAACATTTGCATTACTAGAAATAAAATAAACATTAAAGAGTTCAAATTAACTGTATGGAGTTAGTTAACATATAGATTTAAAGTTAACCATATAGAGTTAGAGTTAACCGTATAGAGTTAGAGTTAACCATATAGAGTTAGAGTTAGCCATATAGAGTTAGACTTAACCGTATAGAGTTAGAGTTAACCATCTAGAGTTAGAGTTAACTGTATAGAGTTAGAGTTAACCGTATAGAGTTAGAGTTAACCATATAGAGTTAGAGTTAACCATATAGAGTTAGAGTTAACCATATAGAGTTAGAGTTAACCGTATAGAGGTAGAGTTAACTGTATAGAGTTAGCGTTAACTGTATAGAGTTAGACTTAACAGTATATAGTTAAAATTAACCATGTAGAGTTATAGTTAACCTTATAGAGTTAACCATATAGAGTTAAAGTTTATCGTATAGAGTTAGAATTAACTTTATAGGGTTAGACTTAACCTTATAGAGTTAGAGTTATCAGTATAGAGTTATAATTAACCGTATAGAGATAGAATTAACCGTATAGAGTTACTTAATTGTATAGAGTTAAAGTTAACTGTATAGAGTTAGAGTTAACAGTATATAGTTAGAATTAACCATATAGAGTTATAGTTAACTGCATAGTTAGAATTAACTGTATAGAGTTAGAGTTAACCATATAGAGTTAGAGTTAATCGTATAGAGTTAACCGTATAGAGTTAGAGTTAACCGTATAGAGTTAGAATTAACTGTATAGAGTTAGAGTTAACCATACAGAGTTAGAGTTAATTGTATAGAGTTAGAGTTAACAGTATACAGTTAGAGTTAACCATATATAATTAGAGAACAGTATAGAGTTAGAGTTAACAGTATATAGTTAGAGTTAACCGTATAGAGTTAGAGTTAACTGTATAGAGTTAATGTATGGGTGGTGTGCCAGCTTGACCAGACTAAAGCGTGCTGGTTTTGCAGGTGTTTTCAGCAGGACTGTGATGCTCAGACTCACCATGTTCTGCACAGACGCAGCCGCCGCTCTGAACTCTGAGCTCTCGTGACTGGAGAGACTGACCGAGAAGTTCAGATTCAGTATAGAAACACTGGCTGTGTACTGCTGGACCAGCCTCTGCTCCAGAACCCACACCCTGTACTCTACACACACACACACAGACACGCAGAGACACACACAGACACGCAGGGACACACACACACAGAGAGAGAGAGAGACACGTGCACACACACACACACACACACACACACACACACAGACATGCAGAGACACACACAGACAGAGAGAGAGAGACACGTGCACACACACACACACACACACACACACACACGAGAGACACACACACACAGAGAGAGACACACAAAGAGAGAGAGACACGTGCACACACACACACTCACAGAGACATGCACACAGACACACACACACACACACACACACACACACACACACACACACACACACAGATGTTTATAAAAAGTGGGGACTCTCCATAGGCGTAAGGGTTTTATGTATTTACTGTATTTTCTATCTCCCCTACACCTAAACTTACCCCTTAAAGGAAACTTTGTGCATTTTTACTTTATCAAAAAAACTCACTCTGTGTGATTTACAAGCGTTTTTAAAAGTGGGGACACAGAAAATGTCCTCATAAGTCACCTTTACCTTGTAATACCTGTCATACCTGTGTCATTATGCACATTTATATCCTCATATGTCATAAAAAAGCATGCACACACACACATATATACACAAACACACACACACGTACACACACAGAGACACACACACACACACAGATGCACACGCAGAGACACGCAGCAACACACATACACACACACTAGGGCTGTAACGATACACCAAACCCACGATTCGGTTCAGAGATTTTGACCCACGATTCGTTCGTATACGATTTTTTCGTGGGGTGGGAGAAAAAGAAAGATTTTAAAACAATATTTTTTATTAAATAACATTTTAAAAATCTTTATAAACTGAACACCAAAGAACAAGATTAACTATGCAAATTATTAACAATATAAATAGTAGGGATGTGCATTTTAAGCAAAAGTAATATTCGATAATCGCTGGGTATTATTCGATTACTATTAATCGCACCTGCGTGCATGTACCACCCACGCACACACACATACACAGAGAGAGAGAAGGAGAAACTATTCAGGCTTTTAATCTGTAAGATAACAGTTTTATTAATTAGAGAATAGTCTATCTTAACCTGAGACAATTAATGGTCATAACTTATGATTGCTGAAACATATTAATATAACATAACCGAATGAGGCATTTATTAACAGAACAGTCCTCGATTATCAACTGCTCATAAGGTTAGGAGATTTATATTTTAAAATGAGCATGAACATTCATAAAAAGTAACCGTTTGATTAATTAATTAATGAATATTAGGCTTAAAACATATTACACTAAACAGAATATCATTCTTAAAACATTACGCGCTAAAACATATTTTGAACAACCTGAATGACGGCACTTATTATGTGAACATTAATTTTATCGTCTGTCATAACAATAACATATTTCATATAGGTTATTGATGAGCAAATCATTTATTTGAATTAGCGAGAGTTAGAGAGAGAGGTATGAAAGTTGCGCGTACATGTGCACCTGCATCTGCGCGTCTCTCTCTACAAGCAATGAGGCTTAGTTACTTCAAAAACAGCGATGTTACCCCTCATTGCAGAGAAATATAATGTTGCGAGTCAGTAGCCTATCGAAGCTATTTTACTAAGAAAAAGTTCCCGTGCAGTTTGTGCGCTGCGCGATCTCTGATATCTGTGCAATAATGTGTGTGCGCTGCGTCATGAAAGCAGCGTAGCCTGCATATAGTTTTGGTTTAGCTACAAACTCGAGCGAAGCTATCCATTAAATATTAACCCGAAACCCGAAGGGAAGCAGACCTCTCTTGTGAACAGCCTGAATGACGGCGCTTATTATGTGAACATTATTTTAACGTCTGTCTTTATAACAATAACTTATTTCATATATTAAATGAACATGTTCACATGCTCTGGAA
This sequence comes from Gymnocypris eckloni scoliostomus, assembly GCA_027564155.1. Lineage (NCBI taxonomy): Eukaryota > Metazoa > Chordata > Actinopteri > Cypriniformes > Cyprinidae > Gymnocypris > Gymnocypris eckloni. The sequence goes on from CM050419.1 coordinate 15,750,288, forward strand.
GAAGACGGGAGAGCAATCTGTTCACAATTAGTCCGGGGAACTTTTAATTGAACTAGGGAACGAATATAGATCCCTGCAGTTTATCAGAATTCTCCGACCAGAGCCCCTGTCTTTCTCTATCTCTCCCCAACATTATAAATCTGCTTTTGCGGCCATTAAAATAGTTCCGTTTGGTTTTTAATAGCAAAGTGGTCATTAATTCGTTTAGTTTTTTTATTAATTTAATTCAGAAATATGATTGGAACATTTTATGTTTGTTAAATTCAAGTTTTTGTTTTTTTTAAATACCAAGCGGCCAGCGCCAGTTTGATTAGTTTATCTTTCTCAAATAAATAAGATTAATGTCATATTTTAAGAATAAAGTATTGATTACAATAATAAAATCATGTTACATTGCGTGAAGTTAAAGTGAAAATTACACCTGTATAATCCGCCAATAAAAAATAAAGTCTGTGGCATCCAACCTGTCATTCTTCACATTTAACACGAAAAAGAGCACAAATATTTTTTACATAAATATTTATGGTTATCAACCAGTGGAATATTGCATTATTCATTCAACAAATAATTTGAATGCAGGGAGCTCGTCACGACTTCATAAGTGGGAAACAGGATGTTTCTGATAGCACGTGAAGGTGGCAGAGAAGTGCTCTGGCTCAGCGCAGGGGAAAATCTGTGTGCAACTAGCTCAACTTTCGCAGGCAGGCGTCACATGATTGGAAAGGTAGTCACTGGGTGTGTCGCGATTCTCCCTTATCACACCGCGACACAGGATCGTGGATCTGAGTGTCGCGAATTCGGTTTCATATCGCGTATCGTTACAGCCCTAACACACACACACACACACACACACACACACACACAGATACACACACAGAGACACGCACAGACACACACACACACACACACACTACATACATTTTATCTATATATCTAAATAAAAACAGACTATAGATATACAGTATAGTATCCAAAGTAACTAGTAACTAACTTCTTGAGTAGTTTTTTATGCGATACA
>CM050419.1:15757077-15779577 GCA_027564155.1 Gymnocypris eckloni scoliostomus
GGATCTGTTTATCAGTAATAGGTTGGATGAGTGAAGGCAAAAGGGTTTTGTGAAAGTATACTGGAATAGGATCAAGCGTGCAGGAGGTAGTTAGATTCAACCGTAGATATATTTGTGGGTTAGAAAGTGTTGAGTGGGTGAGCTATCAGACATAGAGAAAGCTGTGGAGAGACAGATGGGGGAAAGTCTTGGTAAAGGTTATCGGTTTTACGTAAGAAAAAAGACCGAAAGCTTTCGACCATTAATAGCTGCGTATGATGGTTTAACAAGTTTGTTGATCTCAGAGAAAAGAGCTTTAGGTTTGCACTTGGCTTTATTAATGACTGGAGAGAGCGTGCTTCTTTATACTTCACTACTGAATCTGAAAAAGCAATAGCGTGCACTACGAGGGATGAGCTTTCATTACGCTAAGTTCAGAGGTGAAGCAAGCAGAGGAGTGAGCAGAAGGGACGGTTCTAGTTTTAAGCAGAGCAAGGTCATCCAAAACAATACAAATAGTTTCTTTATAGGTCGAGAGTGTCTCATCAGGGCTCAGGAGTGGAGAGGGGAGGCAGCAATGGCTACAGAAACATTGTCAGTGGTTACAGATTTCAGTTTTTGGTTTCATAACAAGGAGAGGAAAACCAAGGACAATACGTTTATGATCAGAGATGACCATGAGCACCAATGCAAAGCAAATCAAGAGTGTGAGAAATCAATATGCTGTGATACATAAAAAAATGCATTTATTTTGATCAAGCACACACAGTGATATTGTAAAATGATATTGCAATTTAAAACAGATATTTTCTATATGAATATCTGTCATTTATTCCTGTGGTAAAAGCAATTTTTTCAGCATCATTATTCCAGTATTCAGCGTCACGTGATCTTCAGAAATCATAATAGTTTTGGAACTTATGATTTTCAGGATTCTTTGATGAAAAAATAAAGTTAAACAGAACAGTGTTTATTTAAAATATTAATATTTTGTAATATTATACACTACCAGAGTCGGTGCATTTTTTCTTTATTTAACTTTTATTCAGCAAGGATATGTTTAATTGATATAAAACTTGATTTATATTGTTAGAAAATATTTATTTTAAACTTTATTCATCAAAGAATCCTAAATAATGTGATGTATTTGTGCGTAGGTATAACGTTAATGTATAATAGCTTATATATTCTTGTACAATGATAATGATAATAAATCAGTATATTATTATGATTTCTGAAGATCACGTGACACTGAAGACTGGAGTAATGATGCTGAAAATTCAACGATATAAATTACATTTTAAGTATATTAAAATATAAACGTTATTTTCTGTTTTTTTATTAAATACAGCCGCGATGATCAGAATAGACTTATTTAAAAACTCAAAAAAGTATATTATTTGTTATAGATCAGTGTTTCTGTCCCCCAAAGAGAAGTTTTATCAGATTTAATTGGCCTCTGAGTACAAATGATTAGTGTCACGGTCCTGCTGGTGTGCCCAGGCTGGCCACCAGATGTCTCTGTGTGTTGAGCACATGGCTTGTTGTTTGTTGGTGCCATGTGCTCCCATGTCGATTGTCTGTCTCCTCCCATCTTGTTACTTAATCATTGTTTCAGTGGCTCCAGCTGTGTCTCCCTCGTTACCCTCGTTTGTCTCCCTATATAGTCTCCTTGTGTCTGTAGTTCTGTGCTAATCCGTTGTCTATTGTCGTGTGAGTGTTTCACGTTTGACTGTGCTCCAGTCTTCTGCCTGCCTGCTTGTTTTTCCCCTTCGGGGTGGTTTTTGTTCTTTGTTTGGTTTTGTTATTAAAAACCCCTGATTTCCTCTGCATTTGAGTCCTCGACCTCCTCTCACCTGACAGAACGGATCAGCCACAATGAGGACTCAGCAGAGGGGGCAACCGGCAACCATGGGTCCAGGGCGTAAAATTTTCAACGTCCACCAGGGAGACCAGACCATTGAGGTTTATGCCAGGGACTTCATGGGAGTGGCTCACCAGTCGGCTACGGAGGAGGCCTGCCTCATGGTGTTTTTTTGGGGAGGCCTAGCTGAGCCCTTCAAATCCCTGATGCCTTATTGGCACCCCGAGGATTCACTGGAGGGGTACGTCAATCTGGCTCTGAGTTTAAGCGGCTCAACCTTCAGGATGGAGTCCACCCCGGAGCCCGCGCCGCCCCGTGAGCCGACAGAGACCGCTCCAGAGCCCGCTCCGCCCCGTGAGCCCACAGAGTCCGCTCCAGAGCCCGCTCCGCCCCGTGAGCCCACAGAGTCCGCTCCAGAGCCCGCTCCGCCCCGTGAGCCCACAGAGTCCGCTCCAGAGCCCGCTCCGCCCCGTGAGCCCACAGAGTCCGCTCCGTTCCGGGAGCCTACGCAGTCCGCTCCAGAGCCCGCTCCGTTCCGGGAGCCATCAGAGTCCGCTCCAGAGCCCGCTCCGTTCCGGGAGCCCACGCAGTCCGCTCCAGAGCCCGCTCCAGTCCGGGATCCCATGCAGTCCACTCCAGTCCTGGACCCCGCTCCGGTCTGGGAACCCACAGAGCCCGCTCCAGGGCCAGCCCCACCTTGGCACCCGTGTGCCCATTGCTCCAGGCCCTCTTCCACTCCACGGGCCTGGCCCACCTCCCTCCTAGACATTTTTCTGTTTAGTGTGTGTGGGCGTCTGGGATCCGCTCCTTAAAGGGGGGGGTTATGTCACGGTCCTGCTGGTGTGCCCAGGCTGGCCACCAGATGTCTCTGTGTGTTGAGCACATGGCTTGTTGTTTGTTGGTGCCATGTGCTCCCATGTCGATTGTCTGTCTCCTCCCATCTTGTTACATAATCATTGTTTCAGTGGCTCCAGCTGTGTCTCCCTCGTTACCCTCGTTTGTCTCCCTATATAGTCTCTTTGTGTCTGTAGTCCTGTGCTGATCCGTTGTCTATTGTCGTGTGAGTGTTTCACGTTTGACTGTGCTCCAGTCTTCTGCCTGCCTGCTTGTTTTTCCCCTTCGGGGTGGTTTTTGTTCTTTGTTTGGTTTTGTTATTAAAAACCCCTGATTTCCTCTGCACTTGAGTCCTCGACCTCATCTCTCCTGACAGATTAGTATGACATGTTGGTCTGTCAGTCACAACACAAGGGAATATGAAGCATCACTTACCGCATTAGGCTTGTATTGAATTCATACAGCTAATATTTCTGCCTGCATGACTGAGAAATGATGGACATGGCAGCTCTCGCTGATATCTCATTTCAGTATATGCATGAGTGTATTCAGGTGGCATCGCTGGGATTTGATGTATTGTGTGTTACATCACATAATATAACTGCAAATGATGGCAAGTCTTCACAACTGTTTGAGCGCGTCGAGAGGCGTCAGTCTCAAGATCCAGATCCACTGCAGAAAACACAACAATGTGTGTACAAAGGCTTTATTTGCTCCAGCAAATATGAATTTGTATTGATTATACATTCATTTCATTGCTTGTCATTTATCGGCTACATAAAGTGCTGCTTTTCTACAACATTGTATCATTCAGAGAGGGGATGGAGAGATAGATAGAGAGAGATAGAGCTAGAGAGAGAGAGGGGGAGAGGAGAGAGAGTGAGATGGAGAGAGAGAGAGATAGATAGAAAGAGAGATGGAGAGATAGAGAGATAGAGAGATAGAGAGAGCTAAAGAGATAGATAGACAGAGAGAGAGGGGGTGAGAGGAGAAAGAGAGATAGAGAGAGAGATGGAGAGATAGATAAAGAGAGATATATATATATATATAGAGAGAGAGAGGATACAAAGAGAGAGAGAGGAAAAGAGAGAGAGAGAGAGAGAGAGAGAGAGGGGATACAAAGAGAGAGAGAGAGAGAGAGGAGGTGTTACAGGAAAAGAAATAAATCTGCTCATCATCGATTCCTCCTCGTCACATTCTACAGAATTTCTCACTTTGGTTTCCACGAAAGAATGAAAGTCGAGCAGGTTTGGATCAACACGAGTAAACGATGACAGAAGATTCAGTTTCATATGAATCATCTAAAGACCTCTGCTAAAAAAATATGATGATTTGCAGATACATGACAAGTCAATCATTATTTAGTGTTGTGGAATATAACTGATATTCTAGACTATTTTGTCTAAATAATTACAGATAAAATGCATTAAAAAACACATGTTCTCTGGAGCAGCTGATATTAAAGGGATAGCTCACTCAAAAATGAAGATGATCCCATGATTTACTCACCCTCAAGCCATCCTCGGTGTATATGACTTTCTTCTTTCAGACGAATCCTATCGGAGTTATGTTTAAAAGCGTCCTGGCTCTTCCAAGCTTTATAATGGCAGTGAATGGGTGTTATTTTTCAATAGTCCAAAAGAAGTTCAATAAAGCGCATCCATTAGAATAAGTACAAAACGAGGATTTGCAAAGAAAAATGTTGGATATAAGCCAAGAGGAGACTAGTTGTCCTTTGCTAAAGTAAGGCAAGGCATGTTTATTTATACAGCACATTTCATACACAATGTTAATGCAAAGTCCGTTACATAAGAGGAAGTAAAATAATCATTAACAAAAATAATCATAACAATAAAACCCACATTTTTTTTTTATGATTTTAAAATTGATTTAAAATAGATGTAGAACAGTTAGAAATAAAAAATGAGTATACATAAAATACAGTGCAGTCAGTTCATAGGGAAACTTTGCTACTGTAAACAAACGTTGGTTCTCACGAGACTAGCATATTCTCAGCGGAAGCTAGAGATTATTCAAGTCAAGTCACCGTTATTTAAATAGTGCTTTTTACAATCAGAAGTATTAAACAGGGTTTCTGTTCTCACCTTTGCAGACGAAACCAGCAGTTTAATTCTAGGCTGCAGCAAAGTCAGATTGTGCGGAGGACTCATCTGGTTGATGTGGATTACTATATATAACATTTTAAATATTCATATTTTTCTTACAAAAATGCATAGAATAGCTTCAGGAGGCCTTTATTCACACCCCCTCCCAACCCCCAACACCCCCCCCTCCCCGTGTGAGCCGTGTGAGGTACTATTAACTATGGACGGATGCATTTTTTGGACGCGTTTTTAAATATAACTCTGATTGTATTCGTCTGAAAGAAGAAAGTCATATACACCTGGGATGGCTTGAGGGTGAGTAAATTATAGACTAATTTTCATTTTTGGCTGAACTATGCCTTTAAATGAGGATATAGCTACTCTAGCTAAACATTTCCACATATCTCTTCATCAAACCTCATTCCCCACGAAGCACAGAGACTGAACACTGGGGAATGGTTTGGGGAGGTTTTTAGTTTTTAATGGTCCCAGGTGAGCTCAGGTGTTTCTCAGGAGGAAATGAGGCGTTTGATCCAGCCGGTGAGTTTGGTGATTCGTGTGTAAACCCCATAATAGTCAGGCCTTCCACAGCCTCGGCCCCAGCTCACCACACCGGCTAGAAACCAGCGTCCAGACGGCTCCTGACACACCAGCGGCCCGCCGGAGTCACCCTGACAGAGAGATACACACACACACACACATGTTTACTTAGCTATCTAAATGTGGACTCTCCATAGGCATAATGGTTTTTATACTGTACAAACTGTATGTGCTATCACCCTAAACCAACCCTACACCTAAACTTAGCCCTCACAGGAGACTTTTTACATTTTTACAATTTCTAAAAAACTTTGTTTAGTTTATTTTTAAACCTGTTTTACAAATGAGGACGTCCCCAAATGGAGGTTTTTGGAGAATTTGTCAGGTTTACCTCACTTTTGGGTACAAATTTGTCCCCAAAATATGGTTAAGTAGGTACACACACACACACACACACACACACACACACACACACACACACACACACACACACACAGTGTAAATCAGCAGCTCACGTTTCATCACGCTTACAGCCAGTGCTGGGGTGACACATTACAAGTTACATAATCAGATTACTTTTTAAGTAACTAGTAAAGTAATGCATTACTTTTTAATTTAGAAGGAAATATCTGAGTTACTTTTTCAAATAAGTAACAGTTACTTTCTGATGCAATGAGTGACAGCTCTGGTGTTGCCATGGTGACAGAAATCATGAGTAAGTGCAGAGCGTTGTGTGTGAACATAATCTTACTGTAGCTCTAGACTAAATATCAACATGATCTTACTGTAGTTCTAGACTAAATATCAACATGATCTTACTGTAGCTCTAGACTAAATATCGACATGATCTTACTGTAGCTCTAGACTAAATATCGACATGATCTTACTGTAGCTCTAGACTAAATATCGACATGATCTTACTGTAGCTCTAGACTAAATATCAACATGATCTTACTGTAGCTCTAGACTAAATATCAACATGATCTTACTGTAGCTCTAGACTAAATATCAACATGATCTTACTGTAGTTCTAGACTAAATATCAACATGATCTTACTGTAGCTCTAGACTAAATATCGACATGATCTTACTGTAGCTCTAGACTAAATATCGACATGATCTTACTGTAGCTCTAGACTAAATATCGACATGATCTTACTGTAGCTCTAGACTAAATATATACATGATCTTACTGTAGCTCTAGACTAAATATCGACATGATCTTACTGTAGTTCTAGACTAAATATAAACACGATCTTACTGTAGTTCTAGACTAAATATCAACATGATCTTACTGTTGTTCTAGACTAAATATCGACATGATCTTACTGTAGTTCTAGACTAAATATTGACATGATCTTACTATAGCTCTAGACTAAATATCGACATGATCTTACTGTAGCTCTAGACTAAATATCGACATGATCTTACTGTAGTTCTAGACTAAATATCGACATGATCTTACTGTAGTTCTAGACTAAATATCGACATGATCTTACTGTAGTTCTAGACTAAATATCGACATGATCTTACTGTAGTTCTAGACTAAATATCGACACGATCTTACTGTAGTTCTAGACTAAATATCGACACGATCTTATTGTAGTTCTAGACTAAATATCGACACGATCTTACAGTAGTTCTAGACTAAATATCGACACGATCTTACTGTAGTTCTAGACTAAATATCGACACGATCTTACTGTAGTTCTAGACTAAATATCGACACGATCTTACTGTAGTTCTAGACTAAATATCATCATGATCTTAATGTAGTTCTAGACTAAATATCGACACGATCTTACAGTAGTTCTAGACTAAATATCGACATGATCTTACTGTAGCTCTAGACTAAATATCGACATGATCTTACTGTAGTTCTAGACTAAATATCGACATGATCTTACTATAGTTCTAAACTAAATATAAACACGATCTTACTGTAGTTCTAGACTAAATATCAACATGGTCTTATTGTTGTTCTAGACTAAATATTGTCACGATCTTACTGTAGTTCTAGACTAAATATCGACACGATCTTACTGTAGTTCTAGACTAAATATCGACACGATCTTACTGTAGTTCTAGACTAAATATCGACACGATCTTACTGTAGTTCTAGACTAAATATCAACAAGATCTTACTGTAGTTCTAGACTAAATATCGACACGATCTTACTGTAGTTCTAGACTAAATATCGACACGATCTTACTGTAGTTCTAGACTAAATATCATCATGATCTTAATGTAGTTCTAGACTAAATATCGACACAATCTTACAGTAGTTCTAGACTAAATATCGACACAATCTTACTGTAGCTCTAGACTAAATATCGACATGATCTTACTGTAGTTCTAGGCTAAATATCGACATGATCTTACTGTAGTTCTAGACTAAATATCGACAAGATCTTACTGTAGTTCTAGACTAAATATCGACATGATCTTACTGTAGCTCTAGACTAAATATCAACATGATCTTACTGTAGTTCTAGACTAAATATCGACATGATCTTACTGTAGCTCTAGACTAAATATCAACATGATCTTACTGTAGTTCTAGACTAAATATCAACACGATCTTAGTGTAGTTCTAGACTAAATATCGACATGATCTCACTGTAGCTCTAGACTAAATACCAACATGATCTTACTGTAGTTCTAGACTAAATATCGACATGATCTTACTGTAGCTCTAGACTAAATATTGACATGATCTTACTGTAGTTCTAGACTAAATATCGATATGATCTTACTGTAGTTCTACACTAAATATCATTATGATCTTACTGTAGTTCTAGACTAAATATCAACATGATCTTACTGTAGTCCTAGACTAAATATCGACATGATCTTACTGTAGTTCTAGACTAAATAGGTCGAGCAGACAGCGGCATTCAGCTCAGAGCGCAGCCGAGCCCAGGACTCTGATAGTGGGCGATTATTAGAAACGTCAGAACCAGGACTGCTACTACCTGCTGCTTTTCTCAAGCAACTGTCTCTGATGTGAACAAGGAACTTCGGAGCATTGTGATGAAGCACAAGACTGCAAATCGAGTCATCATCCATGTGGGGAAGAATGATATTCGGATAGGACAGTCAGAACTGCTTAAGCAAGATTTCAGTGAACTCTTTGAAACACTTCAAAGACTTGAAGTTCAGTCGTTCATCAGTGGACCACTCCCAGCAAGGGGAACTAACATGTTTTCACGGTTGCTTGGGCTGAATACATGGCTACAAAGAACCTGCAGTACAAAAGGAGTCAACTTCATCGACAACTTCAATATTTTCTGGGGGCACAGACAACTGTTTAAACTGGATGGCCTCCACCCAAACAAACTTGGTGCAAGAGTGCTAAAAGACCATTTCTATTTCTCCCTCCGTCATCCTTCAGTGGTGTGTGCCAATCCACTCATACACTCACCTGGACAGAATATGAGTGACCACAGGACTTCATATCAGCTTCCGAGTCATTATGTGGTTGAAGAATCCCACAAGGATACTGATAACGCCACACAGCCAAAACAAGCACTGCTCATGGACATCCCGGCTGAGCCCTGCCCACAGAGCTCATCACATGCAGACTGTGACGTATCACAACAGCTCCAAGACTCAGCACCCAAGGACGACTTTCTGGAAAACAGCCTGGGAAGCCAGGACAACACATCACAGTCACGGAAACACCAGAGCTAGAACCTCGCTCACCAGAAACACTATCCCTCTCTCCAGCACCTGGACAGAATATGCCCCGCTCACCAGACACGCTATCCCTCTCTCCAGCATCTCCACTTCTAAGCTTTTCACAGAAAATGGAGGAATTGGTGTATGCTGGGACCAAACTCTGCAAGTCCCCAGATATCAACTAAAAAGCGGGCCCCCAACCACCAAAGACTGCAGGCTCAGCTCTCCCGCCTCCTCCTGTGAGAGCTCTCCGACCGCTGCCACAACGCAAGGGCCCAAACCCTCCTCCATCTGCTGTAGGTGAACCAAAAACAACTGATAACAGCTCTCAGTGATATGTGTCGGGTCCCGCTATACTAGCAGCAACATTCTAGCGTTTACAAAACAAGCGGGAACCCAGTGTGCCTGTAGCCTTCTCTATCTCTGTTTTATCACGTGATAGACGGTCTAAGGCCTTCAAAAGGCGTCTGACCCATCTAATCTGCGGCCTGTTATGCATCAGTCTAAGATTGCTGTAGAGACAAAATTTAATTCCATCAAGTTAGCATTTTTAAACACTCGCTCACTAAAAAATAAATCATTTGTGATCAATGATTTAATAACCACAAACAACCTGGATTTTATGTTTCTAATTGAAACATGGCTAGAAGACAACTGCAGTGCAACAGTCCTCACTGAAACAGCCCCTCCTAACTTTAATTTTATAAGTGTGTAAGCCCGGTGCCAGAATGTCTGGGCCCCCCTAGAGAGGAACTGTGGGCCTGGTGTCAGTAATCAACGGGAGCTATCTCTTGCATATAGCAGCAACATCCAGGACGCAGCACACTGGGGGGTTTCACACCCTGTGCTGACGGTCCGCACGATGGAACTGCTGCAGTCACCATTCCACCCTCCCCTCATCACCTAAAATTCACTGAAAAATCCATGCAATGTAATATGTACAAAAAGTAACCATACATGTTTGATATCTTTTGAAATGTCTCAGTGCGTCTGGTAAAATGGTCTCATTCTCCCAATCATAATGAAAAGCTAAAGGAAGTTCTGAAATATGAGAAGTATAGTGTACAGCGTAAGGGTGTGCCCTCCCCCCTGATCTTCTATTCAGATCGCCTCCTGTATGTAAATAAGCATTCCCTGCCACAGGATATCAAGAAGCCTTTTGGTTGAAAATTCTAAAGACTAATTATAATAACAAGACCACCATTTGGTGGGCTTATTGAATTATCTGGGTTTATAAGGAAACGGGACACAAAGTTCTGGGCGTCAGTAAGTCGATTGCCCACACAGATCACTTGTGTGTAGTTTCAGTTCCAGGTATGGTCAGGCGTTAGTAAGCTGGTTGCCCACACAAGATCACTTGTGTGTAGTTTCATTTCCAGGAGTCTGTAGGCTGACTGCCCGCACAAATCGCTGTGTGTAGTTTTCATTTGCCAGGTAGTATTGTTAACTGATGATTCTATTCTTGTAACATTGGAGATTTGAATTATTGCTTCGATTACCTGGTTAATAAATTGTAACGTTTGATTCTATTCTGACTGCCTCTAAAGATTGCTTTCTCCCTATTAGAGTAGCGGATTCGTATATTTCCGCAAGCCTGCGTCAGTTTAGCGACGGCTAATACCCGGCGTCTTTTAAGTGTACTATGGATGCGGGGGCGGGTTAATTCCGTTTATGGACGGCGAACGCCGTCTGGTCAAACTAAATTCGGGTACGCCCATACCTCTGACTTTTGATTTAATGTTACTTTAAACAAGGATTTGACCAATCCAAAGTTATTACGAGTGCTGTACATTGACCTACTAACATATCTGATAATGGCCAAAAACCTTTACTGAAGTAAACAAACGAACTAAAAGTTCTGAGGGGGCTCCAAGGGGTTATCCATGTCTATGATTGTGTACGTGTGCATTGACGGCAAATCTTAGATACATAACCATAATTACCTCTGATTGACGACCGGGCCTGACGAGATTGTGTCCGTGAGACCTGTGAAAAACAGGGCCTCTGAGCGATATAGTTTCCCTACATCTGAGCGGGTAAAGTATTAAACGGAGCTGAAAAGAATAATCAATCATTCGTTTTCATATTTTAATGATGCACAGATATCATTAAAACCTTTTCATTTATGGAGTCAGATGAAATAACGAGATAAAATATATAAGAAGAAGTGTTCCATTTTAATGTTCTTGTTGTGTCGTGAAAAGGAAAGACTGTAACACGCAAAGCCCTTCACCCGCGGAACGACTGCCGTCATTGGATCGTTCCAGCCGGGCCTTCTTACAAGTGTCTGCAGGACTGTTAGGAGAGGTGGAGGTGTAGCTGCTCTGTTTAAAGATGTTTATCAATGCAAGCAAGTGTCATTTGGTCAGTACTTGTCTTTTGAATATCTAGGTATTGTGCTGAAAGGTGCCCCACGCATTCTGTTTATTATCATTTACAGGCCCCCAAAATACTCCCCAGCCTTTGTTGAAGAGTTCACAGAACTGTTATCAATGATTTCCTCAGAGTTTGACTGTTTTGCTATTGCAGGGGATTTTAATATTCACATAGACAATGCTGAAATCAAAACTACAAAAGAAATTGTAACAGTTTTAAACACTTTTGACCTGATTCAGCATGTGCACGGACCCACACACAATCGTGGACACACTCTAGATTTACTCATCAGTAGAGGTCTAAACATTTCATCCATTGTCATTAAGGATGTAGCTCTGTCTGATCACTTTTGTATTTTCTTTGATATATTGATCTCTGTCACCACTGAATCTAGATCTGTCTCTGTCAGAAAGAGATGCATTAATGAGAACACTAGTGTGCTATTTATGAAGGCAATATCTTTAACACCAAGCATTTCTGCCGACTCTGTTGATCTTCTCCTGGATTCATTTATCTCAAAAATTAAGAATGTTATTGATGATATTGCACCGATAAAGGTCAGCAAGAAGAATGGCAGACAAAAATCATTTTGGAGAAAATCAACAGCAGTTCAGAATATGAAAAGACAATGCAGAAAAGCTGAGCGGATGTGGCGGAAGACAAACTAGAAATACACTATAGCATCTATAAAGACAGCCTTCATGCTTTCAATTTGGAACTAGCCACAGCTAGACAGACCTTCTTCTCAAACCTTATAAACAGTAACTTAAACAACACTCGCACTCTTTTTGCTACTGTTGAGAGACTGACAAACCCCCCAAGTCAGATTCCCAGTGAAATGCTCTCTGACAGCAAATGCAATGAGTTTGCTTCCTTCTTTTCAGAGAAGATCAGTAATATCAGGAAGGAGATTGGCACATCTTCCTGTAATACAGAGGTCACACAGATTCGACAGCAATCTCAAAAGAAGTGACTATGTCTGTTTTAAAACAATTGATAGCAAAATTTTGGAAGAAATAGTACAGCATCTTAAATCGTCAACCTGCTATCTTGACACACTTCCACATCTTTTTCAAAAGTGTGCTTAACTGTTTAGAAGCAGATCTCTTAGAAGTGGTGAACACCTCACTTCTTTCTGGGACTTTCCCAAACTCCTGAAAACTGCAGTTGTTAAGCCCCTTCTGAAAAAGCGCAATCTTGATAACACTGTGTTGAGCAACTATAGACCAATATCAAATCTTCCTTTCATAGGTAAGATTATTGAAAAGGTAGTTTTTAATCAGCTGAACAACTACTTAAACTCAAATGGATACCTGGATAATTTTCAATCTGGTTTCGCGTGCATCACAGCACAGAGACAGCACTCATTAAGATAATAAATGATATTCGCTTTAATTCTGATTCTGGCAAAATATCAGTGCTGGTACTACTAGATCTTAGTGCTGCGTTTGACACTGTCGATCATAACATACTTCTAGAGAGACTGGAAAACTGGGTCGGGCTTTCTGGGATGGCACTCAAATGGTTCAGGTCATACTTAGAAGGGAGAGGTTATTATGTGAGTATAGGAGAGCATAAGTCTAAGTGGACGTCCATGACATGTGGAGTCCCACAAGGCTCTATTCTTGCACCGCTCTTGTTTAGCCTGTATATGCTCCCACTAAGTCAGATAATGAGGAAGAACCAAATTGCCTATCACAGCTATGCTGATGATACCCAGATCTACCGAGCCTTATCTCCAAATGATTATAGCCCCATTGACTCCCTCTGCCAATGCATTGATGAAATTAACAGTTGGATGTGCCAAAACTTTCTTCAGTTAAACAAGGAGAAAACTGAAGTCATTGCATTTGGAAACAAAGATGAAGTTCTCAAGGTGAATGCATACCTTGACTCTAGGGTCAAACAACTAAAAATCAAGTCAGAAATCTTGGGGTGATTCTGGAGACAGACCTTAGCTTTAGTAGTCATGTCAAAGCAGTAACTAAATCAGCATACTATCATCTCAAAAACATTGCAAGAATTAGATGTTTTGTTTCCAGTCAAGATTTGGAGAAACTTGTTCATGCCTTTATCACCAGCAGGGTGGATTATTGTAATGGTCTCCTCACCGGCCTTCCAAAGAAGAGCATTAGACAGCTGCAGCTGCCAGGATTCTGACTAGAACCAGAAAATCTGAGCATATAACACCAGTCCTCAGGTCCTTACACTGGCTTCCAGTTACATTTAGGATTGATTTTAAAGTGCTTTTACTCGTTTATAAGTCACTCAATGGTATAGGACCTAAATATATGGCAGATATGCTCACTGAATATAAAGCTAACAGACCACTCAGATCATTAGGATCGAGTCAGTTAGAAATACCAAGGGTTCACACAAAACAAGGGGAGTCCGCTTTTAGCTATTATGCCGCCCGCAGCTGGAACCAGCTTCCAGAAGAGATCAAATGTGCTAAAACATTAGCCACATTTAAATCCAGACTCAAAACTCATCTATTTAGCTTTGTATTTGGAATGAGCACTGTGCTACGTCCGAACTGACTGCATTATTTTATGTATAATCCTTTTCTATTTAACTGTTTTAAATTTCATTTTAAATCAATTTCTATATCATTTTAAATTTCCTTATTTTATTATTTTTAACTCCTTGTTTTTATTGCTGTGAATGATTATTTCACTTTTTATGTAAAGCACTTTGAATTACCACTGTGTATGAAATGTGCTATACAAATAAACTTGCCTTGCCTTGCCTTGCCTAAATATCGACACGATCTTACTGTAGTTCTAGACTAACTATTGACACGAGCTTACTGTAGTTCTAGACTAAATATCGACATGATCTTACTGTAGTTCGAGACTAAATATCGACATGATCTTACTGTAGTTCTAGACTAAATATCGACATGATCTTACTGTAGTTCTAGACTAAATATCAACATGATCTTACTGTAGTTCTAGACTAAATATCGACATGATCTTACTATAGTTCTAGACTAAATATCAACACGATCTTACTGTAGTTCTAGACTAAATATCAACACGATCTTACTGTAGTTCGAGACTAAATATCAACACGATCTTACTGTAGTTCTAGACTAAATATCAACACGATCTTACTGTAGTTCTAGACTAAATATCGACACGATCTTACTATAGTTCTAGACTAAATATAAACAGAATCTTACTGTAGTTCTAGACTAAATATCAACATGATATTACTGTAGTTCTAGACTAAATATCAACATGATCTTACTGTAGCTCTAGACTAAATATCAACATGATCTTACTATAGTTCTAGACTAAATATCAACATGTATTTACTCATCTCACATGCACAAAAACACATTCAGTGTTCCTCAAATTAAATAAAAACAGTTAAACGCAATCTCAGAATATTATACAAACTTGCTATAATTAAATATGTTAAATAAGACAAATATAATTTATGTATTTAATCCCATTTTATTAAGCCAATGTCTTTGTTGCGGACCTTCGATGATCCAATTCATTCATACTAAGCAAAAATAACAAATTCATTTTTTAATAAATGTGGCTATTTGCACCAAGTGAAAATAGTAGTATTTTTTAACGATATGCCATTTACACTAAGTGCAAATAGCTATAGATTCCATTTACACTATGTTAAAATAGCAAAATGTTCAGCTATTTATATTACTTATTGCAAATATTGCCAATTATCTGCACCTCAGAATTGTAGTACATTACAAAACAGTACATAATAACGTTTTGAGTGTAAATTATAGTTTTAATTCAAATTATTAAAAGGATGCCACCTTAGTGGGACAATAAAACCCTCCTACACCAACCCAAACCATCTCCCATACTTTATTTTCAACTTTTTATTATTTACTTGTATTTTTTTTTTATTTTATTCAAAATAAATGCCTTTCCGATGCGATATGTGATTTGAAAAGGGAAAAAAGTTCGGCAAAAGATGGACTCGAACACGAACACGCACCTTACCATCAACGCCACTGAAACTGACATAAAACTAGCGTCTTTTTCCAGTGTTGACTCGCCAATCACACGTTGGTGGGCGGAGTTAAAGTAAATAGACACTTAGTTTTAGTTATTGCTGAATAGTGTTGAACTGCATCATATTCTTCATATGATTAGTTTGAGCGGCGCCCTCTACTGTACAGATGTGAATTTACATTTCCTTCAGTCTGAGCCGGATTCACTTCACTTTTGGTGTGAAAGGGCTTTAACATTTAAACAAACAATTTGTAATTTACATTAAAAACAAACAAGCAAGCCCTGTCCAGATTTAAAAAGTAACTCAAAAGTAACATAACACATTACTTTCCATAAAAAGTAACTTTTTGGGGGAGTAAAGCAATATTGTAATGCATCACATTTAAAAGTAACTTTCCCAAACACTGGGTCACCTGACAGGAGTCCTTCCCTCCGCTGCGATACCCGGCGCAGATCATTCTGGGCGTGATCATGTAACCATAGGAACGCACACAGGCGTCTTCACTGACCAATCGCACGTCGACTTTCTGCAGAACGTCACTGACCGCTCCTAATGGACACACACACACAGAGATGAAGGAGAAATAAAGATGTAAACCTCTAATCATGTTTGATCTCCAGGGCCCGGTTTTTCAAAAGTAATCCACTAGGATTTTGGATAACGGATTGGATCAAATCTTGAAAATGTGTTTTTCAAAAGAAAAAACGGATTACATAATCGGATTAGATCACGTAATCCAATCTTGATTTTGATCCGGATCAAACCTTTAGTTTGGGTTTTTTTAGAACTTTTTTGTAGGATTTGGATCACTTTGATCCAAAAAATCTGGATTAAACTGATCCCATCAGAAGGGTGGATTCAGCGTGGATTTCATGGCCAAAATGTAATGAAAACTTTAAAAATGTATAAAATAATACTATATTTGGATCATGCAGTATCTTACAAGATATCCTATTTATTCATAAGGTTTTAATTGTATTTGTTGTCCGTCAGGCTACAGTGATTAGGTAGGCTTTAATGTATTCAGCCTTTCAGTATAGGCCTACAGTATAATCCCCCAAACAGCTGTCAAAATTGACCAAAACAATAAATTTTATTCTGTCACTAATTCATATACAGTGGGGCAAAAAAGTATTTAGTCAGCCACCAATTGTGCAAGTTCTCCCACTTAAAAGATGAGAGAGGCCTGTAATTTTAACATCATAGGTATACCTCAACTATGAGAGACAAAATAAGAAAAAAAATCCAGAAAATCACATTGTAGGATTTTTAAGAATTTATTTGCAAATTATGGTGGAAAATAAGTATTTGGTCAATAACAAAATTTCATCTCAATACTTTGTTATATACCCTTTGTTGGCAATGACAGAGGTCAAACGTTTTCTGTAAGTCTTCGGTTTTCACACACTGTTGCTGGTATTTTGGCCCATTCCTCCATGCAGATCTCCTCTAGAGCAGTGATATTTTGGGACTTTCAACTCCCTCCAAAGATTTTCTATGGGGTTGAGATCTGGAGACTGGCTAGGCCACTCCAGGACCTTGAAATGCTTCTTCTGAAGCCACTCCTTCGTTGCCCGGGCGGTGTGTTTGGGATCATTGTCATGCTGAAAGACCCAGCCACGTTTCATCTTCAATGCCCTTGCTGATGGAAGGAGGTTTTCACTCAAAATCTCACGATACATGGCCCCATTCATTCTTTCCTTTACACAGATCAGTCCTGGTCCCTTTGCAGAAAAACAGCCCCAAAGCATGATGTTTCCACCCCATGCTTCACAGTAGGTATGGTGTTCTTTGGATGCAACTCAGCATTCTTTCTCCTCCAAACACGACAAGTTGAGTTTTTACCAAAAGTTATATTTTGGTCTCATCTGACCATATGACATTCTCCCAATCCTCTTCTGGATCATCCAAATGCTCTCTAGCAAACTCCAGACGGGCCTGGACATGTACTGGCTTAAGCAGGGGACACGTCTGGCACTGCAGGATTTGAGTCCCTGGCGGCGCAGTGTGTTGATGGTAGTCTTTGTTACTTTGGTCCCAGCTCTCTGCAGGTCATTCACTAGGTCCCCCGTGTGGTTCTGGGATTTTGCTCACAGTTCTTGTGATCATTTTGACCCCAGGGTGAGATCTTCGTGGAGCCCCATATCGAGGAGATTATCAGTGGTCTTGTATGTCTTCCATTTTCTAATAATTGCTCCCACAGTTGATTTCTTCACACCAAGCTGCTTACCTATTGCAGATTCAGTCTTCCCAGCCTGGTGCAGGTCTACAATTTTGTTTCTGGTGTCCTTTGACAGCTCTTTGGTCTTAGCCATAGTGGAGTTTGGAGTGTGACTGTTTGAGGTTGTGGACAGGTGTCTTTTATACTGATAACGAGTTCAAACAGATGCCATTAATACAGGTAACGAGTGGAGGACAGAGGAGCCTCTTAAAGAAGAAGTTACAGGTCTGTGAGAGCCAGCAATCTTGCTTGTTTGTAGGTGACCAAATACTTATTTTCCACCATAATTTGCAAATAAATTCTTTAAAAATCCTACAATGTGATTTTCTGGATTTTTTTCTTATTTTGTCTCTCATAGTTGAGGTATACCTATGATGAAAATTACAGGCCTCTCTCATCTTTTTAAGTGGGAGAACTTGCACAATTGGTGGCTGACTAAATACTTTTTGCCCCACTGTATATATTCATCACAATCAAAAATATTTTTGTTTTAGAATATTTATTAGTGATGCATGCAATGATTACAGAATAACCAAAAAATGCAAAGAATGGCAATCACTGATTTTTGAAATCCAAAACAAATCCAAATCAGAAATAGTGTCTAACTATTGCGTCCCTTGTTGCACGTCCTGTTTGCTCGTTCTGGCAGAATGCAGGAGGTTGGTTAGGGTCTCCAAAGGGCTCAGGTGCATCACTGTCAGCACAGAGAGGGACATTGCGCTTAGTAGCGATGTTGTGCAGGACAATACAGGCAAGGGTTATGTTGCATGCTTTCTGTGGTTCCGCTCTCAGGTAGTTAAGGCATGCAAAGCGCCTCTTAAGAACTCCATTTAAACTCTCAATTGCACATCTTGCTCTGCAATGAGCAGTGTTGAAGCGTGCCTGCGCCGGTGTATTTGCTGTTAGAAAAGGAGTCATCAGCCATGGTAGGAGTGGGTAGGCACTGTCTCCTAATACGCCATCCGGTCGGTTGGTTTGGAGGTCTCTATATAGCTCTCCCTCAGGATGCGTGCATCATGGACAGACCCAGGCCACTTGACAACGCAGTTGGTGATGATGAGGTCAGCATCACACACAAGTTGGACATTGATGCTGTGCCTCCCTTTCTGTTTATAAACTCCCATTCATTCTCACGAGGTGCTTGTATATGCACATGTGTGCAGTTGATTGCTCCAATAGTATTGGGCATATTCCCCAAAAGAAAAAAGCTGTGCTTGGCCTGGGCAATCTGGTTGTCCTTTGGAAAAGAAACAAATTCATTGACCAGGCTGGCCAGTGCGATTGACACATCTCTCACCACATCACACACAGCTGATTTCACCACTCCCATATAGTCACCAACAACTTGATAGAAAGTCCCACATGCATAAAATCGGAGAGCAATGAGGATCTGGTCTTCCACAGACAGACCGTGACTCCTTCGGGTTCTGTGTTGAAGTTTTGGCCTGAGAAGGTTCACAAGGTACTCTATATCAGCCTTCCCAAAGCGAAACCGGACATACAGCTCCTCAGTGGTGTATTGCTCCAGTGGCTTGGCGTTCAACATACACCCTTTGACGGTATCCTCTCCTGGCAAAGTGGTGGTGGCGGTGGACAACACCTGCCATTTCACTGTCTCTCTGTGAATCCTCTGAGAAAGGCTGATTTATATGGCAGTGTAGTTGGTCTTTTCAAACACACCTATTACAACTGATTAGTTTTGGCTTGCGTTCAATTGAGGCAATTGGACCCAAGGCCTATAATTGATGAACAATGTTCACTATAGTAAAGCAACGGAACCATGGACTCAAGAAGCTGTAACTTCACTGCTGCTGAAACCAATGCACTACTAGAGGGTGTTCAGTGCCATTATGGAACAATAGTGGGAAGTTTTAATTCTGCTAAGGATACCAACAAAAAGAAAAATGATGTTTGGATTTTAATCACAGAAAATGTGAATGCCATAGGGTCTGGCCAGAGGAGGACCACAGACCAAATCAAATTGCGGTGGAAGAATCTTAAGGCCAGGGCAACAAAGGACCATGCTGAAGCCAAAAACCCACAAACAGGCAACAAGCCATTTAAGAGGGGAGATTACACAGATGTGGTCCTCGACATCATTGGAGGTGAGAAGTCGCAAGCTCTCCATGGTATTCAAGGTGTTGTAGGGATGGCGAGCCTTGGATTGAGGAGGAGGAGGAGAATCTGCCAGTTCCTCCTGAGGCTGATCCAGAGAGCGTATTTATATTGAATCTCAGCTCTGTTCCTGAGGAAGAAGCTGGATCCTCATTGGTTGAGCCAGTGGTAGTTGCCACAGGATCTCAGAGGAAAGGCTTGAAGCGCCCTTCATCAAACAAAGATGATGATTACAAGGCACTTCTGCAAAAAGAGACTGAAAGGGCAGAAGCACAGCTTCGTCTGGCAGAGGAACAACTGACTCTGACCAAACTGCAGCAAACCAAGGCCAGACTTGAGATCCGCCTCCTAAAGGCTACGCTCAGACAAGCTGGTCCCTCCACATCAGATGAGGAAGTCTGAAATTATTGTGGAGTATTTGACATTAAGTATTTTTTTATTCAATACATCTATACTTGATACTTGTTATAAATATCCTCAATGTACAGTGTTTGTGTTGTAGGTCTCAGATGAGCGGACTGCTGGAAGAGGATGTGGTGGGGTTTTTCTTGTTTTTAGTTTTTTTTAAATGTGTGGGTTTTCATTTCAAATAAAAATAAACTTATATTGACCCCACACTGGCTATTCTACTTGTTGCTCTTTACATATCTATAGTTCTACATTGTGATTTCCTATCCTGTTTGAGCACTGGTTATCCAGCACTGGTTATCCAGATTTGGTGATCCTGAAAAGTTCCTATCCGGATCAGATTGATCCAATCCGATGTTGCTTTAAAAAACTGGCTCCAAAAGTTAGCTGGATTACGTGATCACGGATCGCAAAAAAAGGATTACTAAATCCGGATCAATTTTATCCGGATTAAACCTTTTGAAAAACCGGGCCCAGGAGCCAGTTGTTCAAAAGTTTAATCTGGATCAGAATGATCTGGGTTTGGGAATCCCATGTTTTGCTATCCAGGATCAGGGAACCCATCTTACTTCTGTGCTGGATCACCCTGATCCAGATACACACTTTTTCAGATTTCCAAATCTGGTTTTCTAGTCCTCTACGGAGCCCCTAAAGGGACATGATGATGGGGAAAAAATGAGATGTGGAAACCGCAGGGAGCCCATAAAGTCTCCATTATACTAAAATATAAATTAACTTTATATATTTTCAAAATGCATGTTATAGATCGGTGCATCTCTTTTTTTGGCCTCGTGATTGTTACAAAAAAAATATTAAGCTCAGATGATTATGAGACACATACAGATTTATACAAAGCAGTGAAATATGTTCTCTGTATTTAACCCATCAAGCACACACACAGTAGTGAACACACACACACCTGGAGCAGTGGCCAGTCGGGGGTTCGGTGCCTTGCTCAAGGGTCTCACCTCAGTTGTGGACAATTCCAGCCAGAGTCGAGATTCGAACCCACATCCTCGGGTTCAAGTCCAACGCTCTATCCACTAGGCCACGACTGCCCCAGTGTTAATCAAATTCTCCAAACTTTTAAACCTTTATGTATCTATTAAAGTGCTCCTATTATGGGTTATGTTTTTTTTGGGTTTTGGGACATGCATGCAAGGTCAAAAAACACTTTGTTTTTCTTATAATATGCATTTATTTGCTGAACGAATCCCAAACTATAAATTTTTCCAAACTCCTCCTTTGCATGACGCTAATCTGCTCTGATTGGTCGATTTAATTTAAAGCAGAGCGCAGTGTTACTTTGTGTACAACATTACCGGGGAAACAGAAAAGCGGCACCTAGTGGCAACAAGTGGGCGGGGAATATGCTAATGTTGACATCAACATGAAACGGCTTAAGATTGGTTTTAAAAACGACTCGTTTCAATGATGTGACGATTCGATTGATTCGATTGAGTGACGATAACTTTATACACGGAGCACGTTCAGATTTAACACTTCATTCACTTACACACTGCATGAAAGATCATCTTCAGAAATGTAAGATAAGAGCACCCTCACTAATTTAAGAAGCACCCTCAGTGATTTGATTCTGGAGCCGGGCCTGCTGTGTCTGTGTGTGTTTACTCACATGGTGCCTGATGTGTTAGTTGTGTGTCATACCTCCCTCCCGCAGCGCACCCCATCCCGTGACCCAGCACAGCACGTCCGGCTCCAGCTGATGCGTCTGCGGCGGCAGACAGACCGGACCAGCCGGAGTCCCTGACCACACCGGCCTCAGCAGACGCAGCATAGCCACGTCATAGTCGTGCGTCTCGTCGTCGTAGAACTGATGCAGGTGGATGTGTGACACGCGGATGGCTTCCTCCGTCTGACTGTTACCATACAGACGCAGTTTGCCCAGATAGACGGTCCACACGGACGGAGAGAAGAACCTGTAGACGGAAGCCACACAGTGACCTCGTGTCTCAATTCACAATTCTGATGTGTGACCCTGGAGCACAAAACCAGTCATAAGGGTCAATTTGTGGAACTTGAGATGTATGCATCAGCTGGAAGCTGAATAAATAATCTTCCCATTGATGTATGGTTTGGACAATATTTGAAAATCTGGAATCTGAGGGTGTGAAAACATCTGAATATTGAGAAAATCATCTTTAAAGTTGTTCTTAGCAATGCATATTACCGATCAATAATTAAGTTGAAATTTGCATGGAACATTTGATTTTTGGCATATAATACAAAATTTATAATTTTGACCCATACAATGACTCTCTATTGCTACAAATATACCTGTGCTGCCTATGACTGCGTCTGTGCTCCAGAGACACAAATCAGATTTATTTGACCGTCCATTTACACATTGTTTTATTTG
>CM050419.1:15784577-15792077 GCA_027564155.1 Gymnocypris eckloni scoliostomus
GATTCTGAAAATACTGCCTGTTTAGCCCCGCCCATTGATTCTACATCGCTGCCTGTTTAGCCCCGCCTGCCGATTCTACATCACTGCCTGTTTAGCCCCGCCCACCGATTCTATATTGCTGCCTGTTTAGCCCCGACCACCGATTCTACAACTGCCTGTTTAGCCCCGCCCACCGATTCTACATCACTGCCTGTTTAGCCCCGCCCACCGATTCTACATCACTGTCATTTTCAATAAGATTGAAACTAAAAGATGATGCTGTGCGACTATATTGGATCTGACAGTAATGTCGCAACACAAGTGTGAGTAACTATTTTCATTACGTGATCACTATTGCTTTGTCTGTTAAACAGATTGTTTGATATACTGAGTATTTATGCATAGCAATAAATCACAGCAGCGTCTGTCTGTGAAGGTTGTATGCTGTCAAACACAAGTATTAGCCAATCACAGCAGTGGGTGTTTTCTCAAGTAAAAATCTTGATAGCATTATAAGTGGACCTCAGAGAACAGTACAAAATCATTTTAAAAAGGCAGTCCATGACACCTTTAAAGAGTGTAAGTCCAGGTAAATGCGCTGAATTGCCTGACGACGGTCTTACAGTAAAGATCCAGGTGCAGTTGGTGTCGGGAGGGTAATAACTGGGGTAGAAGGGCGTCCGTAAAATGCCCTGGACGCCGTCTATCTTCTCCAACACAACACTGTAGGAACAATCTGTAATGCACAAGCACAGGATCGTTTAACAACACTCCAGACAAAAGAATTACAGTGAAGTAAGGATATCTCTATTCAATCTGCATCACTCCTACACTGTAAGAAAAACATCTGTGGAAAAACATTTACTTTATCCCCCAAACACAACAAAATGCAATGCATAATTAAAAAATAAATAAAAATAATAATAAAAATTGAAATAAAATACAAAAATAGAAAGAAAAAAAATACACTAATACTATGGAATATTACACAAAAAATATATAATAAAATATGCAAATAAATAAAGAAAAAAAGTAAAATAAAAAAAGGAATGAAAGAAATACCATGGAATATTACACAAAATGAAGAAAAAATAATACAATAGAAATGCAGATAAATAAATACAATTATTAACATTTTAATTAAATAAAAAATATTTTAAAAAAGCAAAAATACTATGGAATATTATGCAAAACACATAAAAAATTATACAATAACAATACAAATAAATAACAAATACAATTATTACAATTTAAATAAATAAAAATCGAAAAATAAAATACAAATACTATGGAATATTACACAAAATACAAAAATACAATAAAAATGCTAATAAATTAAACAAAATTATTAGAATTTAAATCAAATAAAAATCTAAAAATTATACAGAAATACTATGGAATATTACACAAAATACAGAAATAAATAATACAATAAAAATAAATAAATACAATTATTACAATTTTTATTAAATAAAAATAATACAAATACAGAAACACTATGGAATAGTACGCAAAATACAGAAACAAATAATACAATAAAAAATGCTAATATTAAATTTTAATAAAATAAAAAAATACAAAAGTATTTAAGTGTAAATATTAATTGGTGATGATTACCCTGGTCCGGCCAGACTCGCGCGCTCAGTGAAAACGGATCCTTGTAATTGTACAGACCCTGTTTCCAAACCACGGTCATCCAATCAGCAGACGACAGCAGCTGCACCGTCTGCTCATACCGACTGCATCCGTACAGCCTGAGACAGACGAGACACTCGATCACAATCTGTGTTACACACTCGGGATCAGAACCAGAGATGAGTACGAGTCTCACGAGGTGATGAGACGAGAGTCTGTCGGCGTGACCGAGTCGTAGATGATCAGACGGTCGCGACACTCGCTCAGGAGCCACTCGACCCTGAGCTCCAGCCGGGAGCCAGTGGGGGCCCTCAGGTGCCACAGACACGACGAGCGCTGCGTGTTGGGCCCCTCCAGAACCACCGGCTCCGCCGAGACCAGAGCCGTGTAGCGATAGCAGTCTGTGAGGAGACAGAGGCTTAAAATACTACAGTAAAGTACTTTAATTAATTTGTTGTGGTAATTATTATAGATGCTGTGGTGATATGTGACGAAATTGAGATTTATGCATCATCTGAAAGCTGATTAAATAGCTATCTGTTGATGTATGGTTTGTTATGATCGGACAATATTTGAAAATATGGAAATATGGAATGCAAAAAAATCGAAATATTGAGAAAATCATCTTTAAAGTTGTTCTTAGAAATGCATATTACTAATCAAAAATTGAGTTTATGATAGGAAATGTACTAAATAACCTTCATGGAACATGATCTTAATATCTAATGATTTTTGTCATAACAGAAAAATTATAATTTTGACCCATACAATGTATTATTGGCTATTGCTACAAATATACCTGTGCTGCTTATGACTGCGTTTGTGCTCCAGAGACACGTATAACGACTATACTAATTACTTTACCCAATACTGTACTAAGTTTTCAACAACTATAGGGTTTATTATACAACAACACACTACATTTACTGTAGTAAAACTAAAGTATACTACAGTATTTATTATCAACTGTAGTTAATATTACAGAATGCTGTAGCATTCATTAACAAAGTGTTGTAAATATTATAATATATACAATCAAAAACACGCTAGTATTTTTAATGTGGTTACGCCTCAGGACGGATGAGTCAGTAGCTGTGTTCACATGGATCCTAATTATCCCGTCATAATTGGACTAGAAGCACAATATGAATAAAAACTCACATCAATCGATAAAGATCCACACCACAGCGATAACGATAAAGGCACAGAAAAATGACATCGTTAGAATACGATACAAACACTGACAGCCAATCAGAATCCATCCTGCTTTAACAAGCTGGAGAATTTAAAGCGACAGACTTGGAGTAAACAGACGATATTGTTGGCTGGTGTGGACGCTAATATCGTTATCATTATTGGTGTGATTGGGCTTTAACGGGGGTTTATGTCTTTTGTAATCCGAGCGAGATGACACTGAGAGAAAATTGAAAACCTGGAAAGTACTAAACGTAAAAGTAGCGTAATGAAGTATGACGTGCTGTTCTTCCTGATGAATATTAATAAAATTCTGCTTTGACTCAACATTTGTGAATGTCCCACCAGTCTTTGTTTAAAGAGCCTCTAATAGGCCATTTTTAAGGTTGCTGATATTGTTTTATGAGTGTCTTAACCCTTTACGATTCCTGTAAAATTTGCCTAAAACGCCTAAAAAAGGCATACCCAAAGTAAACTGCATGCAGTTCTTGAGCCATTTGGATGATATGCATGATGTTGGTCTCCTTTGAAAGGTGACGCTCTGAGGTTTGTTTCTCAACAGTCAGAATCACTGTAAGTCTTACTGATATTGAGTAATAGCACTTTGAACACACTGAAAAACAAAATCTGCCTACATTTGTTGTGTAAATAGAAGCCTGCAGATGACTATATCTGGGAGGTATGAACTGGAAAATACATTGGGATCACAGAATGAAGCCTTACCAAGCCAAATTTACCATTTGATAAACAATATATTAGAAAATTATTGTTTTACATGTTTATCTAATTGTGTCTAGGCGCTTCCAAAAAGTACACTTGGGAGACTCCAAAGCGACGCTTTGTAACCAGTGACACATACAGTGCTGTAATTCTTGAATGCTTTAATATACAGTCCTCATTTTGGGCTCTAATGAAAGGATACACTTAGAGATATTCAGTTTCTCATCCAGATTCACTGTCAATAATTGCTGACACATAATAACTGAAGCATAAACACATTATAGTGACATTTATTTATAGAATCCAAAATGTGTACACTTTTAAAATTACATATATATTTATAATTTATAATCTAAATACATTTTTTTTCCTATATTTATATTTCTGTACATAGTACATTATTTAATTTGTGTTTTTTCTTATATTGGTGTTATATTGCATCCCTACTGTGTTATTCCTATGTATGTCTGTACTATCATGCATGTCTGCATTATCTCAACAAAAGTGGTCTGATAAAGACACTGATTGTACATGCTGTGTTTATTGTATCTCAGAATCGCAGCTTTCCATGGATATATGACATGTTCAACTTTTCTTTTTGAGTTTTTGTTTCTGACGACTTTACCCTGTCCCCTGCCGGACGCTGGATTCTTAAAGGGTTTACATGCATCCATCTCAAAAAACACCTTTAATTTTACCTAATTTCTAAATGATTCCTAAACGACTCGTGCAGAATCGGTCTCTCTAAGCCCCGCCTTTCCGTGAGCCCTCGCTGCTGTGATTAGTCAGATGGCACAGTGCTTTGTGATTGGTCTACAGCGGATGACAGCTCATGGGCGGAGATTGTGCAAATGTGTTACTTCGTGACGTACAGCCGTAACAGAATAAGATTCGAATTCTTAACGACTCGTTAGCCGACTCTTTTTTTTGATAGACAATTACTTAATAAGGTAATATTCGAAAAGGCATAATAGGGGCACTTTAAGACTCTCATCCTCAGACGACGGGTTTTGGGACTTTTACCGCTTTTTAAAGTAAGCAGCACAACACAACAGTTCATCTGCTGGTCGTCACCTAATTAGGACTCGAAGTAGATACATATCAAGTGTGCTTTTTAAAACAGTATGCAACAACAGCGGGAAACTCTGTATATTCATGCAGTGTGTGCACATGTCAAAAGATTCAATCCGATCAGGAGCTTGTGACGTATAAACATGCATATCAACCCGATCCCTTTATTTAGCGTTCGGATTCGAACTGGATTAATTAATTCCGATGGAAGCAAAAAGTGTCAATTTAAACAGCTAGTGATGGTCGGGTGGACAGGCAAAATATGGTAAAGCACGGCGGGATTAGTTCACCCAAAAAATTTAAATGTGCTGAAAATGTTCTCACCCTGAGAATCTGAGATCAGGATGAGTGTGTTTCTTCATCGGTGTCTCAGCAGCAATGGATGCTCTGCAGTGAATGGGTGCCGTCAGAATAAAATTATCCACAGTCCATCATCAGTTAACATCAGAAGCTGAAACAAAAAATATGAGTCTATAATCCATAATAACTCTTCCTCAGTGAAAAAGTGTTCTGGTCTGAATCAGGAGAGAAATCTGCACAGATGCCAAAACAGCTCTTAAACTAATATGTGGCTGGATTTTGATGCGAGAGACGACAGCAGATGCACTTTATCACTGAGGAAGTGTTATTATGGATTATAAACACATATTTGATTCACCTTCTGATGTTAACTGATGGACTGTGGAGTATTGTGATGTTTTTATTCTGACGGCACCCATTCACTGCAGAGCATCCATTGATGCTGAGACACTGATGAAGAAACACACTCAGCTGGTGTTAACAAATGAACTGTGGATTATTGTGATGTTTTTATTCTGACGGCACCCATTCACTGCAGAGCATCCATTGATGCTGAGACACTGATGAAGAAACACACTCAGCTGGTGTTAACAAATGAACTGTGGATTATTGTGATGTTTTTATTCTGACAGCAACCATTCACTGCAGAGCATCCATTGATGCTGAGACAGTGATGAAGAAACACACTCAGCTGGTGTTTTGGTGGTTTTAAGTGGATGGATGAAGTCAATTGAATTCACAGAAAATCACATTAACTATCAACATCATCCACTTACGCACCACATAACACACACAATCCTGACGGTCTTACCACCTGGTTTAAGATGGTCATGTGCTGGTTTAAGATGGACATGTGCTGGTTTAAGATGGGCATGTGCTGGTTTAAGATGGGCATGTGCTGGTTTAAGATGGACATGTGCTGGTTTAAGATGGTCAGGTGCTGGTTTAAGATGGACATGTGCTGGTTTAAGATGGGCATGTACTGGTTTAAGATGGGCATGTGCTGGTTTAAGATGGGCATGTGCTGGTTTAAGATGGGCATGTGCTGGTTTAAGATGGTCATGTGCTGGTCTAAGATGGTCATGGGCTGGTTTAAGATGGTCATGTGCTGGTTTAAGCTGGTCATGTGCTGGTTAAAGCTGGTCATGTGCTGGTTTAAGATGATCATGTGCTGGTCCTAAGCTGGTCCTGAGCAGGAGCTAGTTGCTTAGGACCAGCACATAACCAGCTAAGAACCAGCTTAAACCAGCTCAAACTAACAGTCATGCTTCAAAACATACCTAACTAGCATAAGCTATTTTTTTTTCAACAGGGTTAATAATGTTTGTATTTCAAAACTATATTGTGACCCTGGAGCACAAAACCAGTCTTAAGTCGCTGGGATATATTTGTAGCAATAGCCAACGATACATTGTATGGGTCAAAATTATCCATTTTTCTTTTAAGCCAAAAATCATTAAATATTAAGATCATGTTCCATGTAAATTTCCTACCATAAATATATCAAAACGTAATTTTTAAATAGTAATAGGCATTGTTAAGAACTTAATTTGAACAACTTTAAAGGAGATTTTCTCAATATTTTGATATAAAAATTGAATCTTATGGCTGGTTTTGTTGTCCTCGGTCACATATAAAGGATGTGATCAAAATGCACGAAAATGAATTAAAACCTTGGAATAATTGTTAAAATAATTAAAGAGAAAGAAAGAAAATCATACCAAATGTAGCTTGAAAAAGATCTATAACTTTGGGGTTGGTTTCTGGAAAGTAAAACACAAATCTACATAAAGCAGCAAAAACAAGTGAACAGACGTCGTGACTGTGGACCGGAGGAGTGTTACCGGTGAAGCTGAGCGAGGGCAGCAGCAGATGCAAACCCTGGTATCGGCTGATCTGAGCATCGCTGAAGCGCTGCAGCTCTCTGAACACGCTCTGGTTCAGCCGCTGGACGTTCACCGTCTCCACACGACTGCTGGGGACCCACAGACGCAGCCAGAGATGAGCCACAACACTGCCGTTCCTACAGGAACACCAGAGGAACACTGAAGATGCTGCAGACCTCAGCTCATCAAACACAGACGGACGGAGAGCGCCGCTCCTCACCCGAATGCAAACACCGAGCTGGAGTTGAAGTATCTGGACAGGTCTGTGGACTTCAGCAGCTTCTCCACCTGTCAGAGCCATCCCATAATGAAAATAAACCACGCTATATGTGTCCGGCTGTGCATTTAAACTCACCAGCTCCACACTGAGTTCTCAGAATTTCTCTCTAAAAATCGTCAAGGCCATAAAAACATTTGCATTACTAGAAATAAAATAAACATTAAAGAGTTCAAATTAACTGTATGGAGTTAGTTAACATATAGATTTAAAGTTAACCATATAGAGTTAGAGTTAACCGTATAGAGTTAGAGTTAACCGTATAGAGTTAGAGTTAACCATATAGAGTTAGAGTTAACCATATAGAGTTAGAGTTAACCATATAGAGTTAGACTTAACTGTATAGAGTTAGAGTTAACCATCTAGAGTTAGAGTTAACCTGTATAGAGTTAGAGTTAACCATATAGAGTTAGAGTTAACCATATAGAGTTAGAGTTA
>CM050419.1:15794577-15802077 GCA_027564155.1 Gymnocypris eckloni scoliostomus
TTATGCTGTTCTCTGTGTCCTGCTATAACTAGATTAGCACATATTTCCATTTATTTCTTTTAAAGGTATAGTTCACCCCAAAATGAAAATGTTGTAATCATGTATACCCCTCAAGTAGTGTATTAGTTATTTCTTCAGCATAAAAAAAGATTTTCTGAAAATGTTGAAAGTTTCTAATAATATATATTTTTTAGATTTGTATATATATATATATACATATATTTTTAATCCATACTATGGAAGTCAATGTGGATCACTGATTGGTTGGTTATCAACTTTCTTCATCTTTGTGTTCAACATAAGAATGAAATTCAAACAGGACCACAAGCATTAAGGAATTAAAAAAAACATTTATTACAACATTTTCAAATAAAAATTAATTAAAATGTAAATATAAATGTATTAAAAAATTATTACAAATTATTGTAATTGTATTAATTGTATTGTATTAATAAAAAATTATTTAAAAATATAAAATAAAATAAAAATATATATATATATAATTATTTAAAAAAATATATATATTTTTTAGAAATTATTAAACAATATAAAAAAAATAATAAGGAAGAAAAAAATCATATTTAATTGCACAAACCCCAAAATAAAAATATGACAAGAGATTAAAATAAACGTGCTAAGTTTGCTAATACATAGAAATAAGTAGTTTTTTTTATATATATATTTATTTTTCACTGCAAAAAAAAAATTCTTAGATTTTTGTCTTATTTACAGCAAAATATCGAAATATTCTTAAATCAATACAAATGATTGTGTTAAGTCAAAATTAAATGAGTTTTGCTTGAAACAAGCACAATACTCTGCTAATGGGCTAAACTAAATACTGTTATTATGTTATAACACAATACTTTTGACTTGATATAAGAATGATATTTAGTTATGAGTTATTAGATATGAGAAGTTAGATATTTGCATGTTTTGCAGTGCTGAAGGAGTTAGTCCAGAAAGTACCAGAGAAGAGATGAAGATCCTGCCAAGATGAGGATGATGATGATGATGGTGAAGATGAGGCCAGGCAGATATCTCGCGCAGCTCCTTCTCCTTGTCGGAGTCTGATCCGGATCGGCGCGAGCAGTCTGAACGCAAAGCAAACACTGAGCGAACATCTTCCTCTGTCGTGCAATCTTTAATCAAACAAACACAGCGCTCTCTCACGGTGTCGATGTCGCCGTCTCGATCCGGATCCGATCCGAGTCTGTTCCCGAGCTCCATCACGAACCGAACCGTTATCCTCGGATCTCTTACCAGGATCCGGGTTTCTCACATGTCGCTCAGTGTTTGTCGGTCCAAAGTCCGCTGCGGATCAATAATAACCGGCTCTGCTGGTCTGAGGTCAGCCTCGGGTTTCATTGCTGGGATTGTGCGAGAATACGAATAACGGAGCTTTCCGCGACAGTCAACGCCCAGCAACGCGCGCTCACCTGCGCGACGCCCGTGACGTCACTCCGCCGGGTCTCACCTATAGCTGCGCGAATGACGCTCCTCTGGGACACGATTAACATACGGCCCTTTTCCTTGGACCGAATATGTGTGCACGTGTTCACTATGACTTACTGCAGACCCCCACCCCCCATCACAATAATTATATATATATATATATATAATTATTGTGATTGTGATGATTATATGTATGTATATATAGCAAAAATACACACACACACAGACAGACAGAAACACACACACACACACACACACACACACACACACATGCTCACGCACACACACACACACACAGACATACACACACACACACACACACAGAGACAGACAGAAACACACATACGCACACACACACACACACACACACACACACACACAATCACGCACACACAAAACCTTTCAAAATGTTGATGCATTGAAATTTCATAATATTTGTTACCAGTTTCAATATCACTAAAAAGCAAGCTTTAGCAGTAAACAGTCACAATTACAACAGAACAAAGAAATCGACCCAATACTTAATCTATGAACTAACAGCAGTTTATGAATATGTAATATTATATTGTATAAAATAAACATACAAATAAACTGAATAGTCTTCACTGTATATAAATTCAATTTACAGTCTTTATGCCAGGATCGCATATACAGTTAACACTCATTTAAGACACAAATGACCGTGTTGATGAGGATACAGGCACTGTGACATGTATTTGGTGAAGCACAAAGCGCGAGGAACACCTGTACGAGCGGGTGCGCGCGCGTATCACGCCCCTTTCACCCCGCAAGCGCGCGCGTGTGCAGAGCAGGAGCGGCGCGCGCCCATTCGTACCGGCAGCGTTTGTCACGCGCAGCTGAACTGCTGCAATAAAGACTAGTAACATCATTTCTGTCACGTTCTCCTCTGAATACCGTGTGCCATGTGCTTTGATGTGTAATATGGCCAGCAAACATTATGCAAAAAGCTTACATTATGACGCGTCATATTTATACCCGGTTTTCTCGATATAGGCGAATGCTTAAACTGATCTCAAACCTGTGCTCTGTGTCCGGTACCGGTTCCACAACTTTCACTCCACCATCAGCTTTAGCAAGACATAACCTAGCTGGGGATTCACTCGGGTTTTCCCTTCTCTCCATCTGCAATAGCCCCTCTTATATATATATATATATTTAGGATAGTTTACATTTTTACTCATCGAAGACTGTTCTTTGTATGATTACACCAGACGAAGGTGAATGCAGCCATGCACGCGCCTATAGATGCGTGCACGCGCCTATAGATACGAGATACGGGATCGGTGATGTCCAGTCAGTCTACTCCACAGCTAATCAGGGGCATCCTCTTGCTCGGGCCCCGGGACTTAAGCCCCGCCTTGCCACTTAAGCTCGTGCATTTTAATACACTAACACAACACTTGCTGCACTGGGACACACACCAAGACAAGCGTTCCCAGCAATACAGAAAACAATACAAATGTTCTTTATGTTTATAGTATAAAATGCATCTGTTATTTTACACTTATGATTAATCACTTGTATTTATTATTGGTGTATTTGCATTAGGCTGCTACATTAAATCAGCATGCTTCTATAGTATGTAGTATGGATAGGAGATTAATCTAACACATATGTGACCCTGGAGCACAAAACCAGTCATAATTTTGTGATATTGAGATGTATGCATCATCTGAATGCTGAATAAATAGCTTTCCATTGATGTATGGTTTGGACAATATTTGAAAATATGCAAAAAAAACAAAATATTGAGAAAATCATCTTTAAAGTTGTTCTTAGCAATGCATATTACTAATCAATAATTATGTTTTGATATATTTACGGTACAAAATATCTTCATGGAACATGATCTTAATATCCTAATGCTTTTTGGCATTAAAGAAAAATGTATAATTTTGCCCCATGCAATATATTGTTGGTTATTATGACTGCGTTTGAGCTCCAGGTTCACAATTGGATCGAACATTTCCATGAGACATATCTGTACTTCTGAAATCATTAATTTTAGTCACTAATTGGACATTGTATAGGAAAGCATTAGTTCACTGTCCTAAATATAATCAAATCTGAGAAACCCCCATCGAGTATCCACTGATCCACGTGCATCCAAACAGACCTGCATGCGTCTAATATAGGATTGATGTGAATTCTTATATTTTAAAACTATTTTAAACAAAAATGTACTCAACATTCATCACTGAAGTGCTACAGTATCCCAAATTAATTTTTCACCATATTTATTTTGGTTGCTGCAATTTATATTTTTTTATCACTGTAAAAAATGACAGTGATTTAAACGGTAAAATGCTACCGTAAAAACCTGTTAAATGGTTAACGGTAAAATGTACAGGTAAAACCCGTAAGCTGTCGTTCCCAGAATTCATTTGCATTTCAAATTTTTTCTTTTAAATATCTGTTTCTTCTTAATTTTTTCTTATCAGTTATGTTTTTTATGGTTGTATATTTCATCTAATGTATGCATGTAATGCATATTTCAGTTTATTGATGTTACCATGATTAGTGTTTGTGTGAAAGCACCTTCTAAATATGTTAATATTTAAAAGCTGCTTGTGATTGGCTTTGGTTCATCATGTGACTTTCTCATCGCCTCCTGCTATTGGTGGATATCAGAGCATTGCAAAGGTACAAAGCAGATTCCAGTACTTCAATACGGTTGGTATATTAACAGTATATCAGTTAATGAAATTACGGTATTTAACTGTAATGTAAGTTAAAACGGTAAAACCTAAAATTGCATTACCGTATTTTTTGACACACAACAGTGAAAGAACAATACTTTTATACCATAACACTCAGTCTATAATACCTAAGATAGGACGAATCTATCTGTTGTCGTTCTCATTCACCTCAATGCAACTGAGAATCAATCCTATTGAACGTCCATCAAAAAACAAGCGTTTAGATCAGCATCACTCGATCTAACTGACCCATACTACCCTGGAGTCAATCAGCTGAGCACATAACGAGCACAAATATGCTTTAATATATTATTATTTAGCAGCAAACTGCAATCGCTGAGAACTCCAGGCTTCTCTTACATTCATCAAAACAGCAGACATCATCATTTTAACATACATTTGCATGCAAAAATCCAAGATACAAGATTAAACGACATACAAAAACAAACAATAAACACATGAAATAACAATAACGTGATAAGTGCGAGCCACAAAGAACGTTTCACTTCTGCTTGTGTGTTTCTGCAGCCAAACATATTATAAATATAACTTATATATTATGAAAACATTCAGGGTCGTAGATATAGCCTATTATAAACCATCTGAAACTACTTAACCTGTTAAATGTCGGCTCCACTTTTTGAGTATAGATCTGAAAATGACATTTCCAACTTAAACTGTTAGCCATTTTGAATGCGCTGGACCACAGACTTAAGGTTGGTCTCTTTTGAAAGAAGGGAATAGGTGGATTATGTGAAAAAAAGTTATTCAAAATTATATAACAAAAAAAAGTTATGGAAGTTTATGAAAATATAACATTTAATATTTATATTTTATATAAAATATATATTTTACAAAACATGTTTTATTCTAAAACTGATAGAAAATGAAAAGTTGTGTTCCAAATTTGAGGTTGATATCTAAAAAAATGAGCTTTTGGTGAGATTTTGTTTGGGCGCAGCACCAATCTTCTCCACTAGATAACCATTAAACCCTATTAGTGACCATATAAGGGCGTCTCCACTTCCATATATGGGTTGGGTGGTCTTTTCTCAATATTTATGAAGTAGACATCACATTCAGAAATATTAAGGGCAGTATTTGATTTCAATTCAACCTCAAACAAACACATAAAGAGAACCCAAGACTTGTGTTATAGTTCACGATGCATAACAAAATTGAGAATATATTTTTCTTCTATATATTCAAAACAATTTTAGACCTTTTTTCTCAACAACAAAAAAGATGTTATATTTTGAAACCAAGGTTTTTACTGATTTTATATTTGTGTCACCGTTTCAAAGTAAAGGTCAAAATCTGAGTACTCTTTTTTACAAATTAATACATTACAGTTGCTCTGTAAAATATTTAAATAAAAAATGAAAACTCTTTAGGAAAACTAACACATGGCTTGTCAATTATCTTTCAGATTGCTAAATATACTGTTTAAAGCATGTAAAATGGCAACTGGGCCTGGACAGTTAACAGGTTAATTTTCTGAACGGTAAATTTAGTGAAAAGAAACCCGGTTTGGTCCGAAGATCTTGGGACTGCACCTGCATCACACAAACCACCTGAGATCAGGAGTAAAGCAACTTGAGAAATCCTAGTAAACATCAAGACTTTTGAAGAGTAAACAGGAAAAAACTTTTCTCAACAAGCACTGAATACATCTTCAAACCTGGCATAGCCACTATCTTAAAAATCACTGTCTTTTCCATGCTGTTTTTGGAAATAGAAAACTACTGTCAGGATCATAAGCAGTAGTTAATATCTAAATTTTATTTTTAAATTCATTCAGCCGGTCTGGCGTAGCACTGAAACTTCATAGAGCACTTTAGATTAGATTGTATCATAATTAGTTACCTAGCTGGGGACTATTTTCCGGTTCGATTGACATCTGTGTTCAATATCGCTGGATATCAGCGCTACTGTCTTCAGGCGCCTCCACGAACCGCATATCATTGCCTAATATCTGGGGACTACTTTCAGGCGGCGATATCATTGCGCCTAATATCTGGGGACTACTTTCAGGCGCATGCGTGATATCATTGCGCCTAATATCTGGGGACTACTTTCAGGCGCCATGATATCATTGCCTAATATCTGGGGACTACTTTCAGGCGCCATGATATCATTGCGAATATCTGAGTCTGATGCTTTTAATGCGTAATCGCCAATACAAAATCTGCCATAAATGTATCCTCAATGAACATAATGAGTCAATGAACAATGAGGGGTTTTCGTTAACTCTTGGGGAGTAGTAAAATTCGCTTTTTTTTTTAAGTGTAGTGTTCCTTTAAGAACTATTTTGACGAATTAGCAGTTAACCAAGTGGTTTGGATTCAAATGAGTCCAATCTACCTTTAAAAAGTCATGACCGTTCTTGAAGATGACTAACTTTTAAGATAAGTCCAAGCGGTTTGTGCAACAAGCGACTGAATACTTAATTTTTCTGTGGAACACAAACGGAGATGTTTAGAAGAATGTTCACGCTGCTCTTTTCCATGCAATAAAAGTGCAAAACGAAACAGCGTGTCAGGATCATAGCAGTAGTAAATATCTAAATTCCTAGTCTTTTAAAGTCATTTGCGTGTGGAACTGAAACACTGAAACTCCTTCAAGAGCACTTTAGACTCTAGTGCATTTACACTAGCACTTTTGGTGCGCACCCGGGTTCGATTGACGTCTGAGTTCAGTTCGTTTGGATGATGTGAACGCTGCTGTCTTCTGACCTCCGCGAACCGTACCAGAATCCGCTTAAAACGGTGGTCTGGGGTACGGTTCAAGTGGACTCCGGTACGGCTAGCTGCTGATGTGAACGCAATCGTACCAAATCGCGTAAGTGAACTGCAAGCAGAGAGCTGTATGGCTCATTTCTGTTTGCCTTCAGTGTTCTTTAGAGCATTTGCAGTACATTCGTAAGACAGACGTAAGAGCCGTTATGCACCGAAGCTTTGTAAACAAAACGAACGGTTCATAAACGTAAATATGTAAAAGTGCAGTGTTATGCATTTTGCCGCCTTCTCCTGCGCCGTCATTACTAAGCAACAGCTGCTGGCTTGATGACGCAAACGAACCGTGATTCGGACACAAATGAAATAATATGAACACAGTCCAGTGGGGGCAGGGGAGGAGGGGGGGTAAACGAACTGGGGTTCGGACCATGCAATCGAACCAAGCACTGTAAAGCTCCATTTTCCATTATTCGTCATCTTAAAATGTGTCACGACGGAAACCTCTGAGTCTGATGCTTATTAATTAATCGCAAAACAATACAAAATGCGATGCCAAAAATGTATCCAAAAAAATTATGTCAATGAAC
>CM050419.1:15807077-15814577 GCA_027564155.1 Gymnocypris eckloni scoliostomus
AGACACATGTGAAGGTGTTGTAGTAATCATTATAACACGTTAAACCTGCAGAAAGAGCAACATCTGAGCAATTCAACCTAATAATAAAGGTTACAAAAGGGTGTTTTCACAGTGACACCAGTTTTAGTTCCTCATAGAACCATACAGTAAAAGAACCATTTTTATTTGATTAATCCAAAGAAACTTTTTACTATTTTAAATAACTTTTTTATGCTATGCGAAGGTTTTTGGATGTTAAAAGTGCCAATTAAACGACATTAAGTAAAAAACACTGTAAGTGTGTGTTTTTATAACCCGTGTTAGACTAAATCTATTAAAAGAGATCAATCTTAACAAATCATAATTATCTTACTGTTATTAATTAGTGGCAGAAAAATGAAGAGGGGTCTTATTGATCACAAGTTCAGTATGGCGTACCACAAGGCTCGGTACAAGCACTGTTACTTTTCACCCTCTACAGCTGTAAAGCTGGGTTTTATTTTAGACATATATATATATATATAAACTTAATAAACACACACAGATTGATCACAAAGCCTGTCAGGTGTTCTTACTTTGATCTGCAAGACCTGTATGTGACAATGACATCATCATCATCATCATCATCATCAAAGCCAGAATCTGCATGATGGCGTTTTCCTCCAAGCATGCATTTGTAAATCTGTCGGAAGACAGAGAGACTTTCATACGTCATCACATGAGTAATTGTTGCTTATCTTCTCGGCAAACGCTCAGAACATGACAAATAAAGCTTTTCCTCCCCCAAACGCTCACACACTCGTCAGGTGGAAAAACCCCAAGCCACAAAGAGAAAGAGCAAATACACAGATCATCACCCACAGACTCTTTAGATACACGCTGATAAACGCCATCAACCACAAGACTGATCAGAGACGTTATAATTAATAACTTTAATCAGCACACTTATATTTGAGACCACTCACAGTGTTGAACATAGACATTATACAGCACTATCCAAACTTACATTTTATAATTCATAAACGAAAACATCTTGTAACACGATTTGTATGTGCCATTTCTATGGAAATGCAATGTCTGATTTTAAAATGGGCTTCAAAGGATTAATTTAAAGTTTTCAATTGATGTAGAATTGCTTATGATTTCTATAAGGCAACTAAGTTATGATGTAGATTTTTCAGGTGCACTGTGGTCATAAATTAATCTAGTAATTTTCCAACATCTTTTTTTTAAAAAATAACATTTCTATTTAGGTATTAAGTCTTAGACCTTTCCAACAGTATATAGTTTGTCATGATTAGATTAACATTTAATTGTGATATAGTGAAGTAAACTTAGGCGTCCCACAGAGGTGACAGTTAATAGGTTTTTAAGTATTATTAATTTTTCGAAATTGAGATTTATACAGCATATGAAAGATAAATAAATAATATTTCCATTGATGTATGGTTTGGACAATATTTGAAAATCTGGAATCTGAGGGTGTGAAAACATCTGAATATTGAGAAAATAATATTTAAAGTTGTTTAAATTAAGTTCTTATCAATGTATATTAATAATCAATAATTACGTTTTTATATATTTACGGTAAGAAATGTACTAAATATCTTAATGGAACATGATCTTAACATCCTAATGACTTTTGGCATAAAATAAAAATATAATTTTGACTCATACAATGAATTGTTGGCTATATGTTTATGTGAATAAAAGCGTGTTACATACATGTGGAGCGGAGACGTCCCAGCGCTGAGCGTCGCGATGTCACTCGCTCATGTTCAAGTCTGTGAGCGCGATCACACACACTGCAGTGTAATGAGCGTAACCCTTCCTGTAACACACACACACACACACACACATCAGGTAGTGAAACAGGTCATGGATTAAAGCAGCGCTGGGCTGCTGTGGTGACATTTACTCTAAAGCTCAGGCAGGAAACGAGAAGCATGTAGGAGGAGACAGATGCTCTCCCTCACTCACACTCCTGTCCATTACACACAAGAACACATGTGTATAGGCCAACTGCTGGAAACAGGTGTGTGTGTGTGTGTGTGTGTGTGTGTGTGTGTGTGTGTGTGTGTGTGTGTGTGTGTGTGTGTGTGTGTGTGTGTGTGTGTGTGTGTGTGTGTGTTATGTGTGTGTGTGTGTGTGTGTGTTTGTGTGTGTGTAAATGAGTGTGTGTGTGTGTGTGTGTGTGTGTGTGTACATATGTTTGAATGTATCTATCTATTTTAGAGTATATGTGTGTTTTTATTTGTCATGAACAATCGATTCTACTATGACATGTTCTGGGTCAACATCTTTGTTGACCCTAGAAAAACATTGTTATTAACCAATCAGATTTGAAGAACAAGTTTATAATTTTAGGATAACATATGTGTTGTAAATCAGTGTACAAAACACGAGTGTATGTAAATTATGTGTGTTGTGTGTGATGTGTGTGTGTGTGTGTGTGTGTTTGAATGTAGGTGTGTGTTTTAAAGTGTGTATGTGTGTGTTTGTTTTCAGGGCCTCACATTTCGAGAATCTGTAAATGAGAGAACTGACCACAGTTTTAATATGCTCTCTGAAACCCATCTATCTATCCTCTATCTATAAATATCTATCTATCTATCTATCTATCTATCTGTCTACAGTGGTGTATAAGTATTTGACACACTGAAGATTTTCAAGTTTTCTCTCTTACACAGAATGGAGAGATCTGTAATTGTTCATCGTAGGTACACCTCGACTGTGAGAGACAGAATCTAAAAAATAATCCAGAAAATCACATTGTATGATTTTAAATAATTAACTTCCATTTTATTGCATGAAATAAGTATTTGATACAATATAAAATAGAACTTAATATTTGGTACAGAAATATTTGTTTACAATTACAGCGTTACATTACATGTCACACACACACACACACACACACACACACACACACACACACACACACACACACACACACACACAACACACCCACCCCATGCTTCACTGTTGGGATGGTGTTCTTGGGATTGCACTCATCCTTCTTCCTCCAAACACGGCGAGTGGCAGTTTATACCAAAAGTTATATTTTGGTCTCATCTGACCACATGACCTTCTCCCATGCCTCCTCTGGATCATCCAGATGGTCTTTGGCAGACTTCAGACGGGCCTGGACATGTGCTGGCTTGAGCAGGGGGACATTGTGCGCGCTGCAGGATTGTAATTCATGACGGTGTAATGTGTTAGTAATGGTAACCGTTGAGACTGTGGTCCCAGCTCTCTTCAGGTCATTGATCAGGTCCTCCCGTGTAGTTCTAGACTGATCCCTTTCTCAGGATCATTGATACTCCACGAGGCGAGATCTGGCACGGAGCCCCAGTCCGAGGGAGATTCACAGTCATCTTGAATTTCTTCCATTTTCTAATAATTGCACCAACAGTTGTTGCCTGCTCACCAAGCTGTTTGCCTATTGTCCTGTAGCCCATCCCAGCCTTGTGCAGGTCTACAAGTTTATCCCTAGTGTCCTTAGACAGCTCTTTGGTCTTGCCCATAGTGGAGAGGTTGGAGTCTGATTGATTGAGTGTGTGAACAGGTGTCTTTTATACAGTTAACGAGTTCAAACAGGTGCAATTAATACAGGTAATGAGTGGAGGATCTTAAAGACAAACTAACAGGTCTGTGAGAGCCAGAATTCTTGCTGGTTGGTAGGTGATCAAATACTTATTTCATGCAATAAAATGGAAGTTAATTATTTAAAAATCATACAATGTGATTTTCTGGATTATTTTTAGATTCTGTCTCTCACAGTCGAGGTGTACCTACGATGAACAATTACAGATCTCTCCATTCTGTGTAAGAGAGAAAACTTGAAAAATCGGCAGTGTGTCAAATACTTATTACACCACTTCTATCTATCTGTTTCGTCCGTCCGTCTGTCTGTCTGTCTGTCCGTCTGTCTGTCTGTCTCTCTTTCTGTCCATCTGTCTCGCGGTCTCTCTCTCTCTCTCTCTCTCTCTCTCTCTCTCTCTCTCTCTCTCTCTCTCTCTCTCTCTCTCTCTCTCTCTCTCTCTCTCTCTCTCTCTCTCTCTCTCTCTCTCTCTCTCTCTCCTCGTCGCTGAAGGTCTACCGCACATCTGAGGGGCTGCACCTGTGTTTTTCTCACGTCAGCGTGATACTGAGCAGCAGAAACCGGTGTTCTCATTTCACTCTTTCAGAAAAACAAAACTCCTTCAGTAGCTGAACGATCAGTCCGTGTCAGTGAAAGCTGATATCAGTTCATGTGATTTCCAGATAATCCATTATTCAGAAAACCTAATTTGTTTCCTCTGTTTAAACTGAACGGCCTCTTCTCTCGTACATGCTGCTATCCTGACATTTAGATGGAGAATCATGTATAAAGACACAGATCTAATAGCTGCTCTTCACAAACACCTGCTCATCTGATCCCATCAGCTACAGCAACATGTGTTTCCCCCTTACCTTAATAACCGCTCTTCTTCCAGTGACTGGATCTGATGTGTCCGTTCACTCTCTAGTGCGCATAGAGAGCATATGACACAAATGCATCACTTAGTCAGCCTTCACAAACACACATGCCTGACACGTTTCCTCTTCAATGTCGTCGATATTCTTAGAAAATACTTTTTAGCAGAAACGTTGTGACATCATCAGTGACATTACACTTTCAGAGAATCTGCCGATATGAGAAGAAACACATGAATTATGATATTCTGCAGAGCTGATCACATCACTGTTATCAAGCTCAATTAACATAATGAGTAGAACTGCGTATGAACTTGCTCTGAATATTAACTTTATTGTCTTTTAGAGCTGCTTTAACTGTGAGATCCGGACCTCTGTAAAGCTTTCTTATTAAACAAAATCATATGTGACGCTTTATGAATGAGTATAATTCAGTGTTTGCATTGCTAAGTGCACTCTCTAATGATGGAGAGTGTCACATGTTTATGATTAGATATCATATTTAAATACTAAACTGAATTATTTCGCTTTTTATAAACCAAAATACATATTCTGAACAATTATAATTTTAAGTTTAAGAAAAAAGTCTATTAGAATAGAACACAATACTGTGTTACGTTGCAGGAATTTTCCATATTCATTTTTTATCAAATTATGATTTTATGTTTATGGGAAAATATTACGGGTGAACTTAACATATAATAATATATATAATATTACCAGTGCCTTGTCTGCTTACTGACCAACAATAATACGAACAAACTTATACAATGTGTATCATAAATGAAGAAATATTACTAAAATATTGCAGATAGCAACAGACTGACT
Organism: Gymnocypris eckloni scoliostomus; assembly: GCA_027564155.1. Lineage (NCBI taxonomy): Eukaryota > Metazoa > Chordata > Actinopteri > Cypriniformes > Cyprinidae > Gymnocypris > Gymnocypris eckloni. The sequence goes on from CM050419.1 coordinate 15,812,343, forward strand.
TTGTGTGCTTTAGACAGACTTTTTATCATTTTATGCACTTTTCAAAAGTTGACAAATAAATGTAAAAAACATTGCTTTTTGAAGAAAAGGTTGCTGAAAAGTTGCATTCATAAAAGCACTAAACTAAGATTGTATCATATAGCAACGCTTACTAATGACAACTATTACAGTAATTAGTCTTGCTGCATGAATAATACATTGTATGGGTCATAATTATTAATTTTTCTTTTATGCCAAAAATCATTAGGATATTAAGATCATGCTCCATGAAGATATTTTGTAATGTAAATATATCAAACCATAATTATTGATTAGTAATATACATTGCTAAGAACTTAATCTGAACAACTTTAAAGATAATTTTCTCAATGTTTAGATTTTTTTGCACCCTCAGATTCCAGATTTACAAATATTGTCCAAACCATACATCAATGGAAATATTATTTATTCAGCTTTCAGATGATGTATACTCTTATGACTGGTTTTGTGCTCCAGGGTCACATGTATAATGAGCTGCATTTGTAGTAGGTTCCTAACAACCCAGACCTCATTTAGAGCACAATCTGTTTCTAGAATTGGTTGTGTTATTTTCTGTTTATCTCCGTGAAGCTGCTATGACAGAAATAAAGGTGATGTGGCTGGATGGCGTCATAGAGTTAGTTTGCTTCAGGATGTGGGTTATATGTTATCCAGAAGATATAAAAAGAAATCATCCGATGCCTGTTTCTTATGTTTTTCCATTCTGAGTCCATCACTCCTCCTCAAACACTGCCTTAAAAGGTCAAACTGAAAACCACTCTGGGTGGATGCCAAGAAGACTATAATGGTGTCTACTGGTATGTGATGGATTCTATTGGTGGGATGTTAAATCTTATTGGGAAAATGCCCAAAACACAATAGAAATGTAATGGATTTAATGGTTATAATTGGTTTTAATGGAAACTATAATGGTGTCTGCTGGTATGTGATGGATTCTATTGGTGGGATGTTAAATCTTATTGAGAAAATGCCCAAAACACAATAGAAATGTAATGGATTTAATGGTTATAATTGGTTTTAATGGAAACTATAATGGTGTCTACTGGTATGTGATGGATTCTATTGGTGGGATGTTAAATCTTATTGAGAAAATGCCCAAAACACAATAGAAATGTAATGGATTTAATGGTTATAATTGGTTTTAATGGAAACTATAATGGTGTCTGCTGGTATGTGATGGATTCTATTGGTGGGATGTTAAATCTTATTGGGAAAATGCCCAAAACACAACTACAAAAAACTATTTTGTAATGTTTTACTGGAAAAAGCTAATGGTTTATAATGGTATTTTAATGGAAACCATGGGAATTTCTGTGATGGTTTCTATTGGGCTTCTATTGTTTTTAATAGCAGGGTTATCAATGTTTATTATCCAGTTAAACCGCTGCATACAGCGCTGCTCATTCATAATATTACAGAAAAACAGAACATCGATGCAGAGAATCCGCCAAAACTGAACCCACATATCATCACATCTTCTATCAGCGTTGCTCTCGCGTCCAGTGTTGCTAACTTCTTTCGATGGAAAGTAGCTAAAGCCAGTTTGAAAAGTCGCTAAATGTCACTAGATGCATCTCATGTGTTTAAATAAATACTCTTTGTGATTGGTTTTCGGTACATGCATACATAAACAATGCTTATTGTTTGTAATCATTTAAAGCTGCAGTCCATAACTTTTTTGTGTTCAAAATGTATATAATAAAACACCATGAATCCATTTTCAACTCCGTGTTTTGTCCTGAATCACTGGTACATATAACAAGTGTTTACATTGGGACTACTTTAGACCGGTTCAGGTAGGTGCCGCTCGTGATTCGTCACAGAGAGAAGTAGATCCGCAACAATATTCATCCAGCCGTGGGAACGTATTTAAGCGAATAAAACAGTCATTGACAACAGTGATGCAAAACACTGATCCAAATGCGTAATTTTTGTTAATAAAAGTTTAATTTATTCATTTAATATAAGCGAGTTTGTCTTTATTGTTGCTGTTTTCATAAATAAATAAAACAATAAACCACAACACATTTGTTTTGAAAGAGAGAAAAGACTGTATACAATGCAAGTAAGCTATATCTGATTCATATTGTTAATAAAAGTTAGATATTTAATATAGGCCTCAGTGAATTTGTCATTGTAGGCTATAGCCTTTATTATTAATATTAATAATAACAATGATGAGCCAAACTAAGCATT
>CM050419.1:15819577-15847077 GCA_027564155.1 Gymnocypris eckloni scoliostomus
AATTCAATGAACAAAAGATCTTCAGCTCGTGTATTCAAGCATTCGGCAAAAGTGTTGTGTTTTTAAAAATGTGCATTTTGATCTTCAGTTATGAATTATGTGTCTAGAGTTTTGAGATATGATATGAAGGGTCTGATATTAGTGCAGAAATGATTGTAAAAGTCTTGAGAATATCTGGCGCCCCCTGCTGTCACACTGTTTAATTACTAAATCTGTTACACTTTATTATATGGTGCACTTGTTACATGTACTATTACTAACTAATTATACACAGTTACATCCATGTGACCCTAAACATATAGTACATGTAGTTAATTAATATTACTGAGTACTCAAATGTAGAGTTACACTGCAACAAGGACCCAATGCAACAAGGACACAATGCAACAAGGACACAATGCAACAAGGACCCAATGCAACAAGGACACAATGCAACAAGGACCCAATGCAACAAGGACCCAATGCAACAAGGACCCAATGCAACAAGGACCCAATGCAACAAGGACACAATGCAACAAGGACCCAATGCAACAAGGAATGCAACAAGGACACAATGCAACAAGGACCCAATGCAACAAGGACCCAATGCAACAAGGACACAATGCAACAAGGACCCAATGCAACAAGGACCCAATGCAACAAGGACAATGCAACAAGGACCCAATGCAACAAGGACCCAATGCAACAAGGACCCAATGCAACAAGGACCCAATGCAACAAGGACACAATGCAACAAGGACCCAATGCAACAAGGACCCAATGCAACAAGGACCCAATGCAACAAGGACCCAATGCAACAAGGACACAATGCAACAAGGACCCAATGCAACAAGGACCCAATGCAACAAGGACACAATGCAACAAGGACCCAATGCAACAAGGACCCAATGCAACAAGGACACAATGCAACAAGGACACAATGCAACAAGGACCCAATGCAACAAGGACCCAATGCAACAAGGACCCAATGCAACAAGGACCCAATGCAACAAGGACCCAATGCAACAAGGACCCAATGCAACAAGGACCCAATGCAACAAGGACCCAATGCAACAAGGACCAATGCAACAAGGACCCAATGCAACAAGGACCCAATGCAACAAGGACCCAATGCAACAAGGACCCAATGCAACAAGGACCCAATGCAACAAGGACCCAATGCAACAAGGACCCAATGCAACAAGGACCCAATGCAACAAGGACCAATGCAACAAGGACCCAATGCAACAAGGACCAATGCAACAAGGACCAATGCAACAAGGACACAATGCAACAAGGACCCAATGCAACAAGGACACAATGCAACAAGGACACAATGCAACAAGGACACAATGCAACAAGGACCCAATGCAACAAGGACACAATGCAACAAGGACACAATGCAACAAGGATTCCAATGCAACAAGGACCAATGCAACAAGGACCCAATGCAACAAGGACCAATGCAACAAGGACCAATGATAAGCAACAAGACAATGCAACAAGGACCCAATGCAACAAGGACCCAATGCAACAAGGACCCAATGCAACAAGGACCCAATGTAACTGTAATCGGTTACAATTACTGAAACAAAAGATGCAATTAAATTAGAAAATGTTATTATAGAGAATTACATCTGATATTTCACACACATAGGCTACAGATTTGATTGATATCTTTCCCAAATTTCACCGACTGCTGTAAAATATGAGACAGCAATGTTTCAGTTATTATTCAATAACAGCGTCGTTTTATATTTGGGTTTATGTGTTTGATTTATTTTTTCCAATGCAAAAATCTGATGAAAACAGTATCCTAGATATTTTAAATCTGTATTTAACCTCAGAACTGATTTTGTGGTTGCTGTGCTTTAAAACTAAATTGTAATTCTTCCACACAATTAGCAAATATTATAAATGCATTATAAATAATGTGTGCTATTGTAACACGAATAACATTATTTTAAATATATATCTTTACAGTATTTTTCAGATTGCAAATGTATTTAAATTATTAACTTACAGACCCCAGACGTGTTTCCAGTCTCCAAAATCTGAATAATAAAGCAAGCTTTAGTCATAAATCACAAACTCTGGGGATTCTGCTCTAAATCTCCTTCGTTTGGACATTTCTGTGTTGAAAGTTTGGACAAACAGCGGTCATATAACAACATTAAGCTCAAAAATCCCCGGATGAGCTCAAATCAAACCACAAGATGTTTATCATATGCTAAGAATGAGGCAAGAGTTATTGAGAAGAATTATTGTTTTGTTAAATGCTCATATTTCAGATTGTAAATGTATTTCAATTATTAACTTACAGACTCCAGATGTGTTTCCAGTCTCCAAAATCTGAATAATAAAGCAAGCTTTAGTCATAAAACACAAACTCTGGGGATTCTGCTCTAAATCTCCTTCGTTTGGACATTTCTGTGTTGAAAGTTTGGACAAACAGCGGTCATAGAACAACATTAAGCTCAAAAATCCCCGGATGAGCTCAAATCAAACCACAAGATGTTTATCACATGCTAAGAATGAGGCAAGAGTTATTGAGAAGAATTATTGTTTTGTTAAATGCTCATATGGTGTGAAGAAAGAAAGAAAGACAGCAATATTGTACTATACTCAACCTAATAAGTCTTATTATCGTCAATAACCGCGATTAATCGCTTACAAAATAAAAGTTTTTTTCACACACAATATGTGTGTATATTTATTATGTATATATAAATTCAAACACATGCAGGTATATATTTAAGAAACATTCGTTAGATTTATATAATATAAAATATAAATATATATATGTAAAAAAATATATATATACTTTATGTGTGTGTACATAACAATATACAGCGTACACTCACATATTGTATGTGAACAAAACCTTTTATTTTGTAAGCGATTAATCGCGGTTATTAACGTTACATCTCGTTCACAAACACGCGGAACCTTTCTGCTGCAGCTCGTGCTTCCGCTCGAGCTTGTGTTGTGACGCACGCGCTGGATTCGGACGGCACGCTTCACTTTACACTATATTCAGAAAATACACTATATTCATCTACGTTATTTTCACCTTATTGATCAGTTTGAACATGTCCGCGTCTATGATCCGAAGAGGGCTTGAATTATTCAGCGAGAAAGGTAATTAGACGACTAACATCTGTAATAGTGATGATGAAGCTTATACATTATATGTGTCTCTGGAGCACAGAAGCAGTCATAAGCAGCACAGCTATATTTGTAGCAATAGACAACTACATTGTATGGGTCAAAGTTATACATTTTTCTGTTATGACAAAAGTCATTAGGATATCAAGATCATGTAAATATCCTACCGTAAATATATCAAAACGTAATTATTGATTAGTAATATGCATTGCTAAGAACAACTTTAAATATGATTTTCTCAATATTCAGATGTTTTTGGTACCTCAGATTCCAGATTTTCAAATATTGTCCAAACCATACATCAATGTTTATTCAGCTTTCATATGATGCATATATCTCAATTTCATAAAAGTGACCCTTATGACTGGTTTTGTGCTCCAGGGTCTCATATGTTTATAAACAGTGTTTCGGAGCACGTATCAAACCACCAAAGTCACGATACGAGACATTAGTGTAATTAAAATGATTAGTAGTCATTAATAATGTCTTATGGCCTCAACAAGCCCTAAACATTCATATAAAATATTTATAAAACAACATATTACACAGATCCCTCATATTTAATGGCATTTTATTATTTTTATAGCATTTAATGCATTATACCTTTAATAAAACATTTGCAGTGTGTTTTTAAAAGCTGTTTTTAAGCATGTTTAGTCTGAGCTTTTGTTGCATTTACATACATTTGACCAGCAGGTAGTGATGTATCAAGTGCTTCGAAACAGTGGTTCAATCGTTTCAAAGGTTCATTCTCCCAATCTCTAGAAGGCAAAGTGATATTTATTAAAAGCGTTGTTATATACGTCTCCTTGCAGATGGAGTGAAGAATAAGCAGAAGAAGAGCATCTCTCGTAAGTCTGCGCTGATGGAGCAGATCAGCAGCGAGAAGCAGGGCGTTCAGAAGCGGATCCGACAGCTGCAGCGACCCGGAGGATCGGCGCGGAGCAAAAACACTGTCAAAGATAAACACATCCGGTCTGCTCTGGGTGAGTCTGACCTCCTCAAACCTGCTTAAACACCCGATCTCAAACATACATAAGCTCGCTTAAACACCATCAAACCTACTCAAAACCCCTCAAACCACATACTTAAAACCTGTTTAAACACCATTAAACCTGCTCAAAACCCCTCGAACCAGCTCAGACGATCTCAAACCTACTTAAACTCTGCTTAAACACCATCAAACCTGCTCAAAACACCTCAAACCTGCACAGACAATCTTAAACATACTTAAAATCTGCTTAAACACCATCAAACCTGATCTGAACCCCTCGAACCATCTCAGACAATCTCAAACATACTTAAAACTCCTTAAATACCATCAAACCTGCTCAAAACCCCTCAACCATCACAGACATCTCAAACATACTTAAAACCTGCTTAAACACCATCAAACCTGCTCAAACCTCGAAACCCCAGACAATACTTCAAAAACGCTCAAACCAGCTCAGACAATCTCAAACATACATAAACTCCGCTTAAACACCATCAAACCTACTCAAAACCCCTCAGACCTGCGCAGACAATCTCAAACCTACTTAAAATCTGCTTAAACGCCATCCAACCTGCTCTGAACCCCTCAAACCAGCTCAGACAATCTCAAACCTACTTAAACTCTGCTTAAACGCCATCCAACCTGCTCAGACCAGCTCAGACGATCTCAAACCTACTTAAACTCTGCTTAAACACCATCAAACCAGCTCAAAACCCTCAGACCTGCACAGACAATCTCAAACATGCTTAAACACCATCAAAGCTACTCAAAACCCTCAGACTCATGCAGACAATCTCAAACCTACTTAAACTCTGCTTAAACACCATCAAACCCTGCTCTGAACCCTCAGACCTGCACAGACAATCTCAAACATACTTAAACCTCCGCTTAAACACCATCAAACCTGCTCTGAACCCCTCAGATCTGCTCAGACAATCTCAAACATGCTTAAACACCATCAAACCTGCTCAAACTCAGACCTGCACCATCAAACCTACTTAAACTCTTAAACACCTCAGACAATCTCAAAATATACTTAAACTCCGCTTAAACAACCATCAAACCTGCTCTGAACACCTCAGACCTGCACAGACAATCTCAAACATACTTAACTTAAACACCATCAAACCTGTGTAAAACCCTCAGACCTGCGAGACAAACTCAAACCTATTTAAAATCTGCTTAAACGCCATCAAACCTGCTCTGAACCCCTCGAACCATCTCAGACAATCTCAAGCCTACTTAAAATCTGCTTAAACACCATCAAACCTGATCTGAATCATCTCAAACCTACTTAAAACCTCTTTAAATACCATCAAACCTGCTCAAAACCCCTCAGACAATCTCAAACCTACTTAAAATCTGCTTAAACGCCATCACACCTGCTCTGAACCACTCAGACCTGCACAGACAATCTCACACCTACTTAAACTCTCTTTAAATACCATCAAACCTGCTCAAAACCCCTCAGACCAGCACAGCTGGCAATCTCAAACCTACTTAAAACCTGCCCAAAGACCCCTAACCCTCTGTAACCCTTCTCCAAACATTGACTCTTGGCGTAGTGTTCAGGGCGAGCAGACTAACATTAGTATGACCTGCTCTGTGTTTCCTCAGACGAATACAGGAAGAAGCAGAAGAAGAGTCAGCTGGAGTCGAATCTGAAGTATTTCCTGGGCGCCGAGACTCAAACCCAGAACAGAGACACGAGAGCGGTCTGAATCTCCTCACGCTTCATCAGGTCTCACACACAGATTCTGTGTACTGATATATGGTGTGTTTCTCTTTAGATCGTCCAGCAGCATTCGGGTCGCCGCGCCTGTCATCGGCCCGATCCGCCCGTCTCCAAACCCGAGGAGAAATCCGTCTTCTCTGAGAAGGACTTCCAGAAGTTCCAGAAGGAGTATTTCTCAAATCTCTGACATCTGGGAGCTGATTGATTGACTGATGCTGAGCTTTTGTTTGGATGTTTTCTATTTTTTTGTGTTTTTTTAAAACAAGGAACGAATAAATGGAATTGATTGCAGAGACCTGTGTAATACTGCTGCTGTAAAACTGAAAGTTATTAAAATGTTAAAAACTGAAAACTGTCATCATTTATTACAGGTTTCAAACCTGTATGAGTTCTGATTAACCCAATAGAAGATATGTTAATGAATAAACAGTTGACGGTACCCATTGACTTCTGTATTACGGGAATAACACGTCAATCAAAACAAGTTATTTTTATTCAAATCATACAGGTTTGAAACATTGAAGACATGATCATAGACTAGCAGTCTAAAATAATATTTTAATGTTTTTTACAGAAGTCTCTTCTGCTCAAGAGGCCTGCATTTATTTGATCCAAAATCAGTACAATTATGAAATATTTTTACTATTTAAAACAACTGTTTTATATTTGAATATGTTAAAATGTAATTTATTCCCGTGATTTCAAAGCTGTATTTTCAGCATCATTCAGAAATCATTCTAATCTGATTTGCTGCTCAAAAAACATTAATTATGATTATAATGTTGAATTTGTGCAAGTTTCTTTAATGAACAAAGTTCAGAAGAACAGCGTTTATGTCAAACAGATATCTGTTGTAATGTATTTATCATCACTTTTGATCAGTTTAAAGCATCATTGTTAAATAGAAGTATTATTCTAACCCCCCCCCAGAAATTTTTATTTTACCGACTCTAGGCTTTTAAATGGAATATTGTATAATGTTACTCAAATTTTGGGGATTTCTATTCATCAAATAATCCTGAAAAATATACTTCGCTGTTTTAATTATTGATAATAATAAAAGCTTCATGAGCAGCATATTATCTGATTTCTGAATATCATGTGACACTGGAGTAATGATGCTGAAAATGCAGAAATAAATTACAGTTTAACACAGAAAACAGTTGTTTTAAATAGCAAAAATATTTTGCTGTATTTTGGATCAAATAAAGCAGGGTTGATGAGCAGAAGACACTCTTGTAAAAACCATGAATTGTTCAGAAACTTGCATCTTTCAGTTTTTAAGACCCTTTCCGACCTGTTTGCATGCCACATGATCTGCTGAAGGTGCTCTCTCACGCTTGTGTAAGCTCCAGATGAATAAACTCGGAGGAAAAGCATCGATGAGATCCAGCAGAAGAATGCAGAGCGTCTGCTTCATGTTCAGACGTCAAGGCGCACGATCGGACTGAAGTGATGCTTTAACACAATGCTGGGTTTTCAGCACCACTGCAAAAAAATTATTTCTTGCTTATTATTTTTGTCTTATTTTCTAAAGTATTTAAAAATATTGAATCAAGATTAATTTACTTTTCTAGTAATGACTTTAAAACATAAGCAAAAATAGGGCAAGAAATTAATAAAATCTTGTTTAGACTTATTTTTCTTAATCCATTGGCAGATATTTTTGCTTGTTTTAAGACAAAATTTTGATTAAAACATTTTTTTTTTTTAACAAGACTTAATATCTTCATTTGTCAAGTAAATGCATCTTGATTCTATAAGTTTTAGTCAAAAATACTAAATGAGAAAATAATTTTCAGCATCATGATCTTCAGAAATCATAATAATATGCTGATTTTCTGCACATTTCTGATTATTGCCGCAGAATATTTTTGTGGAAACCGTGATTAATTCTTTTTCATGATTGAAAGTTCAAAACAACAGCATTTATTTGAAATAAAAATCTTTTGTAACATCATTTCGATCAATTTAATGCATCCTTAAAGCATAAAAATCGTACGGACCCCAGAGTTTACAACATGCGCTTTACAGTACCTACTGTATTCTGTATATGATATAGAGTGAATGCAATAATTAACTACACAGATCCCATCGTGTTCGGCATCTCTGTGTATAACAGCAGTCAAGAAAGTCACATTTATGTAACAAAGCTGTAATTATAAACGGCGTACTAGTGACTATTAATGTTGGTATAATGCTTTATTAAGCATTAACTGACTATTAACTAATGCTTAACTAATGATTAATATTGTGAAGTTATTGTAAAGTATACAGCAGCTTCACAGTAATAAACTGAATCATCTAGCAAAAGATAGAAATAACTGACTTTAAACTATTTTTAGTTGAAGATACTAGTGTTCTAATCTTATTGGTTGAGCTTCTAACCAATCACACACGACTGAGCTTGTGATTGGTCGAGCTTATAACCAATCACACACAACTGAGCTTGTGATTGGTCGAGCTTATAACCAATCACACACGACTGAGCTTGTGATTGGTTGAGCTTATAACAATCACACCTGACTGAGCTTGTGATTGGTTGAGCTTATAACCAATCACACACGACTGAGCTTGTGATTGGTTGAGCTTATAACAATCACACCCGACTGAGCTTGTGATTGGTCGAGCTTATAACCAATCACACACAACTGAGCTTGTGATTGGTTGAGCTTATAACAATCATATACGACTGAGCTTGTGATTGGTTAAGCTTATAACAATCACACCCGACTGAGCTTGTGATTGGTTAAGCTTATAACAATCACACCCAACTGAGCTTGTGATTGGTTGAGCTTATAACAATCACACCCGACTGAGCTTGTGATTGGTCGAGCTTATAACAATCATATACGACTGAGCTTGTGATTGGTCAAGCTTATAACCAATCACACACGACTGAGCTTGTGATTGGTCGAGCTTATAACAATCACACACAACTGAGCTTGTGATTGGTTGAGCTTATAACAATCATATACGACTGAGCTTGTGATTGGTCGAGCTTATAACCAATCGCACACGACTGAGCTTGTGATTGGTTGAGCTTATAACCAATCACACATGGTTGAGCTTGTGATTGGTCGAGCTTCTAACCTCTTTCTGGCGAATTCTCTCAATAGTGCGGATGTGTGTATGAATCTATTAATTTCACAGCTTCTGTGAATTTAATGGGAGTTTTTGAACTCTAGACTGTACAATGAAATTGTTATGATAAGCAGCCTTAACTTATGTTTTTAATATTCACATTAAATTTAAAGTCAAGTCGTATCTAAAATAGGTTATGACATGCCACCCATATCTGTTACTTAAGCAAACAGACTGTTATTTAAGTTTTTATGCAAAGTTATTAAAGTACATTATAGGCTACTTTGAACATCATAATCCAGGTGACAATCGAGATATTTCATAGTTACTGCGTTTGGAAATATTTTAATTGAATAAAAAGAAAAAAATACATCCAACATAAGTGCTGTAGTGGCTGCTGTGTGTCACGTGACTCGTTAGTGACGTGGTACTATTTGTTGACAGGCGCAGAGGCCAATCAGCAAGCAGGCATTGGCGGAGTGATACACGCAGACGGGGGCGGCGGAAGCGCACTGTGTGGGTGTGCTGCGCGTATATAAGCGGAAGCGCTGCCGTTGCTCTGTTTTCTCCTCCCGCGCTCCAGTCTCTCCTCACGCAGCTCTCCCGCGGGAATCATGGCTGTGTAGCGGCTTGCAGCGGCAACAATCGCAGCGGCGAATCCGGCAGTGCAGCGGTCAAGTGCACTGGCTCTATTTGGCAAAATGGCGTAAGTATTCGATTGTGTATAGTAATCAAGTTTTTGACAGCGGTTGAATTTGTTAGTAACCGTTATAACTAGCATAGTTTAGCAGTGTTTTCGAACGATCTCCGTTTGTTTCGTCATTTGACAGACTTAACGTTACACAAGCGCTAATCCATAAAATAAACATTCGGTTTTATTGTCGCGCAGCGGCAACGTGGCGCCTCAAAATGGCGCGCGCGGGCTCCCTCAGCTTATCCGCGGCGCGGAAATGGCGCGACCGCGTCAGGGACACCTTCACCTCGCGCAGGAAACAAGGGGCGGGGCTTCTCATACTCATGACCATATTAGGAAATGTTATCGGGAAGAGCTGATAAATTCCTGCCTAGAGGGGAACTACTAGAAGGGTTAATAATAGTTACTAGGAGGTGTTTAAATATCAGTGGTGTGTGTGTGTGTGTAGGCAGCTTGAGTTCCTCCCAGATGGCATCTAGTTTGGTGGGCCGGTCTACCGGATAGACTAGATAAACTGGTTTACAGTGCAAGGAAGTGAATTAAAGAGTTGTTGCGTTAAACTGTCCCTCCAGCAAGGGTTGGGAATCGAGAACTGGTTAAAAAAACAAGTGTTTTTGCATAGAAGTGTCTGATTAATGAACCGTGTTCCCAATTAATACTGTCCAGTTTTTTTAATTAACACAAAAAATCATAATATTATAAGAAATGTTGATGAAACCAATGCTTACAGTTCCTCTTTATTCTTAAAGTGTGATTTTAATAACACTAATAGAATAGGAGTGTATTAATCCAGTCCATTTTTAACATTAATGTATAATATTATTAGAATTGTTGATGACACTGAGTCATAAAATTAATAAGTTTTCTATTCAAAACCTCAGTCGCTTCATTTCACTGTTGTTCTGAGCGTCTGGTCCGGTTTCTGTTACCTCGTCTGGTCTCTTTCAGGTCCTTTGTGGCATCCTCCCACAGCTCTGCTGCAGTAGACAGCACCTCCACACCGTTCACCGGCTCTCCAGAACCCCTGTCCCGCTCCGTCGGCCATGTCCGTGGTGTCTCCGATGAGTCTGGGGCCCTGTTCCTGGGGCCCTCGTCTCTGCTGGCTGACCCTTTAGTCCCTCCTGGACGAAGATGAGGAGAGCGCTCTGTCGGAGGGGTCCTCTTTCTCTCTCCTCTCTCCCTCTCGTCCCGCTTCTGTAGAGCTGCCGCCGCTCTCCTGGCCGTGTGTGCAAACGGAGCCCGAGCGGAGCAAAGGTGACGCGCTGGAAACACAACGCATAACACTCGTGCATCATAATAATAATAATGGACGTGGTCAGGGTTGTGGTTGCTTTGGGTGTGGGTCAATTGAATGGGAAAGTTAATTTAAGTGTAAAATAAAGAATATTAACACATTTATTTGGCATTTCTTAGTGTATTTTGATGTACTAAAATAATTAAACCTATCTAGGCATATTCAAATTATAGTGGACATATTAAAACCACTCAAAATAATTATTAATAATATTTTTTGAGCAGCAAATCGGAATGATGCTGAAAATACTTAAAATATTGTCTTGATGATAAATGACTCTAAATGCATTATAACAGGTGTTTTTTGTGTGAACGTTGAACAGAACCAAAAGTATTATAGTAGCAGCTGATAACATTGTAACATTTTCGTTACTTGTAATAAAATTGATTGAGTTAATCTAAAACGTAGAGTAGATTTGACAATTTTATGTACTATATTGAAAGAAATTAAACACAAATGTTCTGTTTTTATCTTAATTTTAAGTAGTTTAAAGGTACATATATTGTCCCAGTGATGCTGAAATAACACTTTATGGTGCACAGAGACCACTAGTACTCTTCGTAGGTGTAGCTCGTTTACGTTAATTAACGGTAAACTGATTTGAGGTTCGTTGAGCAGCAGTGTTTTTATATATAATATGCATGTTGGTGTTTGTGCTCCAGCAGGCGATGTGTTTTCTGGCATGGATTGGATGACGGAGAAGTTGGACCTGAGTGACTTCGACCTGGATTCTCTCATCGGCTCGTGTGATTCAGACGAGCCGCCCAGTTCTCCAGAAGAGCTGCTGGCCTGCTTGGACACTGATCTGGACCTGGATTCATTCCCGTTCGGCGCTCCGCTGACCCTCGACCTTCAGGAGCCTGTGGAGGTCAAGTCCGAGCCGCTGGATACCAACGACACGCTTGAACTGGGCAGCGAGGTGTGTGTGGTCCAATCCGCCGAAATCATGCTGACTCCATCCCACATCGTGCTGGCTCCTAGTGGCGGTGACCCGTCGGACAGCGACAGCGGGATCTCCGAACCCTCGCCGAAGCCTGCAGGCTCCTCCAGAACCAAACCCTACTCCAGACCCGACCCGGATGCTCCTAGAGAGGAGACGAGCGGCGACCCGTCAGACAGCGACAGTGGGATCTCCGAACCCTCGCTGAAGCCTGCAGGCTCCTCCAGAACCAAACCCTACTCCAGACCCGACCCGGATGCTCCTAAAGTGGTGCATAAGAAACAGAAGAAGATGGAGCAGAACAAGACGGCAGCGACGCGGTACCGGCAGAAGAAACGCACCGAGCAGGAGACGCTGAACTCCGAGTGCGCCGAGCTGGAGAAGAGGAACCGGCAGCTCCAGGAGAAAGCCGAGGCTATCAGCCGAGCCCAGCACGCCCGTCATTGTAATTTATCCGTAACTCAAATATGATTATATTCAATGTATTTGATCTTGTAAACATGTTTAATTTTCGATGAATTATAGTGATATAGCTGTTAAAGCACTCATATTTTTCTATTAAAGATGCCTTCAGACTCACTCTTCTGTGGGCTGGTCTCTTTAACTTATGGTTTTTAATTGTAAAATATATTGTAAGTGTCTAAGAATGTGCTTTCAGACGTAATATTGATACTTTCTGGCAGCGGTAATTCGTTACATTAGTTTCTTCAGAAGCTGTAACTTTGTATCTTCCTCATAAATTACATATTTCTGCCTCAAAATCAGATTATTAGTTATTACAAACACGGCATGTGTAGCTTGAAGATAATTGTAATTTCTCCGTAACCCAAATATGATTATATTCAATGTATTTGATCAAATCACATAAGTTTAATTTTCCCAAAAGATGAATTATAGTGATATAATGGTGTTCAGATCATATTTTTTCCTGATTATATCAATATGATGTAATATTTCTATCTGCTGTATGTAAGATTTTATATTCAAGCTGAAGACGTCACATTGAGTCGTGAAAGTTATGAATTATTTGATCGTGTTTTATGGACAGTAGCTGTTATTATTACTGAAATCTTATTAGAAATTGATTACAGTGCTAGTTACTGAGCAAAGCAATATTATTAGAGTATCTAAGTGACTCGTTAGTGCCCAACGCTGATTGTTATAAAGGTTAAAACACATTTGATGACTACTACGCCGCCGAAACTAAAGCTATCTGAAGTAAACAACAGAAATATCAAATGAGTATGAAGATAGTCAGTAATAACTAAGTAAACACACACACACACCGCTTGGGCAATTGTCAGACATGTTTGAGATGTTCCTCAGCGTGTTTAGATCTAACGTGATATAGATATAATGATGTGACAACCTCGGGTTACAAGCCCAACGCTCTATCCACTAGAGCCATGACTGCCCACAAAAATACAGATCTGAGACAAAATAATGTTAAAGTGACACATTTTAATACAAGCAGACTTACTCTGTATATGAAGCCATGTCTGTCTATTTTGTATTCATATAAAGCTAATTAATAAGTGCTCTGATTATGATTGTAGCATCAGTCAAGCCAATAAAGCACGTCATCAGAAAGACTGAGTGATGGATCAAACCGGTTCAGTCTAACAGCACTCACTGTTAATAACTATAATCATAACACACACATGCAAAATATGAAATTATTTCAGAGACTGAATTAAGCTGTTTAATTATTGTTTTACTGTCATGTCGTAGTCATGTAGTAGTCAAGATGGCGCCGAGGATGGCAGCCGTGTTGCGTGCTCTGGGAAAACTTTGCAGTTTTTCGTATGTTTTATTTGTTTTTTTGTTGTTACGTGTTAGATGTTGTTAGTATAACTGTTCACGATAGAGACACGCTTTTGAACATTGGTTCCTCTGTCAACGCAAACCGGACTTTGAGTTTTTGAATGCCGGTGGACTGTTCACAGACACGGCATCTGAGCCCTTTGTGTGGGTTCGAAATCGAGGAGCGCGCCGACGCCGAAAAGAGGGAAAAGAGCTGGCGTTCTCGTCAGACTGAGACGCCGTGCTTTCCGACCTCCTCTTCCAACCATTTTACTGGCCAACGTTCAGTCACTGGATAACAAACTCTGCGAACTGCGGGCGCGCATCTCATACCAACGAGAAACAAGGGACTGCTGCATTATTTGCCTCACAGAAACCTGGATGTCTGCTATTGTTCCAGACTCAGCCATCGAGCTCACGGGCTTCTCCGTGCACCGCTCGGACAGAACGAAAGAGCTCACAGGGAAAAGCAGAGGCGGGGGTGTTTGTTTCTATATTAACAAATTGTGGTGTGATGAAAGGAACATACACTCTATTAAATCCTTCTGCTCCCCTGATCTGGAATTTCATACGCTTCTGTGTCGACCATTCTGGCTACCGAGGGAATTTACAGCGATCATAATCACGGCTGTTTATATCCCCCCCCAAGCCAACACAGACCAGGCACTCAAGGAACTGTACAGGAATATAAGTGAGCAGGAAACCGCGCACCCAGATGCAGCTTTTATTATCACGGGGGACTTTAATAAAGCCAACTTCAAAACAATAGCTCCAAAATACTTTCAACACGTCACCATCAACACGCGTGGAGTTCGTGTACTGGACCATTGTTACACTTCCTTCCGGGACGCATACAAGTCCCTCCCCCGCCCACCTTTCGGCAAATCGGATCACTCTTCCGTTCTGCTCCTGCCTGCTTATAGGCAGAAACTGAAACATGAAGCACCCGCCCTCAGGACAGTTCATTGCTGGTCTGACCAATCGGACGCTATATTACAGGACTGTTTTGATCACGTGGACTGTGACATGTTCCGGGCAGCGTCTGACGACGACATAGAGGCGTATTCAGATACGGTCACGTGTTTCATCAGGAAGTGTATAGATGATGTAGTTCCGACCAAAACAATCCGCATCTACCCCAACCAAAAACCGTGGATTAACAGCGATGTTCGATCAGCCTTGTCAGCGCGGACATCTGCCTTTAAATCCGGAAACACTGACGATCGGAAACAAGCCAGTTACGATCTCAGGAGAACCATCAAAGCAGCCAAACAAACATATAAAAACAATGTTGAAGAACATTTCAACAACAATAATCCAAGAAGCATGTGGCAGGGCATTAGCAACATCACAGGCTTTAAAGGGAATAAACCAGCTACTGTGAACATTTCCGCCTCTCTACCGGACGAGCTCAACAACTTTTATGCTCGGTTCGAGGCTGATAACACCGCCCACACAGAGAGCGCTGCCGCGGCTGCTGCAGAAGAGGTCAGTCCACTCACGCTTTCTGTCGCAGACGTAACCCGATCCTTTAAACGGGTGAACATCCGTAAAGCCGTAGGCCCAGATGGTATACCAGGCCGTGTGCTCAAAGCATGCGCTTTCCAGCTAGCCGGGGTTTTTACAGACATTTTCAATCTGTCCCTCTCTCTGTCTGTGGTTCCCTCGTGCTTCAAAAAATCTATCATTGTGCTGTTGTGGCAATTTCTTTCTAACAAACATCATCACTGAGTAAGAGACAACTCTGAGTCCAAATTATAATAATAAAGTATTTATTCCCTTGCAAGAGAAGATCCCTCGTCACTAACACACATAGCTGTGAGTCAGTCAGGAGCGAGAGAGAGATAAGGAGTCACAGTGCCGGTCTGTTTTTATAGTCCTTTGCTTCAAGGCCTTCTTCCTCCCCCTCCCTACAGGGAGAGATACCAGTCTGTTTACCGATTAATGGTTATACAGAAAAGGGAGGCAAATGCCCCCTTGACCCCCTGACCATCTGCGTTTCCTTACCTCTATCACTTCCCAATCATAGTAAATCATCACACACAGAATGCTTATCTAACTACGAGTGAGAAAACATATAATACATCTGAAATGTATGTTTCACTAAAGATTAATACATGTAAAGGAAAAATTCCATAACAATTCCTCTCTTTTTATCATTCTCTGATAACTGATTAATCAAACATTGTAATAATAATAGTAAAAATAATAATAAATACAAGTTCAAGTCATTAATCACACTTATACTCTTCATCTCTGATTTTCACATAAATGATCACTCTCCTTGAACCTGTGAAGTAAGCTTTTGAAAATTTGAAAAATGCTTAGGCTGTTTTTGTTGGGTCAGACCCTAATATTTGCAAGCATAGTAAAGACTTTATTCTATAGCCGGGCTGAATGGACAGGCACTGCTGTTGCACCCTCGGCCTAAACCGAACCCTCAGTCACCATAGTATAAACAAGAAATAGTATAGTTCAAAGTAGGAAATAAACATATCAATTTATCACTGTTGAGTTACTTCTGTAATATAAAATGTAAATATTAAAAGTATGTAAAAAATCCCTCAGTTTCACCCCCTCTCCTTGTACGTCCTCTCGTAACACGGATAACTGCTGCTTTTAACCTTCTTTACATTTCAATCCTTCTCAGGAAGAAAATAGAAACATAACTCAATTAACACATTTCACTGTAACTTCCGCTACTTGTGTCATCATAATTTTTTGGTCTGATCTCCTGTTGGTAACACCTTCAGACCTGTTGTGAAGTGTAGTATTACCAAGCAAATTGTTACTGACAACAAAGTTATTATACATGTGGTCTTAGACAGGGCCACACATTCCTGGCACTCTGAATGGGTGCCACGGCCTTGTACGCTCCATTCTCTCAGTTACTCTGAATCAGAGGTGCTTTTATGACTAGAGAATGTGAGAAAGTGCTGTTTTCGAAGCACTAAGAGTCTTATCTGTTCTGTTGATTACGGTGTCCACCCGTATGCCGTTTGCGCAATCAAAGTTGCCTCCTCCCCTCAGTCCCCTCCTTGCTGCTGATATCTGGTTCCGCCTAAACACACAGCTGCAATGCAAGTTTTTTTTTTTAAACTGGATCTTAGCATTTATTGACACTCGCGTTGAACCTCCTCCAGCGATTGCTCCGCCTCCGCAATGGGCGGCACCCTCCTGCAATGGTTTATGTGAACCCACGTAGCCCTCTCTGCGACCTTCACCGCCGTGTGCGTCACCAGAAGCAACTGGAAAGGCCCTAGCCACCTTTTCGATTTCCAGCTCTTTCTCCTGTGATCACGAATCACCACGAAATCACCACGTCTGACCTCGTGCAGGAATGTCTCAGCAACCTTCCCCTGGGCAGCTTTTACCTGCACAGAAATATTTGACAACAGACAAGACATTTCTTTGCAGTAATTCAACATGTCATTCTCACACACATCCGTTGATGGCAGCCTTTGTTTACCCCCTTCTATGCCCATGAATGGTGGCCTGCCAAACAAAATTTCAAATGGGCTCAGGTTTGTTTTCACTCTTTTTCTCATT
This sequence comes from Gymnocypris eckloni scoliostomus, assembly GCA_027564155.1. Classification (NCBI taxonomy): domain Eukaryota; kingdom Metazoa; phylum Chordata; class Actinopteri; order Cypriniformes; family Cyprinidae; genus Gymnocypris; species Gymnocypris eckloni. The sequence goes on from CM050419.1 coordinate 15,836,818, forward strand.
CTCATGTACATCAGTACAATTGGGAGGGCTTTAAGCCAAGTCAGACCCGTCTCTTCACAGCATTTCGCTAATTTGTTCTTAATTGTCTGGTTCTGTCTCTACTGCCCCTCCTGATGAGGGCGCGAGCTGCAGTGTGTTCTCATGTGAATTCCCAAGAACTGACCCACCTGCTTTATTGCATCATTGACAAAGTGTCTGCCATTGTCAGAACTGATTTTTCTTGGAATTCCCCATCTCGGAACAATCTCGGTTAACAGGGCCTTTGCCACTGCTGCCGAATCTTGTTTCGAGGTTGGGAAGGCCTCAACCCATTTTGACCACATGTCAACCATCACCAGACAGTGTTTCTGTTTCCCACAAGGGGTTAATTCCATGAAATCCATCATTAGATATTCAAATGGGCCTGGGGCTGGTTGAGATGCCAAGGGTGTTTTTAATCCCCTAGCCACATTGTGTGTGTTACAAGTGACACATCTTTTGCAAAAAATTTCAGCAAACACTGTAACCCCTTTGTAAACCATAATTCCTTCATCTGCATTATCATACTCCCTTTCGACACATGATCCAACCCATATATCAACATACATCCTGACGCTGCATGCATCATCGCTGGAGACTTTAACAAAGCTAACCTCAAAAAGGTCATCCCTAACTTTCATCAGCACATATCCTGTCCAACCAGAGGACTGAATACACTCGATCACTGCTACACCCAATTCAAAAATGCCTACAAAGCCCACTCACTGCCGGCGTTTGGAAAATCAGACCACGCGGCCATCTTCCTCACATCGGATTATAAACAACGGATCCTTCAAGAACCCCCGGTGGAGAGGGAAGTGACGCGCTGGTCCCCACTCTGAAGCTACGCTACAGGCGTCTCTTGATGACGTCGACTGGGACATGTTCGGGCGAGTTCATCTGGCGCCAGCGAATTCACGGAGGTAGCATTAAGCTTCGTAAACACACTAACCGAACAGGCAACCGAAACAATAACAATAAAGACTTTCTCAAATCAGAAGCCGTGGGTGGACAGAACAATTCGTGATGCAGTTAATCATCGAACTGCCGCATACAATGCCGGTATTCTGTCAGGGAACATGAGTGAGTACAAGTCATCTTGTTATGCTCTCCGTCGTGCAGTAAGAGCCGCTAAACGCCGATACAGTGAGAGAATTGAGTCACATTTCCAGCTCAATGACTCTCGACGCATGTGGCAGGGACTAAAGACCATCTGTTCCTCTGGAAACAACAACTCTGTGGAGGTGAGAGCAGACCCGTTGCTAGCCGTAGAGCTAAACAACTTCTACGGCCGCTTTGAATGCAATGGCGGCGCGATTCTGCCGAGCAGCGCGTCAAGAAGCAGCAGACAGAGCAGCAATGACTATGCTATCACCCTTTCAGAGGATGATGTTCGGAGGGAACTAAGGAGAGTGAACGTCAGAAAAGCAGCAGGACCCGATGGGATTACTGGCCGCGTTCTGAGGTCCTGTGCTGATCAGCTTGCTGGTTTGTTTACATCCATATTTAATGAGTCCCTCGCTACCTCTGTGGTCCCCACCCCCTTTAAAAAATCTGTCATTATCCCTGTGCCCAAGAACAGTAAACCCTCTTGCCTGAATGACTATCGTCCAGTTGCCCTTACATCGACAGTCATGAAGGTTTTGAGAGACTTTTAAAGAAACACATTTGCTCCTCCATCCCTGCTACTTTGGACCCTCTTCAGTTTGCCTACCGGCCAAATAGGTCTACTGATGATGCCATCTCCCAGGTACTGCACTCCTCCCTCACTCACATCGACAGCAAAAATGGCAACTATGTCAGGCTGCTATTCATCGACTATAGCTCAGCTTTCAACACTATAGTCCCCACCAAGCTAGCTGTCAAACTCTCAGACCTCGGCCTTAACACTTCACTTTGTGACTGGATTCAAGATTTCCTCACCGCCAGACCACAAGTGGTGAAAGTCGGCCAGTTCACCTCCAACTCAATCACCCTGAACATAGGAGCCCCACAGGGCTGTGTCCTGAGTCCCCTGCTCTACTCTCTCTACACACACGACTGCGTGTCCTCTCACAGCTCCACATCTATCATTAAATTTGCTGATGATACTGTGGTCCTGGGCCTCATTAACAACGATGACGAGACCGCATACTTGGATGAGGTGGAGAGACTTACATCATGGTGCCAGGACAACTGCCTCTCTCTGAACGTGAGCAAAACCAAAGAGCTGATCGTGGACTTCAGGAAGAGACAGCAGCAGCCCTACACTCCTCTTATGATCAGTGGGACCCCTGTGGAGAGGGTGAGCAGCTTCAAGTACCTCGGTGTAAACATCTCCGAGGACCTGACATGGACTACACACATTCAAACACAGGTTAAGAAAGCCAGGCAAAGACTGTACCATCTGCGACAGCTGAGGAAATTCAGGGTCTCTCCAGCTATCCTGAAAACTTTCTATTCAGGGGCCATAGAAAGTGTTCTGACTCAGTGCATCTCAGTGTGGTATAATAATGCCACAAACCAGGACTGCAAAGCTCTGCAGAGAGTCGTGCTTAGCTGAGCGCATCTCAGGATCTACACTCCCTCTCTGCAGGGCATCTACCTCAAACGCTGCAGAAGCAGAGCTGCTAAAATCACCAAAGACTCAAACCACCCCGGTAACCATCTTTTCCGTTTACTGCCATCTGGCAGGCGTTACAGGAGCTTGATGGCAAAGACAGAGAGACTGAGGAAGAGCTTCTTCCCTCAGGCCATCAGGCTCCTTACAAGACTCATTATTATCTGTAAAAAAAAATAACAAAAACATTCATATTCTCATCATCCATATTGCCGCTATGTGTGCATACCCAGTACAACCCGTTGCACATCCCTCTCATCCCTCCTGTTTATACTAATATTTATTAAGTCCCATATAATGTTTTTGCACATCCAATTTGTTTTGCACATCTTACTGTTTTGCACTTTTCTTTATTCTATTGCACATTTTACTTCTTATTTCTTTTTTTACCTATATATATATACTCTTGTGTGGTGTTACTTTTATATAATTTAATTTTGATTTTATTTTTATTTTTTATTCTTTGCACTGTCCACTGAGCGGACCTGATTTGACCTACATTTCACTTTTGATTATACCCTGTATAATTTATCATGTGACAAATAAAGAAACCTTGACCTTGACCCTCTCTCGCCAGATGGTTCAAGAGAGTTACAGTGTCAGCCACGCACGTAACCTCATCTCGTGCACAAATCAATAAATCATCTACATACTTCAATGTGTTTCTCCCCTCTTCCCTTTTCAGCCCTTCTGTGGCTCTCATGCATTTTCTCACAAACAGGCCTAAAGCGGCCCATTTCTGCTCAGTGGCCTTGGTTAGTGATAAGTGAGGCGCAGAGTCCTCTGTTATCAAATACAGCTGCATTTGTTTTGCTGACAGGCAAGCTGAAAGCACACACACATTTTCATTCCAGAAAATCTTATCAAACCTTGTCAAAAACATTTTCTGCCCCGTTAAACCATTCTTCCTCATATTCTGGTTCACGCTCAATTTCAAAATCATTTGTGCCCAATCAGAATCACTTATCTGCCACTCGTATGCCCACTGTGGCTCAAATTTTGCACAACTCATCTGCTGTTCCTCTTCAATAATGATCCCAAACCAGCAGTGAGTTTCAGATTTAATTTACACATTAGATCCCTGGCCATTAACGGAACCGGACAGGTTTCAGAGCACAAAAACACATGTTTCAATGCCCTGCCCCCCTCCGTCTCACATTTCAACGGCACAGTATAGTTTTCTGAAATTATATGCCCTCAAGTGCTTTCAAACACTAAATCCGTCATTCTTGGTTCACATGGCAAGTCACATGGTCTTATGGTGGATCGAGCTCCCCTCGAATCAACCATAAAGTCTATCATTGTCCCGTCAACTAACATGGGATATCTCTGTAGCCTTAAAAACCCTAAACTTTTGTACATTCTCAGACATTCATCGGTAACAGCATTATTCAAAACTTCAGCAGTCACACATAAGGGCTGCAAGCATTTCTTCATTGCAGATAGCATTATTCAAAACTTCAACAATCACACATAAAGGGTTTGCAAGCGTTTCTTCATTGCAGATAGCCTTATTTGAATCAGTGTATGTGAGCGTGTTGTGTGTGTGTGTCAATAAATTTTTACTTCCCTTTTTCGTAGCTGGCTGAATGCCTGTCACCCGCCCTCTCCTCTCCTGTTCTCCGTTCCTCTCGTTTCAATCCGCCTTCCGCGCCTCTGGACAATCCTGTGCCCAGTGTCCGTGGTTCTTGCACAACCTGCACTTCGTGCAGCTAGAAAAGTCATGTTCATTACTTTACACACAGTCCACATGTGTGCTGTCTGTGCTGCTTGCGCTGCTCGTGCTGCTTTAATCTGTACAACAGCCAGCTGCATCTCTCTCTCCCCTGCGCTGCTCGCGCCAGCGTCCTGCTGCGGTTGTCTTGGACGGAGAACAGTCGAGGTCGGGGTCGAATTTCAATGCATCCAGCTGAGCCATTGGGTAGATGTGTGTTTTGTATTCTGGCGGTGCCGGCCTCACCGTATTTTCATGTGGGAAACACAAACATACTGTGGATTAGTCGGTTCTGGTGGTGCAGACACGCATACAGATCCACTTTCACACTTTTCATTTTTCCTTCCTGCTAACTCTTTCTGCACTTGCTTTCTTTCTCTTTTATCTACTTCCTTGAGCCAACAATCTACTTCCTTGAGCCAACAATCTACTGTTTGTTCACATTTTTAACATACATGTTTAACACATTTGCAACAACAACCTGGTTGTTTGTCGCTACTTTGTTCAACTGAGTCCCTCACCACTTTCAGTCTTGTGAGGCTCAATGTTCCCTCTTCGGGAAAATCATGATGCTTGATTAATTTTTTCAATATCTGAGGGATTTTTCAATAGGGCTTTTTCAATATCTTGCATACATTTCTGACCATAACGTTTTTTTAATTTGGTAGTACACCGGTGTATCATATTTCACAAGCTTGCTCTGAGACTTCCCCATACTGGCTGTTTTCTGCTTTCTGTGGATTTACTCACGCGCGTCTCTTTAATCTGCTAGACGTCTCCAGCAGATCCGATTTTCTCTTATCCCGCAATCGGTCGGGTTGCACTATCAGTGCCCTCTTAATTGTGATTTACCAAAATCTTTCGATTTTTAGCTAACCCCAATTAACCTCGGTACCTGTTTGAAACCCTCTTGATCCGTACAGATCTCAAATTAATCTCAGGTTACCTAATCTGAACGTTCGTGCTCAGATTACTCTACCACAGAAACAATTTTCAGCCAATATGGTTCAATTTCACTCTTTCCCCCCTAATTAAATTGAATTTAATTGTTTCTTACCAGAGATGTCGTTTTGTGCCACCTGGGTTCTTTTTGATTCCAGTGGTCGATCCCTCCGGTCCCAACAGCGGAACGGTCCCTCGTCTCTCAATCTTTTTTGCGAGGTAGGGTTGGAACTTTCAGCTCCAAGGTAATCAGCCTCCGTCCGCTGTCAGGTCCAGAAGTCACGTCCAAGGAATCCCACTTTCTGACACCAAATTGTTGTGGCAATTTCTTTCTAACAAACATCATCACTGAGTAAGAGACAACTCTGAGTCCAAATTATAATAATAAAGTATTTATTCCCTTGCAAGAGAAGATCCCTCGTCACTAACACACATAGCTGTGAGTCAGTCAGGAGCGAGAGAGAGATAAGGAGTCACAGTGCCGGTCTGTTTTTATAGTCCTTTGCTTCAAGGCCTTCTTCCTCCCCCTCCCTACAGGGAGAGATACCAGTCTGTTTACCGATTAATGGTTATACAGAAAAGGGAGGCAAATGCCCCCTTGACCCCCTGACCATCTGTGTTTCCTTACCTCTATCACTTCCCAATCATAGTAAATCATCACACACAGAATGCTTATCTAACTACGAGTGAGAAAACATATAATGCATACATCTGAAATGTATGTTTCACTAAAGATTAATACATGTAAAGGAAAAATTCCATAACAGTGCCCATACCAAAGAAAAATAAAATCACATGCTTGAATGACTGGAGGCCCGTTGCTCTGACCCCCATCTTCAGCAAGTGTTTTGAGAAGCTTGTCAGAGACTACATCTGCTCTGTGCTGCCTGCTTCACTGGACCCACTACAATTTGCATACCGCAGTAACCGTTCCACAGACGATGCTATTGCCTTCACCCTGCACACTGCTCTCTCCCACCTGGAAAATAAGAACACCTATGTGAGGATGCTGTTCGTGGATTATAGTTCGGCATTTAACACCATAGTGCCTGCCACACTGGTTGCGAAGCTCCAGACTCTGGGACTGAACAGATCTCTGTGCAGCTGGATCCTGGACTTCCTGACAGGCAGAAGTCAGGTGGTCAGAATGGGCAACAACACATCATCTCCTGATCCTCAACACTGGTGCACCACAGGGCTGCGTCCTCAGCCCACTCCTGTACTCCCTGTACACACACGACTGTACAGCTACACAGCTCAATGTCATCCAAATTTGCTGATGACACACGGTGATAGGCCTGATCACCGACAACGATGAGACGGCCTACAGAGAGGAGGTGAGTACCCTGACTAAATGGTGTCAGGAGAACCACCTCTCACTCAACATCGACAAGACCAAGGAGCTGGTGGTGGATTACAGGAGACAGAGCAGAGAACACACACCCATCACCATCGACAAGACACCTGTGGAGCGGGTGAGCAGCTTTAAGTTCCTCGGCGTTCACATCACTGAGGATCTCACATGGTCTGCTCACACAGATGCAGTGCTGAAGAAGGCACATCAGCGCCTCTTCTTCCTGAGACGGCTGAGGAAGTTTGGAACGAGCCCCAGAATCCTCAGGTCCTTCTACACCTGCACTGTGGAGAGCATCCTGACCGGCTGCATCACCGCCTGGTTTGGAAACAGCACCGCTGGCAACCGCAGGGGCTCTGCAAAGGGTCGTGCGAACTGCCCGCCACATTGTTGGAGGTGAGCTTCCTCCCTCCAGGATATCTACACCAGGCGGTGTACAAGGAAAGCCGGAGGATTATCAAAGACTCCAGCCACCCGTCCCACAGACTGCTCTCTCTGCTGCCCTCAGGGCGACGTTTCCGCAGCATCCGATCCCGCACTAGCCGACTGAGGGACAGCTTTTTCCCTCAGGCTATCAGGCTAATGAACAGTCAGAAATAACTCACCTACAACACACTCCCACTCACACAACATGCCATGCACTGCACTTTAACACCGTTCAACTGGACTACACGCACACACTGCACTAACACAACCTATCTGCTATCACTGGACACCATACAATGCACATCCACGACACTGCATATGAATAATCTGTTGCACCTTTGCACATCTATCTGCTGCTCAACCAATCTGCTGTTAATTTATAATCTGTTGCACCTTCACATTATTACTATGTATAGACTACATTATGTATAGATACTGTACATAATGTAGATGTGCCCATACGGTGTATAATGTGTCGCTGATAATTGAGTGTGTCTTTATAGTACACTGTGTGTACTGAGTATATGTATGTGTATTCTGCACATTGTCTTCTGTAGAAGTCTGTAAATGCGCATACTGTCCATATGTAAATTGTTTTGTTTTTTTTGCACTGTCTGGAGCACGCTCATAAGAATTTCACTCACCAAGGCACTTGTGCTGTGGTGATGTGACAATAAAAGTGATTTGTGATTTGATTTGTATTTGATTTCAATTCAACCTCAAAAAAACACATAAAGAGAACCCAAGACTTGTGTTATAGTTCACGATGCATAACAAAATTGAGAATATATTTTTCTTCTATATATTCAAAACAATTTTAGACCTTTTTTCTCAACAACAAAAAAGATTTGTTATATTTTGAAACCAAGGTTTTTACTGATTTTATATTTGTGTCACCGTTTCAAAGTAAAGGTCAAAATCTGAGTACTCTTTTTTACAAATTAATACATTACAGTTTCTCTGTAAAATATAAAAAAATCAGTCACCAAATATGAAAACTAGAGTCTTTAGGCTTTCAAACGACATATAGCTTGTCAAGAGGTTGCCTATTGCTTTAGGTTCAGACTAAGATATTACTGTTTAAAGCATGTAATGGCAAGTGGGCCCGTGACAGTTAACAGGTTAATTTTCTGAACGGTAGAATTTTAGTGAAAAGAAACCCGGTTTGGTCCGAAGATCTTGGGACTGCACCTGCATCACACAAACCACCTGAGATCAGGAGTAAAGCAACTAGAGAAATCCATAGTAAACATCAAGACTTTATGCGGAGTAATAAACAGGAAAAAATGTAACTTTTCTCATAATTTATGCACTGTGTCATTTCAAACCTGGCATAGCCACTATCTTAAAACTGTGTTTTAAAAAACACTCCACTGTTTTTGGAAATAGCCTCAATTTACTACTCCTCAAGAGTTAACAAGTTGAGTTTTACCATTTTCGAATTCATTCAGCCAGTCTGGCGGTAGCACTTTTAGCTTAGCATAGATAATTGAATCAGATTGTATCATAACTAGTTACCTAGCTGGGGACTATTTTCAGGCGCTGCGTGATATCATTGCACCTAATATCTGGGGACTACTTTCAGGCGCTGCGTAATATCACTGCACCTAATATCTGGGGACTACTTTCAGGCGCTGCGTGATATCATTGCGCCTAATATCTGGGGACTACTTTCAGGCGCTGCGTGATATCATTGCGCCTAATATCTGGGGACTACTTACAGGCGTTGCGTGATATCATTGCGCCTAATATCTGAGGACTACTTTCAGGCGCTGCGTGATATGGTTGCGCCTAATATCTGGGGACTACTTTCAGGCGTTGCGTGATATCATTGCGCCAAATATCTGGGGACTACTTTCAGGCGCTGCGTGATATCATTACGCCTAATATCTGGGGACTACTTTCAGGCGCTGCATGATATCATTGCGCCTAATATCTGGGGACTACTTTCAGGCGCTGCGTGATATCATTGCGCCTAATATCTGGGGACTACTTTCAGGCGCTGCGTGATATCATTGCGCCTAATATCTGGGGACTACTTTCAGGCGCTGTGTGATATCATTGCGCCTAATATGTCGGGACTACTTTCAGGCGCTGTGTGATATCATTGCGCCTAATATCTGGGGACTACTTTCAGGCGCTGCGTGATATCATTGCGCCTAATATCTGGGGACTACTTTCAGGCGCTGCGTGATATCATTGCGCCTAATATCTGGGGACTACTTTCAGGCGCTGCGTGATATCATTGCGCCTAATATCTGGGGACTACTTTCAGGCGCTGTGTGATATCATTGCGCCTAATATCTGGGGACTACTTTCAGGCGCTGCATGATATCATTGCACCTAATATCTGGGGACTACTTTCAGGCGCTGCGTGATATCATTGCGCCTAATATCTGGGGACTACTTTCAGGCGCTGCGTGATATCATTGCGCCTAATATCTGGGGACTACTTTCAGGCGCTGTGTGATATCATTGCGCCTAATATGTCGGGACTACTTTCAGGCGCTGCGTGATATCATTACGCCTAATATCTGGGGACTACTTTCAGGCGCTGCGTGATATCATTGCACCTAATATCTGGGGACTACTTTCAGGCGCTGCGTGATATCATTACGCCTAATATCTGGGGACTACTTTCAGGCGCTGCGTGATATCATTGCACCTAATATCTGGGGTTACTTTCAGGTGCTGCATAATATCATTGCACCTGCTGCTAACTACAGAAAAGTCATGCTTTAAATAGGAAAAAAATAGAAACTCTTTTTTGAGCGAGATGCTAACGATCTATGCTAACGATTCAATGATCTATGCTAAGCTACGCTAAAAGTGCTACCGCCAGACCCGATTGGATTCGAAAACGGTAAAACTCAACTCGTAAACTCTTGGGGAGTAGTAAAATTCGCTTTTTTTTTTAAGTGTAGTGTTCCTTTAATAACTATTTTGAGGAATTAGCAGTTAACCAAGTGGTTCGGATTCAAATGAGTCCAATCTACCTTTAAAAAGTCATGACTGTTCTTGAAGATGACTAACTTTTAAGACTAGTCCAAGCGGTTTGTGCAACAAGCGACTGAATACTTTATTTTTTCTGTGGAACACAAACGGAGATGTTTAGAAGAATGTTCACGCTGCTCTTTTCCATGCAATAAAAGTGCAAAACGAAACAGCGTGTCAGGATCATAGCAGTAGTAAATATCTAAATTCCTA
>CM050419.1:15852077-15867077 GCA_027564155.1 Gymnocypris eckloni scoliostomus
CGAGATGAAGTCCTTACAGTTTCTTAACCGTTACTCGCATCCAGCAGATGGTCTCGGGTTGGACCGGGGGGGTCACGTTCAGTTTTGAGGTGTCCCAAACACATGTGAAGGTGTTGTAGTAATCATTATAACACGTTAAACCTGCAGAAAGAGCTTAATCTGAGCAATTCAACCTAATAATAAAGGTTACAAAAGGGTGTTTTCACAGTGACACCAGTTTTAGTTCCTCATAGAAACATACAGTAAAATAACCATTTTTATTTGATTAATCCAAATAAACTTTTTACTATTTTAAATAACTTTTTTATGCTATGCAAAGGTTTTTGGATGTTAAAAGTGCCAATTAAACGACATTAAGTAAAAAACACTGTAAGTGTGTGTTTTTATAACCCGTGTTAGACTAGATCTATTAGAAGAGATCAATCTTAACAAATCATAATTATCTTACTGTTATTAATTAGTGGCAGAAAAATGAAGAGGGGTCTTATTGATCACAAGTTCAGTATGGCGTACCACAAGGCTTGGTACAAGCACTGTTACTTTTCACCCTCTACAGCTGTAAAGCTGGGTTTTATTTTAGACATATATATATATATAAACTTAATAAACACACACAGATTGATCACAAAGCCTGTCAGGTGTTCTTACTTTGATCTGCAAGACCTGTATGTGACAATGACATCAAAATCATCATCATCATCATCATCATCAAAGCCAGAATCTGCATGATGGCGTTTTCCTCCAAGCATGCATTTGTAAATCTGTCGGAAGACAGAGAGACTTTCATACGTCATCACATGAGTAATTGTTGCTTATCTTCTCGGCAAACGCTCAGAACATGACAAATAAAGCTTTTCCTCCCCCAAACGCTCACACACTCGTCAGGTGGAAAAACCCCAAGCCACAAAGAGAAAGAGCAAATACACAGATCATCACCCACAGACTCTTTAGATACACGCTGATAAACGCCATCAACCACAAGACTGATCAGAGACGTTATAATTAATAACTTTAATCAGCACACTTATATTTGAGACCACTCACAGTGTTGAACATAGACATTATACAGCACTATCCAAACTTACATATTTATAATTCATAAACGAAAACCTCTTGTAACATGATTTTTATGTGCCATTTTCATGGTAATGCAATGTCTGATTTTAAAATGGGCTTCAAAGGATTAATTTTTATTTTTCAATTGATGTATAATTTCTTATGATTTCTATAAGGCAAGTTATTATGTAGATTTTTCAGGTGCACTGTGGTCATAAATTAATCTAGTAATTTTCCTACATCATTTTTTACAAAAAAAATTAAAATATGTATTTAGGACCTTTCCAACGATATATATTTTGTCATGATTAGATTATGATTTGATTGTAATATAGTGAAGTAAACTTAGTGATCCCACTGAGGTGACAGTGTTAATTTATACAACATCTGAAAGATGAATAAATAATATTTCCATTGATGTATGATTTGTTATGATTGGAAAATATTTGAAAATCTGGAATCTGAGGATGGAAATAATCTAAATATTGAGAAAATAATCTTTAAAGTTGTTCAGATGAAGTTCTTAGAAATGCATTTTACTAATCAAAAATTAAGTTTTGATATATTAAAATATCTTCATGGAATATGAACTTAACATCCTAATGATTTTTGGCATAAAATAAAAATATAATTTTGACTCATACAATGTATAGTTAGCTATATGTTTATGTGAATAAAAGCGTGTTACATACATGTGGAGCGGAGACGTCCCAGCGCTGAGCGTCGCGATGTCACTCGCTCATGTTCAAGTCTGTGAGCGCGATCACACACACTGCAGTGTAATGAGCGTAACCCTTCCTGTAACACACACACACACACACACACATCAGGTAGTGAAACAGGTCATGGATTAAAACAGCGCTGGGCTGCTGTGGTGACATTTACACTAAAGCTCAGGCAGGAAACGAGAAGCATGTAGGAGGAGACAGATGCTCTCCCTCACTCACACTCCTGTCCATTACACACAAGAACACGTGTATAGGCCAACTGCTGGAAACAGGTGTGTGTGTGTGTGTGTGTGTGTGTGTGTGTGTGTGTGTGTGTGTGTTTGAATGTAGGTGTGTGTTTTAGAGTGTATGTGTGTGTGTTTGTTTTCAGGGCCTCACATTTCCGAGAATCTGTAAATGAGAGAACTGACCACAGTTTGTGGTTATGCTCCTGAAACCCCTTTACGGCTCTAGTAAATATCTATCTATCTATCTATCTATCTATCTACAGTGGTGTAATAAGTATTTGACACACTGAAGATTTTTCAAGTTTTCTCTCTTACACAGAATGGAGAGATCTGTAATTGTTCATCGTAGGTACACCTCGACTGTGAGAGACAGAATCTAAAAAAATAATCCAGAATATCACATTGTATGATTTTTAAATAATTAACTTCCATTTTATTGCATGAAATAAGTATTTGATACAATAGAAAATAGAACCTTAATAATTGGTACAGAAACATTTGTTTACAATTACAGCGGTAATACGTGTCCTGTAGTTCTTGACCAGGTTTGCACACACACACACACACACACACACACACACACACACACACACACACACTGCAGCAGGGGTTCTGGCCCACTCCTCCATACAGGTCTTCTCCAGATCGTTCAGGTTTTGGGTTTGAGTTTAAGCTCCATCCATAGATGTTCTATGGGGTTCAGGTCTGGAGACTGGCTAGGCCACTCCAGGACCTTGACATGCTTCTTATGGAGCTACTCCTTAGTTGCCCTTGCTGTGTGTTTGGGGTCATTTTCATGCTGAAAGACCCAGCCACGACCCATCTTCAATGCTCTTACTGAGCATTCTGTCCTCTTTGCAGAAAAGCACCCCAAAACATGATGTTTCCACCCCCATGCTTCACGGTTGGGATGGTGTTCGTGGGATTGCACTCATCCTTCTTCCTCCAAACACGGCGAGTGGAGTTTATACCAAAAAGTTATATTTTGGTCTCATCTGACCACATGACCTTCTCTCATGCCTCCTCTGGATCATCCAGATGGTCTTTGGCAAACTTCAGACGGGCCTGGACATGTGCTGGCTTGAGCAGGGGGACATTGTGCACGCTACAGGATTTTAATCCCTGACGGTGTAATGTGTTAGTAATGTAACCGTTGAGACTGTGGTCCCAGCTCTCTTCAGGTCATTGACCAGGTCCTCCCGTGTAGTTCTAGACTGATCCCTCACCTTTCTCAGGATCATTGATACTCCACGAGGCGAGATCTTGCACGGAGCCCCAGTCCGAGGGAGATTCACAGTCATCTTGAATTTCTTCCATTTTCTAATAATTGCACCAACAGTTGTTGCCTTCTCACCAAGCTGTTTGCCTATTGTCCTGTAGCCCATCCCAGCCTTGTGCAGGTCTACAAGTTTGTCCCTAGTGTCCTTAGACAGCTCTTTGGTCTTGCCCATAGTGGAGAGGTTGGAGTCTGATTGATTGAGTGTGTGAACAGGTGTCTTTTATACAGGTAACGAGTTCAAACAGGTGCAATTAATACAGGTAATGAGTGGAGGATCTTAAAGACAAACTAACAGGTCTGTGAGAGCCAGAATTCTTGCTGGTTGGTAGGTGATCAAATACTTATTTCATGCAATAAAATGGAAGTTAAGTATTTAAAAATCATACAATGTGATTTTCTGGATTATGTTTTTTTATTCTGTCTCTCACAGTTGAGGTGTACCTACGATGAACAATTACAGATCTCTCCATTCTGTGTAAGAGAGAAAACTTGAAAAATCGTCAGTGTGTCAAATACTTATTACACCACTTCTATCCATCCATCCATCCATCCATCCATCTCTCTCTCTCTCTCTCTCTCTCTCCCTCTCCCTCTCCCTCTCCCTCTCCCTCTCTCTCTCTCTCTCTCTCTCTCTCGTCGCTGAAGGTCTACCGCACATCGGAGGGGCTGCACCTGTGTTTTTTCTCACGTCAGCGTGATACTGAGCAGCAGAAACCGGTGTTCTCATTTCACTCTTTCAGAAAAACAAAACTCCTTCAGTAGCTGAACGATCAGTCCGTGTCAGTGAAAGCTGATATCAGTTCATGTGATTTCCAGATAATCCATTATTCAGAAATCTAATTTGTTTCCTCTGTTTAAACTGTGAACGGCCTCTTCTCTCGTACACGCTGCTATCCTGACATTTAGATGGAGAATCATGTATAAAGACACAGATCTAATAGCTGCTCTTCACAAACACCTGCTCATCTGATCCCATCAGCTACAGCAACATGTGTTTCCCCCTTACCTTAATAACCGCTCTTCTTCCAGTGACTGATCTGATGTGTCCGTTCACTCTCTAGTGCGCATAGAGAGCATATGACACGAATGCATCACTTAGTCAGCCTTCACAAACACACATGCCTGACACGTTTCCTCTTCAATGTCGTCGATATTCTTAGAAAATACTTTTTAGCAGAAACGTTGTGACATCATCAGTGACATCACACTTTCAGAGAATCTGCCGATATGAGAAGAAACACATGAATTATGATATTCTGCAGAGCTGATCACATCACTGTTATCAAGCTCAATTAACATAATGAGTAGAACTGCGTATGAACTTGCTCTGAATATTAACTTTATTGTCTTTTAGAGCTGCTTTAACTGTGAGATCCGGACCTCTGTAAAGCTTCTTATTAAACAAAATCATATGTGACGCTTTATGAATGAGTATAATTCAGTGTTTGCATTGCTAAGTGCACTCTCTAATGATGGAGAGTGTCACATGTTTATGATTAGATATCATATTTAAATACTAAACTGAATTATTTCGCTTTTTATAAACCAAAATACATATTCTGAACAATTATAATTTTAAGTTTAAGAAAAAAGTCTATTAGAATAGAACACAATACTGTGTTACGTTGCAGGAATTTTCCATATACATTTTTTACCAAATTACGCACTGCATTTTGTGTTTTATGTTTATGGAAAATATTACGGGTGAACTTAACATATAATAATATATATATAATATTCCCAGTGCCTTGTCTGCTTACTGACCAACTGAATAATTCCGTTGACATCTATTAAACTTTTTAGAGAAGTAACAAATGGGGTGATCGATTTCATCCTTATCCTCCTGGAGGAGTACAGCTCCAGCTCCCACATCACTCGCATCCACCTCCAATTTGAACGGCAATGAAAAATTTGGAGCTGCCAGTACAGGCTCACTACACAACAACACTTTAATATTATCGAATGCCGTTTGACATTCAGATGACCAAACAAACAGTTCTGCAGGACTGAGTAAAGAAGTTAATGGTGTAGCAACAGAGGAGAAATTACGACAGAAACATCGATAATAACCAGCCATACCCAAAAATCTACGCAACTCGTGTCGGGTTTTAGGCACTGGAAATACGTTTATAGACAAATTTTAGCCATCACCGGGCGTACCTGTCCATGTCCCACCTGTTTACCTAGGTAAGTCACCGTAGCCTTACCGATTTCACATTTTGCTAAATTCAATGTTAAAAAAAGCTTCCTGTAAACGCTTAAAAACAGTCTCTAGAAGTGATAAATGCTCAGACCAGCTCTGTGAGTAAATCACTAGGTCATCAAGATAAGCACTGCAATTCGGAACTTCAGCAAGAACTAGATTAATCAATCTCTGAAAAGTGGCTGCGGCATTTCGCAAGCCGAACGCCATAACTTTGTATTGCAGGAAACGGTCTGGTGTTACAAAAGCTGAAATTTCTGATGCTCTAGGAGTTAATGGAACTTGCCAATATCCTTTGAGTAAATCCAACTTACTCACGAATCTGGCAGAGCCAACGCTGTCAACACAGTCCTCCATTCTTGGCATTGGAAAACAGTCAGGCACTGTTACAGCGTTAACACGTCTATAATCTGTACAAAAACGTGCAGTACCATCTGGCTTCTGTACTAAAAGACATGGTGAACTCCATGAACTAACACTAGGACTAGCCAAATCCTTCTCCAACAAATACTGAACTTCTTTCTTCATTACAGCTCTTTTAATAAAGTTTACTCTATAAGGGTGTTGTTTAATTGGCTGGGCATCACCTACATTAATGTCGTGCTGTAAAACATTTGTAAGTGTGGGAACATCACCTAGTATAGAAGAAAACTTACTAAAAAGTTTAACAACATCTTCCTTCTGATCAGTGTTAAGATGTGTTAAGAAATTTGACAAATTGGCTAATGTTTCGGAATTGGTGAATCTGGCAGACAAAAATGGAGCATCTGCCTCCAGCAAGCCTACTAAATCATCGTGCTGCTCAACAACTGGACTTTTATTACACACGACCCCTACTGGATGGATGGAATCGTCTACCTTCTCATGAAATGACTTTGCAACATCTCTGGTATGGTAAGCTTTTAACATGTTGATATGACACACCCATTTTTGACGTTTTCTGTCTGGTGTACTCAATGCGTAATCGGTCTCACCCCTCCTCTCCAGGATCTCATAAGGACCTGAAAAACGTGCTGTTAATGCCGATCCAGGAACAGGAAGTAAAACCAGGACCTGGTCGCCCACTGCAAAAGATCTTTTTACAGTAGATTTGTCATACCACATTTTCATCTTACCCTGTGCTTTAGTCAATGATTCACGAGCTAGCATACACGCTTGCTGAAGTCGGTCATGAAACTTGCTCACATAGTCTAAAACATTTGTTTTCTTAGAGTCCTCAATGCCTAACATCCTCTCTTTTAAGACTTTTAGTGGTCCTTTCACAGTATGGCCAAACACTAACTCCGATGGACTGAACTTAAGAGACTCCTGCACTGTATCACGAATTGCAAATAAAAGCAAAGGAACACCTTCGTCCCACTCAGACCCTGTCTCCATACAGTACTTCCTAAGCATTGCTTTTAATGTTTGATGGAATCTTTCCAATGATCCCTGACTCTCCGGGTGATAAGCACTGGATATGCGATGTGTAATATTAAGTGATTAAGTGAAGTCAAAAACTTGAGCACACAATTTGGATAGAAAATTAGTACCCTGATCAGTCTGGACGATTCTCGGTAAACCAAAAGTGGTAAAAAACTTTATCAAAGCTTTGACGACTGCTCGAGCTGTGATCTTGTGAAGTGGAATCGCCTCTGGATATCTGTACACATAACAGTCAATAAAAACTGGTTACCAGACTTAGTTTTTGGTAAAGGACCAACACAATTTACTATCACATGCTCGAAAGGTTCACCTATTACAGGAATTGGAATTAAAGGTGCTGGAGGGATCACCTGGTTCGGCTTCCCAGCATACTGGCAAACATGACAAGTCTTACAAAACTGCACCACGTCACGCTTCAAACCATACCAAAAAAAATGTTGTAAGACACGATTGTACGTTTTTGTCACTCCTAGGTGCCCTGACAGCAAATGATCATGCGCCAATGATAGTACTTGCTGGCGAAAGATTGAGGGAACCACTACCTGATAAACAACATTCCACTCATCGTCAGTAGTGTTATTTTTATGCCACTTCCGCAATAGCAGTCCATCCTTCACAACCAATGAGACATTGTTAAGCCCTGGTTTCTCAACCAATTTAAAACATTTCACACAAGGGAAACATCCTTCTTCTGAGCTTCAATTAATTTCTCACGAGTTACTGTCAACGTCAATGGGTCACTCACTACGACCTCACTCACCTGATCACTGACATAAGACTTATTATCAGGCCCTTCCTCAGCGTCCTGATCTACACTTAAGAAAGAGTCAGACAAAGACACCTCATTATCTTTCTTTGATTGAGCGCGTGTGATTACACAAGCAGTAAATGCATTTGGATACTTCTGAGACAATTCATCAGAGCTATGCTCTTTCGACAAAGTGTCGATCACTTCGATTGAAGGTACGACTTTCCCTCCGGCCAAATCGTTACCTAAAATAAAGGATACGCCTTTCACTGGTAAGACCGGGCGTACTCCTACCTCTACAAAACCAGACACTAAGTCTGTTTGCAGGTGAATTCGGTGAACAGGGACTCTCATAATCTCCATACTGAAGCTCTGGACCAGTCTACTAGATCCAACTGATGTCTGATCTGAAAAAGGCAAAACATCTGCACACACGAATGACTGGGCCGCGCCAGTGTCCCTCAAGACCTGCACTTCTACTTGATCCTCCTCCTTACCTGATAAGGACACATATCCTTTGAAAAGGAATGGAACGTATCCCCTGTCGACTTTATATTTTGTCTTCTCAAAATGCGCACTCTGACTAACCGTATTCACAAACGCAACCTCTTTTGTCTGAGCCTGCTGTTTACGCTTCAAAGACAAACACTCTGCAATAACATGTCCTTTCTTATGACAGTAAAAACATTCCTGCATTTCTTTGGGCTTTTCAACACCCAATTTGTACTGCTGAACCGTCACCGGCGACTTCACATAACTTTTCTCCGTGCCTACCGACTGAAAAACGTTTCTATGCGTAAGCACAAATTCGTCTGCCAACACCGCTGCCTGAGGTACTGTTACTACTTTTTGTTCATTTAAATACAGGACCATTCTTTCTGGAAGACACTGTTTAAACTCCTCTAATAACACAAGTTCTCTAAGCGACAAAAAATCATCCGATTTACTAGAAGCGCACCATCTATCAAAAAGAATTCCCTTGTCTCGGGCGAATTCAACATAGGTTTGACTGGCATTTTTCCTACGAGTACGAAATTGTTGCCTATAGGCCTCTGGAACTAGTTCGTAAGCTTTGAGTACAGTAAGCTTAACCACATCGTACTTAAGGCTATCTTCTAAAGACAAAGTTGAATAAACCTCCAAAGCTTTACCTGTTAATTTGCACTGTAACAACAACGACCATACCTCTTTTGGCCAATTCAAGGAAGTCGCTATCTTTTCAAAAGCGTTAAAATAACTATCCACTTCCGATTCACGAAAACTTGGCACTAAAGCAATATGCTTACCCACCTCAAAAGTGGTTGAATTCAAATTAGTTGAATTATCACCTACTGAAGAGAAGTTTCGCTGGACAGAGGAACTTGCCGCAACCTTTGCTGCCTCGATGTCCAACTGTCGGAGCTTAACTTCCTTCTCGGCTTTAATTTCGAGCTATGGACTTGTAGACGCAGATCTAGCTCTGCTTGGCGGGCCTGTGCTCTCTCTTGAGCCTCCATATGGAGCCGTGCGATCCGCACTTTCAACTTTGCCTCCCCGGTTGATTTGGGAGTACCTAGCGAAAAAGGTTCAAAAGGTGAAAGAGTTGCCCCAACTTTAGCCTCCGCCTCGGTTGCGGCTAACTCACCTTCCCTTATACCCGTTCCCACAACATCCTGCTCCTCCTCCATGGGCACCACCCTTCTGTCTACATCCGGCAAGCTTAAAAATCCAAATTCACTTAGGCGATCAATCAATTCCGCCTTAATTTTCTGTTTTAAAGATTGCTTTGGAATCGTAATTTGGAAGCGATTAGCTATCATTAACAACTCATCCTTCCTACATTTCTCTATCACCTCTAATGAGGGATTATCAACAAAACTCTGTAAGTTAAACGCCATCAGACCTTATCAATGTGCCACAAGACTAAATTTGCTCAACCCAACGTTCACAAAAACCTCTGCCTGAAACAAAATAACACATCTCACTCCTCAGCAAAAGAGACAGCATCCGCTTTTTAGCGAGCCCCCAATTATGTTACGTCTCCCAAATTATTTGGCGTCTAGGGTTTTGGGAGGCAACACAAAACATTTGATAAGTAAAAGAATATTTAAGCTAAAACACTTTTCCCTGCTGTGAAGGTGTGGTGTGTACGATTAGAAAGCAGACAGAGGCAAAACTGAATATCAAGCTTGCGTTTAGTAAGAAATAATTCAATATTACAAAGCTCACAATAATAGTAATACAAACAAACCCAAAATACCTTCAAACAAACCAACAAATATCTATTTACAAATTATATACAAATGTAATTGATTAAGGACAACAACAGAGAGGGACAAGAGCGGTGCTAAAGAAAAGAAAATAATAAAACAAAAACCCTCTAACTAGCACCGATCAAAGCTAAACAAAGAAAATAACATCTTCGACGTAGAACGCCACTAACTATGCTAACTGACAAACAAAATACAAAAGTTGGCACTCGCTCATAAACTAGTGTGTTTAGACAACTTTACCCTGCGTGTAGTACGATGTAAGTCACGTGACATGCTGAACTGGTCCCATCACTACCTGTCGAGAAGGGCTTGAATAAACTCGGATACACCGAGACACAGCAAACAAACAGTAAAGTTTCACACAGAGAAAAGATAAGGGCAAAAATACTACAACGAAAACCAGGAGTAAAACCACAGCAGACGTGGGAGAGCAAAAGCAAACGCTCTCCCGAACTCGCGTCACAGCCGTGTCTTTATACGCCCCCTAACGTCTGATTGGTCCTCCACGCGTAGAGTAGAATTGATGATTGACGGAAGCATAGTCCAATCACAGGGCCTGTGAGGTGAGAGTGAGACGAGAGAGAGAAAAGAGCAAAAATATCCCTCCCAGACCATACGGGACGTAACACCAACAATAATACGAACAAACTTATACAATGTGTATCATAAATGAAGAAATATTACTAAAATATTGCAGATAGCAACAGACTGACTTTGTGTGCTTTAGACAGACTTTTTATCATTTTATGCACTTTTCAAAAGTTGACAAATAAATGTAAAAAACATTGCTTTTTGAAGAAAAGGTTGCTGAAAAGTTGCATTCATAAAAGCACTAAACTAAGATTGTATCATATAGCAATGCTTACTAATGACAACTATTACAGTAATTAGTCTTGCTGCATGAATAATACATCGTATGGGTCATAATTATACATTTTTCTTTTATGCCAAAAATCATTAGGATATTAAGATCATGCTCCATGAAGATATTTTGTACCGTAAATATATCAAACCTTAATTATTGATTAGTAATATACATTGCTAAGAACTTCATCTGAACAACTTTAAAGATAATTTTCTCAATGTTTAGATTTCTTTGCACCCGCAGATTCCAGATTTACAAATATTGTCCAAACCATACATCAATGGAAATATTATTTATTCAGCTTTCAGATGATGTATACTCTTATGACTGGTTTTGTGCTCCAGGGTCACATGTATAATGAGCTGCATTTGTAGTAGGTGTTATTAAAGCACAATTCCTAACAACCCAGACCTCGTTTAGAGCACAATCTGTTTCTAGAATTGGTTGTGTTATTTTCTGTTTATCTCCGTGAAGCTGCTATGACAGAAATAAAGGTGATGTGGCTGGATGGCATCATAGAGTTAGTTTGCTTCAGGATGTGGGTTATATGTTATCCAGAAGATATAAAAAGAAATCATCCGATGCCTGTTTCTTATGTTTTTCCATTCTGAGTCCATCACTCCTCCTCAAACACTGCCTTAAAAGGTCAAACTGAAAACCACTCTGGGTGGATGCCAAGAAGACTATAATGGTGTCTACTGGTATGTGATGAATTCTATTGGTGGGATGTTAAATCTTATTGAGAAAATGCCCAAAACACAATAGAAATGTAATGGATTTAATGGTTATAATTGGTTTTAATGGAAACTATAATGGTGTCTACTGGTATGTGATGGATTCTATTGGTGGGATGTTGAATCTTATTGAGAAAATGCCCAAAACACAATAGAAATGTAATGGATTTAATGGTTATAATTGGTTTTAATGGAAACTATAATGGTGTCTACTGGTATGTCATGGATTCTATTGGTGGGATGTTAAATCGTATTGGGAAAATGCCCAAAACACAATAGAAATGTAATGGATTTAATGGTTAGAATTGGTTTTAATGGAAACTATAATGGTGTCTGCTGGTATGTGATGGATTCTATTGGTGGGATGTTAAATCGTATTGGGAAAATGCCCAAAACACAATAGAAATGTAATGGATTTAATGGTTAGAATTGGTTTTAATGGAAACTATAATGGTGTCTGCTGGTATGTGATGGATTCTATTGGTGGGATGTTAAATCTTATTGGGAAAATGCCCAAAACACAATAGAAATGTAATGGATTTAATGGTTAGAATTGGTTTTAATGGAAACTATAATGGTGTCTACTGGTATGTGATGGATTCTATTGGTGGGATGTTGAATCTTATTGAGAAAATGCCCAAAACACAATAGAAATGTAATGGATTTAATGGTTATAATTGGTTTTAATGGAAACTATAATGGTGTCTACTGGTATGTGATGGATTCTATTGGTGGGATGTTAAATCGTATTGGGAAAATGCCCAAAACACAATAGAAATGTAATGGATTTAATGGTTAGAATTGGTTTTAATGGAAACTATAATGGTGTCTGCTGGTATGTGATGGATTCTATTGGTGGGATGTTAAATCGTATTGGGAAAATGCCCAAAACACAATAGAAATGTAATGGATTTAATGGTTAGAATTGGTTTTAATGGAAACTATAATGGTGTCTGCTGGTATGTGATGGATTCTATTGGTGGGATGTTAAATCTTATTGGGAAAATGCCCAAAACACAATAGAAATGTAATGGATTTAATGGTTAGAATTGGTTTTAATGGAAACTATAATGGTGTCTGCTGGTATGTGATGGATTCTATTGGTGGGATGTTAAATCTTATTGGGAAAATGCCCAAAATACAATAGAAATGTAATGTATTTAATGGTTATAATTGGTTTTAATGGAAACTATAATGGTGTCTGCTGGTATGTGATGGATTCTATTGGTGGGATGTTAAATCTTATTGGGAAAATGCCCAAAACACACTACAAAAAGCTATTTTGAAATGGTTTTACTGGAAAAAGCTAATGGTTTATAATGGTATTTTAATGGAAACCATGGGAATTTCTGTGATGGTTTCTATTGGGCTTCTATTGTTTTTAATAGCAGGGTTATCAATGTTTATTATCCAGTTAAACCCGCTGCATGCAGCGCTGCTCATTCATAATATTACAGAAAAACAGAACATCGATGCAGAGAATCCGCCAAAACTGAACCCACATATCATCACATCTTCTATCAGCGTTGCTCTCGCGTCCAGTGTTGCTAACTTCTTTCGATGGAAAGTAGCTAAAGCCAGTTTGAAAAGTCGCTAAATGTCGCTAGATGACGTCTTACGCATAATTAGCATATTCATGACGCCATCGCGTCGTATTGCCTTTTAAGTTCTCTCTATACTCATACTGTATATTAATGCAGCCAATTAAAAAAAAAAAACTTTATATATTTTACTGTTTCAGTTGTCAGTCAACGGGATAAATATGAAATAGTAACTGAAACACAGTCCTTTATGAATACATAACCAGCTCTCCCTTCCAAGAAGCTAGTCTGCACACAAATCCTAATTTATAATGCAGCCATTGTCTGATGAAATCAAACAATACACACAAGATCAGACAAGACAAAGACAAAGCGCTGATCTCGGCAGCACCAGCGATCACAGAGACTTGCTAAAGTTTGTCCAAGAAGTCGCTAGATTTGTCGCTAGTCGCTTTTTGGAAAAAGGGTCTGAAAAGTCGCTAAATCTAGCGACAAAGTCATGGATTAATGTAAAATTAATTTACACGTCTCGAGACTTTATTGCAATTTTCTGCATCTCATGTGTTTAAATAAATACTCTTTGTGATTGGTTTTCGGTACATGCATACATATGTAACCCCCCGGGTCCACATACTGCCACAACTCGTCGGAGCGGGTCTCAAACCCGGGATTCCGGCGCAGGAGGCGGGCTACAGCCTCTAACGTCAGTTGCTAGAGCGCCTCTTTTTGAGGTCAGGAGAGTGAGGTTTTACACACAGCCCTTACTGGCATAGCTACATCTGTTACACATACACAATGCTTATTGTTTCTAATCATTTAATGCTGCAGTCCTTAACTTTTTTTGTGTTCAAAATGTATATAATAAGCGAGTACACCATGAATCCATTTTCAACTCCGTGTTTTTGTCCTGAATCACTACGGTACACCTATAACAAGTGTTTACATTGGGACTACTTTAGACCGGTTCAGGCAGGTGCCGCTGCGTGATTCGTCACAGAGAGAAGTAGATCCGGCAACAATATTCATCCAGCCGCGGGAACGTATTTTGAGCGGGGGGGGGGCTACTCTCATTAAGAGTAGCCTAATCAACCTTAAGCATTAACTGTGTTCCAAGAATAGGAAATATCTAACGTTAAAGATCAGAATAATGGCTGTAGAAATGGTCATTAATTCTTGATTTGTGCATGGTGCAGGTAATAATCATGGCAACAAACGACTTCCTTAATCAGTTTAAGATTAAACGACTTTCACAATCAATTTGATTCAATTTAATTAATTAACGTACTACTGTTGCTTATTGTCATTGTAGGCTTAAGCTTCTTTTCTCTATTAATTTTAATGAATATACAAGTTAAAAAATGAGTTATTTTCTGTTACAAAAGTATCATTTATTTATTTTTTAACGCCGCACCCCCGTTTTTTGGGCTACACTCCCCCTCTACTTCCCGCGATCATGTCTGCAAGTTATGTTTATTTGACTGCAGCTTTAAGCAACGTAATTAAATATATATTGCTTATAAACATTATTTTAATTAATTTTTTTGAAAGATACTGGTGTTATTTTATTGCTTTGAGTAATCGTGCATTAGTGATATTTTGCTCGATGCGCCCTCTTGTGCCCCCAACACAAATTATGCCTTTTAAATCTGAATATTGATCATATCTAATTTAGTTCTTCAGTCTAGTTCATGTCTATTTCATGTAAACACCCTGCGGTGAAACTATAACAGCAGTGTTATAGATGTAACACAGAATAATCTTACATTTATGTCATAACTGTTAATCTGTCATTATCAGGGTTCATCAGTTATTTCATCATATTTTAATCTTGGCACATCAAGCAAGTGTGATTTCTGCTTTCTCATACTAGGAATAATGCAGCTCTTCCTTCAATGCAATGAAGCACAAAGCATTTATATGAATTATTGAAAGTGAGAATTTA
>CM050419.1:15869577-15934577 GCA_027564155.1 Gymnocypris eckloni scoliostomus
CCTAAAGTACTTTTTCTAAACTCTTAGACATCACACAGTTAGCCAATTAGTTAATTTGCTAGCCAAAACCACATTTAGTTCAATAAATACAAACTCTATTTCTAAATGCTGAAGACCGTTTTCTACATGCATATCAAAACATTGCACTGGTTTCTATACAGTCCATTATAGTCATGATAACAATTAATAACATTACACAAACGGCATTACTTATCATGTCTCAGTTCTAACGGCATATCATAGATAATACACAAATCCATCGCTTTGGTAATTTAGTCTTCAACTGAACCCCATGTTCATTCGTGGCAACATGCGATCTAAAACTGAACGAGTTATTACTTTATAGAATGTATAATAGAATAAATAGGGTCCTTTATGCAGAAATTAAACTGTAGCCTTGATTGAAAGTGCTGTTCAGTGGGGGTAGCTGATGCCAGGGATCACATACATGGTCTTTAGTTACTTGTTTCAATCACAGAATACAAAAATAAAAAACATATTTGTGACATTTTTCTCTCATAACTTGGACTTTTATATTAGAATTTAAAGCAAGTCATACTTTATCAGAATCGTGAGATACTGTAAATGCACAATTGCAAGAAGACATAAATCTGAGATAATGTCACATATACATACGCTGCAAAAGCAGAGCTGCTAAAATCATCAAGGACTCAAATCACCACTCAATTTACTCTTTATTTTATCTTCTTCGTTTTTTATTTTTGACCTATATTTATGTTTATCCTCTTGTGTTGTGTTGCATATTTTGCACTGTCCATTGAGCGGACCTGACTTACATTTCACTACTGATTATATTCTGTATAATTGAGTATGTGACGAATAAAACAACCTTGAATCTTTCATAGCTTTCACATGTGTAAGAGTAAAACAAACACACATAAACACACATTCTCCTCCTTTTTCTCTTACCTCGTCTTAAGCTTCAACACCTGAGACTGGAATCAGCTATTTCTGAATATTTCTCTGATCTTAAAAGTGCTCATCAGTCGTTACAATGTTTTATATTTCTTCAATACGTTTGAGCTGCTGTTGTAGCAGAAGAAGAAGCTTTATACTGTATTTAACATTAGGTCTATATTTCTGACATGCTGTGTTTATTGTGAATATGACTGTAAAGATGCATGATTTTGGTTTTGTATGAAAGCATTTTAGAATCTGAGGCATATCGTGTGGAAACCACACACATTGTGTTAATAGTCACAACAGACGGATGTTGTGCTAATTGTGTTTAAATCTGATTACAGATTGAACAAAATGATGTTAGCAACAAAAAAAAACTGTAATACTTTGATATTAAGTGATGTTGTTATGAACCGGTGATTTTAATTCAATGAACAAAAGATCTTCAGCTCGTGTATCCAAGCATTCAGCAAAAGTGTTCTTGAGTTATCTTCAGTTATGAATTATGTGTCTAGAGTTTTGAGATATGATATGAAGGGTCTGATATTAGTGCAGAAATGATTGTAAAAGTCTTGAGAATATCTGGCGCCCCCTGCTGTCACACTGTTTAATTACTAAATCTGTTACACTTTATTATAAGGTGCACTTGTTACATGTACTATTACTAACTAATTATACACAGTTACATCCATGTGACCCTAAACATATAGTACATGTAGTTAATTAATATTACCGAGTACTCAAATGTAGAGTTACACTGCAACAAGGGCCCAATGCAACAAGGACCCAATGCAACAAGGACCCAATGCAACAAGGACCCAATGCAACAAGGACCCAATGCAACAAGGACCCAATGCAACAAGAACCCAATGCAACAAGGACACAATGCAACAAGGACCCAATGCAACAAGGACCCAATGCAACAAGGACACAATGCAACAAGGACCCAATGCAACAAGGACCCAATGCAACAAGGACCCAATGCAACAAGGACACAATGCAACAAGGACCCAATGCAACAAGGGCCCAATGCAACAAGAACCCAATGCAACAAGGACACAATGCAACAAGGACCCAATGCAACAAGGACCCAATGCAACAAGGACACAATGCAACAAGGACACAATGCAACAAGGACCCAATGCAACAAGGACCCAATGCAACAAGGACCCAATGCAACAAGGACCCAATGCAACAAGGACCCAATGCAACAAGGGCCCAATGCAACAAGGACACAATGCAACAAGGACCCAATGCAACAAGGAGCAACAAGGACACAATGCAACAAGGACACAATGCAACAAGGACCCAATGCAACAAGGATCCAATGCAACAAGGACACAATGCAACAAGGACACAATGCAACAAGGACACAATGCAACAAGGACACAATGCAACAAGGACACAATGCAACCCAAGGACCCAATGCAACAAGGACCCAATGCAACAAGGATCCAATGCAACAAGGACACAATGCAACAAGGACACAATGCAACAAGGATCCAATGCAACAAGGACCCAATGCAACAAGGACACAATGCAACAAGGACCCAATGCAACAAGGACACAATGCAACAAGGACACAATGCAACAAGGACACAATGCAACAAGGACACAATGCAATACATGCAAAGGACACAATGCAACAAGGACCCAATGCAACAAGGACACAATGCAACAAGGACCCAATGCAACAAGGACACAATGCAACAAGGACACAATGCAACAAGGACACAATGCAACAAGGACACAATGCAACAAGGACACAATGCAACAAGGACCCAATGCAACAAGGACACAATGCAACAAGGACCCAATGCAACAAGGACACAATGCAACAAGGATCCAATGCAACAAGGACACAATGCAACAAGGACACAATGCAACAAGGACCCAATGCAACAAGGACCCAATGCAACAAGGACCCAATGCAACCCAAGGACCCAATGCAACAAGGACACAATGCAACAAGGACAAAATATGCAATTAAATTAGAAAACGTTGACGATTATAGAGAATTACATCTGATATTTCACACACATAGGCTACAGATTTGACTGATATCGTTCCCAAATTTCACCGACTGCTGTAAAATATGAGACAGCAATGTTTCAGTTATTATTCAATAACAGCGTCGTTTTATATTTGGGTTTATGTGTTTGATTTATTTTTTCCAATGCAAAAATCTGATGAAAACAGTATCCTAGATATTTAAAATCTGTATTTAACCTCAGAACTGATTTTGTGGCTGCTGTGCTTTAACATTTTATTTTAATTCTTCCACACAATTAGCAAATATTATAAATGCATTATAAATAATGTGTGCTATTGTAACACGAATAACATTATTTTAAATATATATCTTTACAGTATTTTTCAGATTGTAAATGTATTTAAATTATTAACTTACAGACTCCAGATGTGTTTCCAGTCTCCAAAATCTGAATAATAAAGCAAGCTTTAGTCATAAAACACAAACTCTGGGGATTCTGCTCTAAATCTCCTTCGTTTGGACATTTCTGTGTTGAAAGTTTGGACAAACAGCGGTCATAGAACAACATTAAGCTCAAAAATCCCCGGATGAGCTCAAATCAAACCACAAGATGTTTATCACATGCTAAGAATGAGGCAAGAGTTATTGAGAAGAATTATTGTTTTGTTAAATGCTCATATGGTGTGAAGAAAGAAAGAAAGACAGCAATATTGTACTATACTCAACCTAATAAGTCTTATTACCGTCAATAACCGCATGATTAATAAACATAAAATAAAGTTTTTCACACACAATATGTGTGTATATGTATTATGTATATATAAATTCAAACACATGCAGGTATATATTTAAGAAACATTCGTTAGATTTTGATATAATATAAAATATAAATATATATATGTAAAATATATATATATATATATAAACTTTATGTGTGTGTACATAACAATATACAGCGTACACTCACATATTGTATGTGAACAAAACCTTTTATTTTGTAAGCGATTAATCGCGGTTATTAACGTTACATCTCGTTCACAAACACGCGGAACCTTTCTGCTGCGGCTCGTGCTTCCGCTCGAGCTTGTGTTGTGACGCACGCGCTGGATTCGGACGGCACGCTTCACTTTACACTATATTCAGAAAATACACTATATTCATCTACGTTATTTTCACCTTATTGATCAGTTTGAACATGTCCGCGTCTATGATCCGAAGAGGGCTTGAATTATTCAGCGAGAAAGGTAATTAGACGACTAACATCTGTTATAGTGATGATGAAGCTTATACATTATATGTGTCTCTGGAGCACAGAAGCAGTCATAAGCAGCACAGCTTAATGTAGCAATAGACAACAATACATTGTATGAGTCAAAATTATACATTTTTCTGTTATGACAAAAGTCATTAGGATATCAAGATCATGTAAATATCCTACCGTAAATATATCAAAACTTAATTATTGATTAGTAATATGCATTGCTAAGAACAACTTTAAATATGATTTTCTCAATATTCAGATGTTTTTACACCCTCAGATTCCAGATTTTCAAATATTGTCCAAACCATACATCAATGTTTATTCAGCTTTCATATGATGCATATATCTCAATTTCATAAAAGTGACCCTTATGACTGGTTTTGTGCTCCAGGGTCCCATATGTTTATAAACAGTGTTTCGGAGCACGTATCAAACCGCCAAAGTCACGATACGAGACATTAGTGTAATTAAAATGATTAGTAGTCATTAATAATGTCTTATGGCCTCAACAAGCCCTACACATGTATATCAAATATTTAAAAAACAACATATTACACAGATCCCTCATATTTAAAGGCATTTTATTATTTTTATAGCATTTAATGCATTATACCTTTAATAAAACATTTGCAGTGTGTTTTCAAAAGCTGTTTTTAAGCATGTTTAGTCTGAGTTTTTGTTGCATTTACATACTTTTGACCAGCAGGTAGTGATGTATCGAGTGCTTCGAAACAGTGGTTCAATCGTTTCAAAGGTTCATTCTCCCAATCTCTAGAAGGCAAAGTGATATTTATTAAAAGCGTTGTTATATACGTCTCCTTGCAGATGGAGTGAAGAATAAGCAGAAGAAGAGCATCTCTCGTAAGTCTGCGCTGATGGAGCAGATCAGCAGCGAGAAGCAGGGCGTTCAGAAGCGGATCCGACAGCTGCAGCGACCCGGAGGATCGGCGCGGAGCAAAAACACTGTCAAAGATAAACACATCCGGTCTGCTCTGGGTGAGTCTGACCTCCTCAAACCTGCTTAAACACCCGCAAACCTGCTCAAAACCCCTCGAACCAGCTCAGACGATCTCAAACCTACTTAAACTCTGCTTAAACACCATCAAACCTGCTCAAAACACCTCAAACCACATACTTAAAACCTGTTTAAACACCATTAAACCTGCTCAAAAACCCTCAAACCAGCTCAGACAATCTTAAACATACTTAAAATCTGCTTAAACACCATCAAACCTGATCTGAACCCCTCGAACCATCTCAGACAATCTCAAACAATCATAAGCTCCGCTTAAACACCATCAAACCTACTCAAAACCCATCAGACCTGCACAGACAATCTCAAACCTACTTAAACACCATAAAACATACTCAAAAACTCATCAGACCTGCACAGACAATCTCAAACATACTTAAACTCTGCTTAAACACCATCAAACCTGCTCAAAACCCCTCAGACCTGCGCAGACAATCTCAAACCTACTTAAACTCTGCTTAAACACCATCAAACCTGCTCAAAACCATCTCAGACAATCTCAAACCTACTTAAAACCTCCTTAAATACCATCAAACCTGCTCAAAACCCCTCAGACCTGCACAGATAATCTTAAACATGCTTAAACTCCGTTTAAACACCATCAAACCTGCTCAAAACCCCTCGAACCATCACAAACAATCTCAAACATACTTAAACTCCGCTTAAATACCATCAAACCTGCTCTGAACCCCTCGAACCATCACAGACAATCTCAAACATACTTAAAACCTTAAACACCATCAAACCTACTCAAAACCCCTCAGACCTGCGCAGACAATCTCAAACCTACTTAAACTCTGCTTAAACACCATCAAACCTGCTCAAAACCCCTCAGACCTGCACAGACAATCTCAAACCTACTTAAACTCTGCTTAAACACCATCAAACCTGCTCAAAACCCCTCAGACCTGCACAGACAATCTCAAACCTACTTAAACTCTGCTTAAACACCATCAAACCTGCTCTGAACCCCTCAAACCATCACAGACAATCTCAAACATACTTAAACCCTACATTTCACTACTGACCCTACATTTCACTACTGATTATACCCTGTATGATTGTGTATGTGACAAATAATAAAGAACCTAAACTCCGCTTAAATACCATCAAACCTGCTCTGAACCCCTCGAACCATCACAGACAATCTCAAACATACTTAAAACCTTAAATACCATCAAACCTGCTCAAAACCCCTCGAACCACATACTTAAACGCTGCTTAAACACCATCAAACCTGCTCAAAACCCCTCAAACCACATACTTAAAACCTGTTTAAACACCATTAAACCTGCTCAAAAACCCTCAAACCAGCTCAGACAATCTCAAACATACATAAGCTCCGCTTAAACACCATCAAACCTACTCAAAACCCCTCAGACCTGCGCAGACAATCTCAAACCTACTTAAAATCTTCTTAAACGCCATCCAACCTGCTCTGAACCCTCAGACCTGCACAGACAATCTCAAACCTACTTAAACTCTGCTTAAACACCATCCAACCTGCTCTGAACCCCTCAGACCAGCTCAGACGATCTCAAACCTACTTAAACTCTGCTTAAACACCATCAAACCTGCTCAAAACCCTCAGACCTGCACAGACAATCTCAAACATACTTAAACTCAGCGTAAACACCATCAAATCTGCTTAAAACACCTCAGACCTGCGCAGACAATCTAAAATATACTTAATCTCTGCTTAAACACCATCAAACCTGCTCTGAACACCTCAGACCTGCACAGACAATCTCAAACATACTTAACCTCCGTTTAAACACAGTTAAACCTGCTCTGAACCCCTCAAACCTGCTCAGACAATCTCAAACCTGCTTAAACACCATCAAACCTGCTCAAAACCCCTCAGACCTGCACAGACAATCTCAAACCTACTTAAACTCCGCTTAAACAACATCAAACCTGCTCAAAACCCCTCAGACCAGCTCAGACAATCTCAAACCTACTTAAACTTCGCTTAAACAACATCAAAACCCCTCAAACTTGCACAGACAATCTCAAACCTGCTCAAAACCCCTCAAACTTGCACAGACAATCTCAAACCTGCTTAAACACCATCAAACCTGTGTAAAACCCCTCAGACCTGCGCAGACAAACTCAAACCTATTTAAAATCTGCTAAACGCCATCAAACCTGCTCTGAACCCCTCGAACCATCTCAGACAATCTCAAACCTACTTAAAATCTGCTTAAACACCATCAAACCTGATCTGAATCATCTCAAACCTACTTAAAACCTCTTTAAATACCATCAAACCTGCTCAAAACCCCTCAGACAATCTCAAACCTACTTCAAATCTGCTTAAACGCCATCACACCTGCTCTGAACCACTCAGACCTGCACAGACAATCTCACACCTACTTAAACTCTCTTTAAATACCATCAAACCTGCTCAAAGCGCCTCAGACCAGCACACACTCAAAAAAATGATTTTTGCTCTTTGTTCAATTTCATTAATTAAAATGAGCTCATACAACATAACTCTTGGTAAAAATGGTCCCAACTTAATTTTATTAAATATAAACAATGTAATTTTAAAAAAATTAGGTTTACACGTTTTTTTTTTAATTGAGTCAACAAGAATATTTTTCGTTCGATTTTACTTGTGTAACTAGGAAGTGGATTTCCCTTCCCATCATGCTTTGCACAGGGCTGGATAAGGATAGTAAATCTTGAAATAAAATATGTTATTTTAGGCATTTTTTATTTAGATGATAAAATTGGGAGACTTGTTAATGTTTAATGTCCTTTTATGTTTGTATTTAAAAGAGTTTCTGGTATGTTAGTGTTTTGGGGGGTTACCATTGTGGTAAAGTGTAGAGCATGTGCTTGGGTTGAGGACCAGCAAACATGAAACATTCGTTTCAATAACAAAGAAACAATTATGGGCATGCCATGGATGTAAAATCATCATATGCTATGCCTAACAAATTGGCTAATGCCTTAAGTTAAGTAAATCCAACAAATAATTTATTTTGAGTGTAGAAACAATTTATTATCCAGTTAAATGTTTTAGCAAGCATAAAAACATCACTTCATCAATTTAATTTAAACTATATTTGATCAAATTGAGTTGGCCCAACTCAATTACAATTCATCCAATGAATAATTCTTTTGAGTGTAGGCTACTGATGTTAAAATCACAATGTAGCGGCTGGATTGCAACTATTACATGTATAATTTGCCTATTTACATTGTCTATTTTGTATGTATATACCTAATTTATCTGTCGTATGTTTCTTTATTTGCTTATCATATTTTATATTTTACTGTGCCCTGCTGTTGTTTTGTGCACAGGCATGGCATGGCAAAACTTTATCTAGTAGGAATGACCCAATTTATTTTTGTAGTCTTCACTGAAGGAATTTAAGTTTATACAACAAGATTACAACAACTAATTTCAAACAAATTAGATTTTGGTGGAAAAATGTAATTAAATTTCGTGGAAAAGTTTACTCTAATTTTTTTAAGTTCGTTCAACAACTTTTTTTTTTGAGTGCAGCTGGCAATCTCAAACCTACTTAAAACCTGCCCAAAGACCCCTAACCCTCTGTAACCCTTCTCCAAACATTGACTCTTGGCGTAGTGTTCAGGGCGAGCAGACTAACATTAGTATGACCTGCTCTGTGTTTTCCTCAGACGAATACAGGAAGAAGCAGAAGAAGAGTCAGCTGGAGTCGAATCTGAAGTATTTCCTGGGCGCCGAGACTCAAACCCAGAACAGAGACACGAGAGCGGTCTGAATCTCCTCACGCTTCATCAGGTCTCACACACAGATTCTGTGTACTGATATATGGTGTGTTTCTCTTTAGATCGTCCAGCAGCATTCGGGTCGCCGCGCCTGTCATCGGCCCGATCCGCCCGTCTCCAAACCCGAGGAGAAATCCGTCTTCTCTGAGAAGGACTTCCAGAAGTTCCAGAAGGAGTATTTCTCAAATCTCTGACGTCTGGGAGCTGATGTGTGCTGATTGATTGATTGATTGATTGATTGACTGATGCTGAGCTTTTGTTTGGATATTTTCTATTTTTTTGTGTGTTTTAAAAACAAGGAACGAATAAATGGAATTGATTGCAGAGACCTGTGTAATACTGCTGCTGTAAAACTGAAAGTTATTAAAATGTTAAAAACTGAAAATTGTCATCATTTATTACAGGTTTCAAACCTGTATGAGTTCTGATTAACCCAATAGAAGATATGTTAATGAATAAACAGTTGACGGTACCCATTGACTTCTGTATTACGGGAATAACACGTCAATCAAAACAAGTTATTTTTATTCAAATCATACAGGTTTGAAACATTGAAGACATGATCATAGACTAGCAGTCTAAAATAATATTTTAATGTTTTTTACAGAAGTCTCTTCTGCTCAAGAGGCCTGCATTTATTTGATCCAAAATCAGTACAATTATGAAATATTTTTACTATTTAAAACATGAATATGTTAAAATGTAATTTATTCCCGTGATTTCAAAGTTATATTTTCAGCATCATTCTAATCTGATTTGTGCTCAAAAAACATTAATTATGATTATAATGTTGAATATGTTCAAGTTTCTTTAATGAACAAAGTTCAGAAGAACAGCGTTTATGTCAAACAGATATCTGTTGTAATGTATTTATCATCACTTTTGATCAGTTTAAAGCATCATTGTTAAATAGAAGTATTATTCTCCAGAAATTTTATTTTACCGACTCTAGACTTTTAAATGGAATATTGTATAATGTTACAACAATTTTGGGGATTTCTATTCATCAAATAATCCTGAAAAATATACTTCGCTGTTTTAAATATTGATAATAATAAAAGCTTCATGAGCAGCATATTATCATGATTTCTGAATATCATGTGACACTGGAGTAATGATGCTGAAAATGCAGAAATAAATTACAGTTTAACACAGAAAACAGTTGTTTTAAATAGCAAAAATATTTTGCTGTATTTCGGATCAAATAATGCAGGGTTGATGAGCAGAAGACACTCTTGTAAAAACCATGAATTGTTCAGAAACTTGCATCTTTCAGTTTTAAGACCCTTTCCGACCTGTTTGCATGCCACATGATCTGCTGAAGGTGCTCTCACGCTTGAAGTATTTCCAGATGAATAAACTCAGAGGAAAAGCATCGATGAGATCCAGCAGAAGAATGCAGAGCGTCTGCTTCATGTTCAGACGGCAAGGCGCATCGCGATCGGACTGTAAGTGATGCTTTAACACAATGCTGGGTTTTTAGCACCACTGCAAAAAAATAATTTCTTGCTTATTTTCTAAAGTATTTAAAAATTATTGAATCAAGATTAATTTACTTTTCTAGTAATGACTTTAAAACATAAGCAAAAATAGGGCAAGAAATTAATAAAATCTTGTTTAGACTTATTTTTCTTACTCCATTGGCAGATATTTTTGCTTGTTTTAAGACAAAATTTTGATTAATTTTTTTTTAGAGAAAACAAGACTTCATTTATCAAGTAAATGCGTCTTGATTCTATAAGTTTTAGTCAAAAATACTAAATGAGAAAATAATTTTCAGCATCATGTTCTTCAGAAATCATAATAATATGCTGATTTTCTGCACATTTCTGATTATTGCCGCAGAATATTTTTGTGGAAACCGTGATTAATTATTTTCATGATTGAAAGTTCAAAACAACAGCATTTATTTGAAATAAAAATCTTTTGTAACATCATCAATGTCACTTTCGATCAATTTAATGCATCCTTGAAGCATAATATTTTAACGGACCCCAGAGTTTCTTCTGCGCTTTACAGTACCTACTGTATTCTGTATATGATATAGAGTGAAGGCAATAATAAACTACACGGATCCCATCGTGTTCGGCATCTCTGTGTATAACAGAAGTCAAGAAAGTCACATTTATGTAACAAAGCTGTAATTATAAACGGCGTACTAGTGACTATTAATGTTGGTATAATGCTTTATTAAGCATTAACTGACTATTAACTAATGCTTAACTAATGATTCATATTGTGAAGTTATTGTAAAGTATACAGCAGCTTCACAGTAATAAACTGAATCATCTAGCAAAAGATAGAAATAACTAGAGTTGAATGGATACGCTCTGTAATGACTTTAAAACGTACGGATAAAGCACTTTTGCCGAGTAAGAGTATCATAATAGTCAATATCTGTGCTCGGATTGAATAAACATTCTCATTGGGTAGCTGACTGTGTCTGCTTGTGATAGATAGTCACATCTCCTACACACAACAGGTTTAGGGGCGCTCACATATCGCGCCTTTGCGTAAAGTTCGTTATGATTCAAATGTAGTCAAAATACTAAATAGAAAATCGTTTTCAGCATCATGATCCGCATCGAGATAAAAACATCTCAACTTTTCAGAATGCCGCAAGCGCACCGCACCTTCTTGTAACGGAGAGCCGCAGCTGATGGTTGCTTATGATTGAAAGTTCCGGAGCGCAACCGCCCGAGCGCTTTATTGGAAAAAGGAGGAACATCATCGCACTAGCGTTTCCATGCGTTTTTAGGCGCGATATGTGAACGACCCTATTGTGTTGCTGTGTCTCGCTCTGCTCACACACAGAACACTGAGATGAGAAGAGAACAGCGCTCTCTCTCTCTGTCTCTCTGTGTCACCAGGTTCAAGGGTTTTTCCGTTAACGTTTAGGGTTTCTTCAGCTTCAGGTTTGTTTTTACTTTGGTTTGTAGTACTTAAGCATTAACCAGTAGAGTTTTAACTAATTGTTCAGACGTGGTGCTTGGTAGAATGCAGCACTCGGGTCTCTGCCTGTCGGAGATTTTTTTCTTTTTAAACCGTCAGCTGACTTTAACCAGGTTTTTTTACTTCACGCACTGAGTGTCTGACACTTTCTTGCTGTATTTCAAAAAAAAAAAGGAAGTAGTGGTATAAAACTATATTACTAATTAATTAGCCACACACACACACATACCTGGTGTAAAAAGTGAAAAAGAAAGTTATGTTGAGATGAAAACTCTTGTTCATTACATTTTACTTCATAATTGCAACCGCATGTGTTGTATTCATTGTTGCAAAACTTGTTCTGTATATAGTTGTTTCTTATATCGTGATCAAAACCATTGATCTGAAGCTTAATACTGATGCTGTCATGTAAATAGTTTTCTAATCAGCAATAAATATAACAATTTCTGATCAACCCATATCAATTGCATGCTTAAAATAACATACCGGTTAAAGCCCCGCCCATTTCAAGACAACCCGACCCACTTCCAGGTTAAATCCCGCCCACTTCCGGGTTAGGCCCCGCCCAGTCCGAGTACAGATACAGATAATTCATATGGTTAACAGATACAGATAATGCTGTACTCGCTCATCCCTAGAAATAACTGACTTTAAACTATTTTTAGTTGAAGATACTAGTGTTCTAATCTTATTGGTTGAGCTTCTAACCAATCACACACGATTGAGCTTGTGATTGGTCGAGCTTATAACCAATCACACACGACTGAGCTTGTGATTGGTCGAGCTTATAACCAATCACACACGACTGAGCTTGTGATTGGTCGAGCTTATAACCAATCACACACGACTGAGCTTGTGATTGGTTGAGCTTATAACAATCACACCTGACTGAGCTTGTGATTGGTCGAGCTTATAACCAATCACACACAACTGAGCTTGTGATTGGTTGAGCTTATAACAATCACACATGACTGAGCTTGTGATTGGTCGAGCTTCTAACCTCTTTCTGGCGAATTCTCTCAATAGTGCGGATGTGTGTATGAATCTATTAATTTCACAGCTTCTGTGAATTTAATGGGAGTTTTTGAACTCTAGACTGTACAATGAAATTGTTATGATAAGCAGCCTTAACTTATGTTTTTAATATTCACATTAAATTTAAAGTCAAGTCGTATCTAAAATAGGTTATGACATGCCACCCATATCTGTTACTTAAGCAAACAGACTGTTATTTAAGTTTTTATGCATAGTTATTAAAGTACATTATAGGCTACTTTGAACATCATAATCCAGGTGACAATCGAGATATTTCATAGTTACTGCGTTTGGAAATATTTTAATTGAATAAAAAGAAAAAAATACATCCTACATAAGTGCTATAGTGGCTGCTGTGTGTCACGTGACTCGTTAGTGACGTGGTACTATTTGTTGACAGGCGCAGAGGCCAATCAGCAAGCAGGCATTGGCGGAGTGATACACGCAGACGGGGGCGGCGGAAGCGCACTGTGTGGGTGTGCTGCGCGCGTATATAAGCGGAAGCGCTGCCGTTGGTCTGTTTTCTCCTCCCGCGTTCCAGTCTCTCCTCACGTAGCTCTCCCGCGGGAATCATGGCTGTGTAGCGGCTTGCAGCGGCAACAATCGCAGCGGCGAATCCGGCAGTGCAGCGGTCAAGTGCACTGGCTCTATTTGGCAAAATGGCGTAAGTATTCGATTGTGTATAAGTTAGTAATCAAGTTTTTGACAGCGGTTGAATTTGTTAGTAACCGTTATAACTAGCATAGTTTAAGAGTGTTTTCGAACGATCTGTGTTTGTTTCGTCATTTGACAGACTTAACGTTACACACGCGCTAATCCATAAAATAAATTTTCGGTTTTATTGTCGCGCAGCGGCAACGTGGCGCCTCAAAATGGCGCGCGCGGGCTCCCTAAGCTTATCCGCGGCGCGGAAATGGCGCGACCGCGTCAGGGACACCTTCACCTCGCGCAGGAAACAAGGGGCGGGGCTTCTCGTACTCATGACCATATTAGGAAATGTTATCGGGAAGAGCTGATAAATTCCTGCCTAGAGGGGAACTACTAGAAGGGTTAATAATAGTTACTAGGAGGTGTTTAAATATCAGTGGTGTGTGTGTGTGTGTAGGCAGCTTGAGTTCCTCCCAGATGGCATCTAGTTTGGTGGGCCGGTCTACCGGATAGACTAGATAAACTGGTTTACAGTGCAAGGAAGTGAATAAAGAGTTGTTGCGTTAAACTGTCCCTCCAGCAAGGGTTGGGAATCGAGAACTGGTTAAAAAAACAAGTGTTTTTGCATAGAAGTGTCTGATTAATGAACCGTGTTCCCAATTAATACTGTCCAGTTTTTTTAATTAACACAAAAAATCATAATATTATAAGAAATGTTGATGAAACCAATGCTTACAGTTCCTCTTTATTCTTAAAGTGTGATTTTAATAACACTAATAGAATAGGAGTGTATTAATCCAGTCCATTTTTAACATTAATATATACTATTAGAATTGTTGATGAAACGGAGTCATAAAATGAGTTGGTTTTCTATTCAAAACCTCAGTCGCTTCATTTCCGTTGTTGTTCTGAGCGTCTGGTCCGGTTTCTGTAACCTCGTCTGGTCTCTTTCAGGTCCTTTGTGGCATCCTCCCACAGCTCTGCTGCAGTAGACAGCACCTCCACACCGTTCACCGGCTCTCCAGAACCCCTGTCCCGCTCCGTCGGCCATGTCCGTGGTGTCTCCGATGAGTCTGGGGGCCCTGTTCCTGGGGCCCTCGTCTCTGCTGGCTGACCCCTTTAGTCCCCTCCTGGACGAAGATGAGGAGAGCGCTCTGTCGGAGGGGTCCTCTTTCTCTCTCCTCTCTCCCTCTCGTCCCGCTTCTGTAGAGCTGCCGCCGCTCTCCTGGCCGTGTGTGCAAACGGAGCCCGAGCGGAGCAAAGGTGACGCGCTGGAAACACAACGCATAACACTCGTGCATCATAATAATAATAATGGACGTGGTCAGGGTTGTGGTTGCTTTTGGTGTGGGTCAATTGAATGGGAAAGTTAATTTAAGTGTAAAATAAAGAATATTAACACATTTATTTGGCATTTCTTAGTGTATTTTGATGTACTAAAATAATTAAACCTGTCTAGGCATATTCAAATTATAGTGGACATATTAAAACCACTCAAAATAATAATTAATAATATTTTTTGAGCAGCAAATCAGAATGATTTCGGAATGATGCTGAAAATACAATAAAATATTGTCTTGATGATAAATGACTCTAAATGCATTATAACAGGTGTTTTTTGTGTGAACGTTGAACAGAACCAAAATTATTATAGTAGCAGCTGATAACATTGTAACATTTTCATTACTTGTAATAAAATATAATAAAATTGATTGAGTTAATCTAAAACGTAGAGTAGATTTGACAATTTTATGTACTATATAGAAAGAAATTAAACACAAATCTTTTTTTTAAAGTAGTTTAAAGGTACATATATTGTCCCAGTGATGCTGAAATAACACTTTATGGTGCACAGAGACCACTAGAACTCTTCGTAGGTGTAGCTCGTTTACGTTAATTAACGGTAAACTGATTTGAGGTTCGTTGAGCAGCAGTGTTTTTATATATAATATGCATGTCGGTGTTTGTGCTCCAGCAGGCGATGTGTTTTCTGGCATGGATTGGATGACGGAGAAGTTGGACCTGAGTGACTTCGACCTGGATTCTCTCATCGGCTCGTGTGATTCAGACGAGCCGCCCAGTTCTCCAGAAGAGCTGCTGGCCTGCCTGGACACTGATCTGGACCTGGATTCATTCCGTTCGCGCTCCGCTGACCTCGACCTTCAGGAGCCTGTGGAGGTCAAGTCCGAGCCGCTGGATACCAAGCGACACGCTTGAACTGGGCAGTGAGGTGTGTGGTCCAATCCGCGAAATCATGCTGACTCCATCCCACATCGTGCTGGCTCCTAGTGGCGGCGACCCGTCGGACAGCGACAGCGGGATCTCCGAACCCTCGCCGAAGCCTGCAGGCTCCTCCAGAACCAAACCCTACTCCAGACCCGACCCGGATGCTCCTAAAGAGGAGACGAGCGGCGACCCGTCAGACAGCGACAGCGGGATCTCCGAACCCTCGCCGAAGCCTGCAGGCTCCTCCAGAACCAAACCCTACTCCAGACCCGACCCGGATGCTCCTAAAGTGGTGCATAAGAAACAGAAGAAGATGGAGCAGAACAAGACGGCAGCGACGCGGTACCGGCAGAAGAAACGCTCCGAGCAGGAGACGCTGAACTCCGAGTGCGCCGAGCTGGAGAAGACAAACCGGCAGCTCCAGGAGAAAGCCGAGGCTATCAGCCGAGAGATACGGTACCTGAGAGATCTGGTGGAGGAGGTCCGGTCCGCCAAGCACCGCCGGATCCGAGCCCAGCACGCCGTCGGGTCCGGTTAGGCTCAGACACTCCTTCGTCCACTCCAGTACGGGGCTTGTAAACGTGCTCGATCGGTCACGTGTAGTGTGTTAGCTGTTAAAGCACTGCTGTTTTCTATTAAAGATGCCTTCAGACTCACTCTTCTGTGGCCTGGTCTCTTTAACTTATGGTTTTTAATTGTAAAATAATACTGTAAGTGTCAAAGAATGTGCTTTCAGACGTAATATTGATACTTTCTGGCAGCGGTAATTCGTTACATTAGTTTCT
The DNA here is from genome assembly GCA_027564155.1 of Gymnocypris eckloni scoliostomus. Taxonomy (NCBI): domain Eukaryota; kingdom Metazoa; phylum Chordata; class Actinopteri; order Cypriniformes; family Cyprinidae; genus Gymnocypris; species Gymnocypris eckloni. The sequence goes on from CM050419.1 coordinate 15,886,197, forward strand.
TCAGAAGCTGTAACTTTGTATCTTCCTCATAAATTACATATTTCTACCTCAAAATCAGATTATTAGTTATTACAAACACTCAATAGTGATTGATCGTGACGGCACGTGTCATTGTAATTTCTCCGTAACCCAAATATGATTTATATTCAATGTATTTGATCAAATCACATAAGTTTAATTTTCCCAAAAGATGAATTATAGTGATATAATGGTGTTCAGATCATATTTTTTCCTGATTATATTAATCTGATGTAATATTTCTATCTGCTGTATGTAAGATTTTATATTCAAGCTGAAGACGTCACATTGAGTCGTGAAAGTTATGAATTATTTGATCGTGTTTTATGGACCGTAGCTGTTATTATTACTGAAATCTTATTAGAAATTGATTACAGTGCTAGTTACTGCGCAAAGCAATATTATTAGAGTATCTAAGTGACTCGTTAGTGCCCAACGCTGATTGTTATAAAGGTAAAAACACATTTGATGACTGCTACGCCTCTGAAACTAAAGCTATCTGAAGTGAACACAACAGAAATATCAAATGAGTGTAAAGATAGTCAGTAATAACTAAAGTAACCGCTGTGGGCTTGTAATTGTATCAGACACATTTGAGATGTTCCTCAGCGTGTTTAGATCTAACGTGATATAGATATAATGATGTGAGCGAGAGAGAGAGTGTGTGTCCTAAACAGAGAGTCTGTTCAAACACTCGTTAACACACTGATCAGCTCAGGCTTCATCTCAGATGAGCTTTATTTGTCACATACACAATTATACAGAGTATAAGCAGCAGTGAAATGTGTTCTCTGCATTTAACCCATCCAAGTGCACACACACATTAGTGAACACACACACACAGTAGTGAACACACACTCAGTCGTGGACACTTCCTGCCGGAGCCGAGATTCGAACCCACAACCTCGGGTTACAAGCCCAACGCTCTATCCACTAGAGCCATGACTGCCCACAAAAATACAGATCTGAGACAAAATAATGTTAAAGTGACACATTTTAATACAAGCAGACTTACTCTGTATATGAAGCCATGTCTGTCTATTTGTATTCATATAAAGCTAATTAATAAGTGCTCTGATTATGATTGTAACATCAGTCAAGCCAATAAAGCACATGTCATCAGAAAGACTGAGTGATGGATCAAACCGGTTCAGTCTAACATCACTCACTGTTAATAACTATAATCATAACTCACACACATGCAAAATATGAAATTATTTCAGAGACTGAATTAAGCTGTTTAATTATTGTTTTACTGTCATGTCCAGCTGTTAAAACAACACTCGCTTTAGCACTGATTCTTCTTTACACTGGAAGCAAAATTATTACTTAATATAGACTTTAATATCTGAGCATTGGCGCCATCTGCTGCTCGAGACTGAACTCAGCGCACTTCCGCTTCCGGCTTCATCAGACAAGTGACGGGGAGTTCGGATCATTTAACCGACTCTGAGTCGTTCAGCAGAATGAACGAATCTTTTCCCCGAGTCATTTCGTTCTGTTCAGCACAACATCATTCAAATGTCACGTGTTACTTCCCTAACACATCTACTACTTAGCAAACGTTGATTACATTCCAAACAACACAAGAATATAATGCTATAAAACATGTATTAATTGTTTACATGGGTCTTTATGATTAGCTCACCTCTAATCTGACATGTCTTCGGGTTTGAGTCGTTCGTTCATCACGTGACATTCTCGTAAGTGGTGGAACTATGATGTCACTTTGTAGGCGGAACCCGGCAGCGAGTTAGCATTGTAGCACTTCCGGTTCCATCGTCCCAGATGTTTTCTGAATAGGATTTTGGTTAAATCCCTTAATAAATAAGGTCCGTGGCTCACAATACTTTCACCTTTTATTCTACGACATAAAACACACACTCGTGATTTAATTAAACCGTTACGCTTCTTAAAAAACTACGGTTGCTAGCAAGTTGCTAAATTGGACTACAAGCGCTGTCATCACGCCAAACAGTTATCATATGCTAAGGTAGTGTTATCAGCCCGATCCTGTTTAATATTATGATAAATTACATTTTTATGAATGTTGGTATCATCACTTTAAGCAGATTATGGCTATATGGAAAAGGGTGGGATATATTAAACCAGAGTTTAATGATGAAATAAGAAAAATAATTATTAATGGAGTATCTGTATCCACCGCTGAAATTGTTGGCATTATTTTGGGATTATAATGAATAGAAGAGGTCACAGATAATAAACAGAGACTATTATAACATACAAAAATCAATCACGGTGACTTGGACACACAGGATTAAAGTCAACGTTTGTGTTTTTGATCAATGTGACGGTGTTGTGCATGTCATTATGGTGTAATAAATATAGTGTAAAGGATCATTGTATGGGTTAAAACGTGGATTAGGAATTTGGAAGGGATTTAAGGAAGGAATGAGGGATTGTTTTTCTAAGAAATACTCTATTAGATCTGAAAATATAGGTAGGGTATAAATAAATAAAAAGAAAGGGAGATAAAGAAATATATATGTATGTATTTTTTTAATAATGTATATAAAATCCTATTCCGTAAGTGACGGCATGCACCTATAAACGCTGGTTTGCGATCCGCCATTACACTGAAAGAAGAATAATTCCAGTACTGCACCTATAGGATGGTGCGCATGCGCGACTGAACGAGTCACATTAAAGATTCGAATCAAGCATCGCTACATCAGAAGCACGTCACGCGGAAGTGCAGCGGGCTCGGGGTTGATTATGGGATGTGATATTGCTCTGGAGCGACTGCAGGTGTGATGAGAATCATTCCGCGGCGGGTTCTGTGTTCTCTCATACTCGGAGGTGTTTTAGGAAGGTAACGTTACAGGAATAAACACTGGACTGTGTGTTCTACGTCACGCTGTTATGACGCAGTGCTTGTGGTAACTGATACATTTGACTTTCCAGGATTCTTTGATTAATGGAACGTTCAAAAGAACCGCGTCTTGTCTTTTGTTACATTATAACGGTCACTTTTGATCACTTTAAAGCGTTCTTGATGATACAAGTATTTGTTTCCTTTTATATCCATTTTTTTTCTTTTAAGTATCACAGTTTATTCAACATAAACTATATAATAATCAGAAATTTTCTTGAGCAGCAAATCAGCATATTATTATGATTTCTGAAGATCAAATAAATTACACATATTCACACTTATTTTAAATATTTCAAAATGTTTACTGTATTTCCGAACAGATAAATTCCGAGCAGACTTCTTTTAAAGACTATTATAAACATTGCCGACCCCAAACGTTTGAACACTAGTGTATTAAAGTCATACTCTCTCACTTTCTGCAATAATTATGTTGTTTCAAATGTGTCTTTATCCTGTAGATGCCAAAAATAAGACATTTCAAGAATAACCTGAAGACTTCTGGTTCATCAGTCGCTATATATCAACATGTGTAGCAATAGCCAACAATACACTGTATGGGTCATAATTATTAATTTTTCTGTAATGCCAAAAATCATTAGGATATTAAGATCATGTTGCATGAAGATATTCTGTATTGTAAATATATCAAAACTTAATTATTGATTAGTAATATGCACTGCTAAGAACAACTTTAAAGGTGTTTTTCTCAATATTTAGATTTCTTTGCACCCTCAGATTCCAGATTTTCAAATATTCTCCTATCATACATCAATGGAAATCTCATTTAATCAGCTGATGCATAAGTCTCAGTTTCACAAAATTGACCCGTATGACTGGTTTTGTGCTCCATATAGTTTGTCATGATTTATTTGTAATACACTGAAGTAGACTTAAGTGTACCTCTGAAGGGACGAGTGGTAGTTAAGAGGTTTAATATCCTGCCTTTCACTCCCAGAATGTCATCGTCGGTGTCTGGGCTCCCGGACCGGACTGTGATCTGGGAGACGCCGGAGCTGTCGGCGTATCTGCACTCCTCCCCGTGGACTCCAGGGGTCGCTGTCGTCAGCCACAAGAGCTTCAATAGCACCGCCAGCCTCTTCCACTTACCTGAGGATGCATTTCTGCATCTGCTCCTGGGCGCGAGATCAGTGTCGCACCTGCTGTGTGAGAGTCTGGCGGTGCAGCGCTGCGCTCTGGTCCATACCCCGCACAAACGGGCCGGAGCCGAGCTCCACGTGGTGCCGCTCCACGGCCTGCATTCGGAGTGGAAGCCTCACCTCGCGGCGCAGGAGGACTTCCAGGCATGCGATCCCGGATACGTCAGCTCCAAGAGCGGGCCACGCTGGACCGATGCAGATCTGGAAGCCATCAGGAGCCGAATCCAGGCGAACCCGAACGCCGCGCCTAACTACACCTTCCTCGGCGATCCGTCCGATGCTGGACTATTCCCACGCATCGTGCGCGGAGAAGAGAAGCAGTGGAGAGTTTGGGAAGATGAAGAGCATGTGGCCTTCCTCACGCCGTACCCAAACACACCCGGACTGACCGTCCTAGTCCCGCGGAAGCCCCTCTCCAGTGACATCTTCCGGCTAGAAGAGCCCGACTATCAGCGGCTGGTGCTGGCCTCCCGAAAGGTGTCCCGGCTTCTGGAGGCGGGGCTTGGTGCATGGGGGGTGGGGCTTATTTTTGAGGGCTTTGAGATCGATTACGCTCATGCTAAGCTGATTCCGCTCATCTCTTCGGCTGATGAAGCGGAGATGAGCCTCAGCTGTCCGGCGCCGGAGTTCTTCGACCGCTATCCGGGTTACGTGACGTCCGTCAGCGGGCCGCCGGCCAGCCGGGAGAGTCTCCACGAGATCTGTGGCAGAGTTACACGACGCTAACTAGGGTTGCAAAAAAGTGGTAAACGTCCAATTTCTGAAGCATTCCAGTCATTTTGAAACTTTTGGACTCGGACCGGAAATATTCCCCCCCTTTGCAACCCTAACTCTAACCGCTTTCTGCCGATATAATCAGCAATGTTTATATTAATAGCAGAAATAAATGGTTGACCGATATATCGGCCGATATTTGACCTTTTTAATATCGGCACCAGCCGATATATTCGAAACGGGACTTTTATCTTGCTTTCTAGTATAATATCTACAAAATCTGGTGCGTTTTACTTGACAAGTAAAGTAACTCAACATATTATTTCTTGATTTATGAAAAAATTCCAAATTTTGTTATTATCCAAAGTAAAAAATCTGCCAATGTGGTAAAACAATAATCTTGTTTAGCCTTTGAATTAAGATTATTTTTCTTACCCCATTGGAAGATATTTTTAAACATTTAAAGCAAAAAATAACACAATTTGGATAATATTTTCAGACAAAATAAGTCAATTTGTAGATATTCATACTTGAAGACAAGACAGAAATACTAATTCTCAGTCTTCATAGTTTGCTGTCAGACTTTAAGAGTTATTTCTAATAGAGATAATTTATCAAAGAAAGTAATTAAACAATACAATTGTATCTTTTATATTATTAGTAAACATAATACTTTATTTTACCGAACAGAGCTTCTAATATACATTTAATAACATTATGTTGGATCCTGCTGTGATGTGTGTATTTGTAACCGAAGTGCCAATTAATAAATAAACTCTTGATTTCAAACTACACTATGCTTTATTAATTTGTCCACCGTCATTTTCACTGCGTGCTGTATGCAAAATTAATATTACCTTGACATTATTATTCCCAATACACACAAACGTCCCAGATATTGCTTTACAGTGTGTACTTCCATTTTCATTCATATATATATATATGGGTCATTATACGAAAACGTGCCATTTCCCACTTTAAATGTGTGATTTTCAAAGTACTGTTTTGAAAATCTTTAAGCCCCTTTTTGGATGAAGTAGATCCTTACCTCTCAGGAAAATGTGCCGTGCCATCTCAGGCTATCTTATTTTTTTTAATTTATTCATATAACCAACGTAAATGTGTGTGTTTGGTCAACCCTGTTACCGACATATTCATTACTTTTTGAAAAGGTTTTAAATACATATATAGAACAAATCTGATATACTGTGAAAGATAACCCCCCCTTGTTACATTAAGAGTGTTTGTGAATTGAGAATATTGAAAGTTGTATTTTTTTTTTGTGGATGAATATGTTCATTTCCAAATGACACTCTTCCAGCATCTTCTGTTTTAAGAAAGATGTATGGAAACAAAAATAAAACACCTCAATTCAACTTTGAGTGGATTATTAGCCTCTCTTAATAAACATTTACAATTAGTTTATTACATTTTTATTTTCATTGTTTTTATTATATTAGAATATTAAACAAGTAACAGGGTTGACACATCAGTAACAGGGTTGACAACAGTTATGCTTGTTTGAGTTACAGTTATGGGTGTAATGGAGTCTTAATTGGACATTCATAAACCTTTAATTCAAAAATTCTAATCAGCATTTTTGGAGACAGCTCTATTGAGATATTTTAGCATTAAAAATTATGAAAAATGATGATGATTCTGCGGATGTAAATGTAAACCAATTGTTTTATTAAAACATTAACATTACATCACAATTAAATGACCAATTGAACATGTTTGGCCTTAAGGTCAAGGGTCATGGTGGAGCCTCTTTCTCTCCTTCTTTGACCTTAAACGACCCTGATCACGCTTGCCTGCAACACAATGAAGCACTGATCAATGAAATACTTGTACTGACAATCAAATTATCATAAATAAATAGGGAGGCATGTACATGAACATGCATGCACACCCACACGCACGCACACACACACACACATACATACATACATGTTGGTGCAACTGCATTGTGAGGACTCTCCATAGGCGTACTGGTTTTATACTGTACAAACTGTATATTCTATCCTTACACTGCCCCTATCCCTAAACCTACCCATCACACACACACACACACACACACACACACACACACACACACACACTGCCCCTATCCCTAAACCTGCCCATCACAGGAAACATTCTGCATTTTTACATTTTTAATAAAACATAGTTTTTTATGTTTTTTAAGCTATTTGATTTACGAGGACTTATGAAATGTCCTCACAAACAACGTTTAAGTTGTAATACCAATGTAATAGACATGTCATTATACAAATTTGTGTCCTCATAAATCACATAAACCAGCACACACACACACACACACACACACACACACACACACCTTAAATCAAAATTTACAAAATTTAAACATTGAACAAAAGCCATAACTTCTATTTACTCTAACCCTAACCTTGAGGTCCCTGGTGCTGGCTCTACACCTGGTTCTGGACTTAGAGGTGGCGTCGTGCACTGATCTATGATTGCTGTACTTGCTGCTTTGGCTGTTCTGCTTTTCACTTGTGCTGCTCTCCAGTTCCGCTTGGCTCTCCTTTTCGGTCATTTAGTTCACTAACTGACCGCTTTTTCCTGTGTCTCTGTCCATTTTGCCCTCTCTTTTCCTAAATATGCTTCTCGCCTCTCAGGATCAGCATCTCTCGTTGTCTGTATCTGCACTGTTTCTCAGCTGCAGAAAGAGGCATCCTAACAAAATCAAATCAAAATACATAAAACACTTTAACAGCAACCTTGCTAATTTATTGACTTCTCATAATAAAAATAATAATGACTTTTGGTTTATAAAGCACATTTATAAAACCCAATGCACTTGTGTGTATCAGTATAGATCAGTAACCTCAACACATTTTAGCCTACCTATCAGTAGAATAAATAAAAATCATGACTTTTAGGGATGAAAACTGTAAAACATGTATATTATGTAGTGGTGGGCATAGATTATTTTTTTTTTAATCTAGATTAATCTCACTGTAATCTTGGAATTAATCTAGATTAAAATGGCTCATTTGAATTCTGCCGAAGGCATTCAGAATATGTGTGCTACCCAAATAATGACTAAAAGTAAGTCTTTGAGAACGGGTTTCTCAAGCCTCAAGGGTTTCGCATTAGACCAGGGCTCATCTCCTGTTTCCAAAATGCATCACAAACTTTAATCTCTTCCCGTCCCAATCCCACAAAAACTGGGGAAAATCCCGTCCCGTTCCACTCCCGGAAGAATGACTCCATTCCCTCCCACTCCCGTGTTGTTGGTTTTTTTTCCCGAAATCTGTCAGTTACAGTAAAATATAGTATAGATCACAGCGTGCCCACCTTATTAGTTGAATAAAACCCAAAATGTCGCTTTTTGTTATTATATTGAACTGAAAGCCATCTTATGCACAGTGTTGCACAGATTAAATTTCATGTAAATCACACACACACGTCTTCTATTGTGTTTTTTTGACATTTCACTCTCTATAGATATATTTTTCAAAGACGGAGTTTCAAGTTTCTCGCTCAAGTTCACATGAGACCTAAAGCACATCCTGTTTGCTTAAAAGCATAGCGTTTCGTTGTTATTCTGAGTGCACACAAATAAACGTAGAGTCTTTACAGATTCGAAAGATGTATTAGTCTACTTTTATCTCTATGACCAAAAATGACGGAGATTTTAAGAGCAAGTGAGCGCACCGGAGCCTGTCCTGCAGCAAACACGCTTCCACACAAACACTTCAATAGCGCACATTTCTCTAGGTTAACATCATATTGAGCGGCCATGTAAAGTTGCTACTACATACATCTTTCAGATGAAAAGCCATATTTGAGGTTGATGAATGATAGGTGAGCGTTTGGATGTCCTGCCCGATTGTATTACCACATAGACCAGCCGTTAACAATCTGTCCTTCACGGACTGCGTCATTCACTTAACCAGCCACACCAAAGCAAACAGGAGGAGAGCATAAAGAGACAGGGCAACTAGAATTGAGTTCAGAATTTAAATATACAGTTTATAGTTTATTTATATAAAAGGTATATTTGTGTGTAAAGTTGGGTATCATTACTATTCCCGGTCCCACCCACTCCCGATTAAATATTTTCCTCTCTCGTCCCAATCACGTGATTCGTAGCGATTTTGTTTCCCATCCCGCGGGATTCCCGAAAAAATGCCAGCCTCTAGTTCGAAGACTGTTCTCGCCCCTACAGTGCAACTCGGCTAGATATACATCCGCGCTAAAATATCAGGGTGAAAGTCATCATAGCTTGCGTAGTATAGACCCAGCTCCCAACCCAACTTTGAGAATAGATTAACGGCGATATTTTTTTTATCGCCTGATAAGAGTCTCACGTTAACGCAGCACGTTAACGCCGATACCACCACTAATATTATGTAAATACTATTAGTAAGAAAAGTCTGTGGAAATTCTTAGTCATCCAGGTCATAGTTATCCAAGAAGGGTTGGCTCAGGGGTGAGTTGCCCTTGATTTAACCCTTCTTGGGTATACAACATGGGTAAGACACACAAAAGCATACTTTCGTCAACCCTGTTACCCTGGAATGGTAACAGGGTTGACGGTAACAGGGTTGACGAAAAATGTTTTTGGCGGCCATTACTAGCCATGAGGTATAGGTAATGACACCACATTATGTGCCTTAATGAGAGGCATACATTTTGTTATGTATGTACATTTTTAAATATGTACAAATAACTTTTTAACATATGCTTTTCTGGTAACAGGGCTGACACAATGAGCGTGTCCCTGTCTTTCAGACATTACATAAACTCAAAGAAAATTAATTAAAAGAAGAGAACACTTACTTGTCTTCTACCATCAACTTCATGAAAGGCAGATGATGTCACTTCCTGGAACTGATGGCACTTTTGGAACAGACCATTTTCTTTAAAGAGGTGTTTCATAAAAAGTAACAGGGTTGACGAGAACCTAGGGACCCGACTAAATTGTGTTTTTTTCAAAATTTGACACCTTTAAGAATAAAATCCATTCATGACTAATGAACTGACACTTAAGGCTTTATACAAGTATATGTTGTTTTATGATAGTTTGACTTTTGGCCTCGATAGCAAGTAGAAGTAGAAAAATCATACTGAGGACAGGCCATTTTCAACATTTGTGCAAGATGCTTTGCACAAAAATGTGATTAAAATCCTTTAAAAACAAAAGAAACAGAAATTAATTTATTCTTATATTATGAGACATATTATGGAAACTAAATTATAAAATATTTTATTTGTTTTATGGTTTATTAAGATTTACAGGGCTTTTTTTTCTGAGGGACACAAAATGGCACGTTTTCGTATAATGACCCATATATATATATATATATTAAAATATGTCTTTATATATGAAAAATACTGTAATAGGATTACAGAATCAAGTAGCTGTCATCTAAAGTATAAGTATGTTTATTTTAAACACTTATATATTAATTAGAATAAATAAAAGTGATATATATCGGCCGAGATATCGGTATCAGCTGTCAAAACCAATATCAGTTGAACACTAGAAATAACTGCATACATATTGGTGAAAATTATTGATTTTTAAGAAGATATTAGCCGTTGCTTAATACCAAGTACACATACGTCCGGTAATTCTACACATATGGATCATAATTCTACTCAGCTCGCCTAATAAGTTATTTTTCGCTTGTTTACAATGAAATGAAATATGATAGCAAACACCACTACCTCTTTTAATTTTCACTTAAACATATTAATAGCCACAAAAATGTATTTTAGGCACACATACATATTTCGATTGCCTTCACACTGGGGGTGTGCGACATGACGATTTTTGATCGTGGATGATAAAAATGTCTCCACGATCTGCTTTCGAAGAAATATCGTGCTACAGCGCACATTCTGCCGTCTCCGTACAACACCACATACAGCGGTAGACGGGACACTGCACTTATTCGCGATTGCAAAAGTGCATTATTTGCATACAAGCCTCGTTTCATTCACACGCTGGTCTGGCGTCTGCTTTTTCTGAGCGCATACACCAGAAGCACGCGCTCTAAAACCCTGTCAAACAGCGCCTGATTACTCAACTAAGTTATCTTTTGCGCTAATATGGTCAAAACACACAAGGTGTACATATAGACTCAGTTGGTTATGTCTAAATGAAAGTAAACGGTTCAGAGAGAAACAAACGCGTGCCTGTATATTAGATGCGTTCAGCTCTTAAAGGGACAGTACTCTTAAAGGGACAGTACGCCTATTAAACATGCAGCCGACTGTCATTAAAGGGATAGTTCACCCTAATATTTAATTTCTGTCATTATTTACTCACTCACATGTTGTCCCAAACCTGTATTAATTTATTTCTTGTGCTTAACACAAAAAATGATATTTTGAAGAATGTGGGTAACCAATGGGGATTTTTATCTTCACCCACTTTGGCCTAAATATCCACTATTATTTTGTTTTCTTATTTTCAAAAGGCTTCGTCTTGATAATAGGGAAATTAGTTTGGCTGTAATGCTCAGACAGCTTGCAAAATAGTAAAACCAACATGACAAAGAATCGTGATATTTCTAAAAATAATCGTGATATGATATTTTTTCCATATCGCCCACCCCTACTTCACACTGTATGAGTACTTAAAACAAAATATAAAACATAACCCTCTTTTCGTTTTCATTTAAAAAACATAAAGCATATTAATATGTGGTTCGGGTAATATGTGCATATGATTATTTCACTACATAAAATCAAATATGACACAACTCTGCCTCTTTTTATTAAATATTAGTTTTAATGAACAATAATAGACATTAAAAAAGAGGCTCATCAAGACAAAAGCAAACAGTTCAGTCCAAAGTATGCTGTAAAGTCAGTAAAGTATAAAGTTATGATATGACCCGGAACAAATTATAGATTAATAACACCAACAATTGCCTGTTAAATATACCTAAAGCAAGTTATATCTTATGTTTAACCACTTCGGAGACGTCAGAGCCAGCGGTAAATCTCAGAAGGACTGACTTCATGAACACTGATCTCCCGAAGCAGGTGATCTTTATAAAGAAACCACAGATTAAGAGGTTTAAAGAGGTGGTTGAATGTTGCTAAAGGTGGGACCTAGTACCAAAACAAACTTGTAGCCAATCAGCAGTAAGGGGCGTGTCTACTCATGCAGAGGAGACAATGCTCAGTGAACATGACGGATATTAGCCAATCAGAGCAGAGATAGAGATGACGGATAAAAAACAAAAGAGGAAATGTGGGGCGGAGCTATCAAAATAGGGGTGTGTTTGTTTTGGTGATTCCAAATGGCTACCAGAAATCACTTACACCACCTTTAATGCTTCGTTTGTTAAAAAACTCTATAGTCACTCAATCCCTTTTCTGATAAACGCGCTGATAATTTCCTGCATTTATGAAGCCCCTCCCTTAGATATACACGATGGGCTCTGATTGGTTAGCTAGCCTGGTGTGTTGTGATTGGCTAAACCGCCTCAAGTGCGCATCTAAAAGTCCCCCCTCCGCGGCCTGTGCTCCAGTTGTATTGTAAACAACGTCTGTATAGCATATCAGTTTGAGCCCGATTGAGACGCAGAGGATATTAGTGAAGAGGATCGTTTGTGGTTGTCTCATACTTTTAGATACGCTGTTATTACGCTACTGTATATTTTAGCGTTTAATATACGGTTTTATCATGATTAAAGCTTTATTACAGTATGGCGACCGCATGCATGTCTATGTTTAACGCTTAAGTATAAGTATATTAAGTAAATAAATGTATAAATTGAACAGTTCGTTGTTGGGCTTTTTACATACACGCCTAGTTTCTTCCTCTTCTCAGAGCGCAGCATGGCCCCGCCCCCTTTGTTGCATGTTCCCGGGGGCGGGGTTTATCTGGGTTTATGATGTCACTAACCCAGACTTATTTAGTTGTAGTCCCTTACGATGCTATGCTAATTCTGTGAAAGACACTGATCTTCGAGCTTCGTAACTTCAGATGTTGTTTATGCACAGCTACACTATACAATAACAAAAGGTGAAATCGTACTACTCTCAAAACTACATTTCCGGGCTCCAAAAGGGAGTCAGTCCCATAGACCCCCCACCCCCACCCATGTTAAAATGCCCAACTTTACAGCAGAAAAGTATGTTTACAGCCTGGTAAAAAAAAGTGGTTTTGGTTTATATAGCTAATTTTGACCTTCGTGAAAACTGAGGGGGGTGCATTTTTTTTATAAAAATGTAAAAATATATTTAAAGTTTTGCATAATTAAGGGCGTGGCCACTTGAGTGACAGGTGGATTGCCGCTGCTGTCACCACTGTCGTGCTTGATGGGTGTGGTTTCAGCAACCAGCTCCACCCACATCCCGCCTTTTTGCCCACTTTTGATTTTCCGGGAGTGACGCGCTGCCAAGATGGCAACGGCTGGCTCCGCCCACTTTGTGTGACGGGTGACGTCACGAACACTACGTCCATGTTTTTTACAGTCTATGCTTTTGATGCATAAAAGGGGTGGAGCTAGAACACATTTGAACTGCTCTTAACGACTGATGGCGTTTCACAAGTGCAGTCAAGAACGCATACGGACAAATGGCGCTCGTTTCCGAGGCTCGTTTCCGTACTTTTTGAGCTCTTTTAATATAAGGCTGTTTGGGAATGATTTAATGATTTTGTCATGTACTTGTTTATAGAGTTAGGGTTAGCTGGTGTGCTTTACATGGTTTAGACTGTTCAAATGAAGATAAATGTCTTCATGTTTTGATATTTTACAGTATTTGCACACAGATCAGAAGGGAACACAGACATGTATGTTAATTATAGAGTTCCTTTATGTATCACATATTAGCTAATATTCATATTTCATGTCCTTATGTGACCATAGCAGTCCGGGATCAATGACAACACAAGCTTACGCTGTAAATGTTTTTCATGTTAATTAATCTCGTAGCATTTCTAGTTACACAATTAGAAGCTCAGAACATCTGCGTCACCTCAGTCCGCTCTTAATTAATCCCCTGGCATTTTAATTAATGCGTTAATTAGTGACTCGTTAATGTTCTTAATTACGCATCTGGAAAGCTGAGAATCGATAGAAGCAGGTTATCTGACACAAACACAACAGTGAGGAGAAGAAAGTGAAATTCAGATCCGTTCGATGTAGTCTGATCTTCACAGAGTCTGAAGATCAATTAGAAAAGAGTCGTTAGGAGACGTCTGGGGAAACACAACACACAGAAAACACAACAACCGGCACAGTTTCAACAAGTCAACATGCTGATGACGAGCGCCTCGTTAAATCAGATGATCAAATAAGAGTCAAGATTTTACATCAGCGCAATGCAGGGATTTACAACAGTAAGAAAAGCGAACATTGAAATATGTAAATATGAAACACGACAGCGAGATACAGAATTATGAACATGGACTTAACGGGACAGTTCACCCAAAAATAACAATTCTGGGGCACTATTGACTTCCACAGTATTGTTTCTCCTACTATGGAAGTCAATGTGCCCCAAAACAGCCTGATTACAAACATTCTTCAGAATATCTTCCGTTGTGTTCAGCAGAACAAAGACATTCATACAGGTTTGGATCGACTTGAGGCTGAGTAAATGATGACAGAATTTTCATTTTTGGGTGTACTGTCTCTTTAAATGGTTCGATTGGGTTGCCAAGTGGTTGCAAGCTCTCCACAGTAACTCATATAAAAAACAAAGTGTGTTTGCTCAAACCATCTTCATCCGGTGATGTTTACGAGTGTATTTGATTAGGCTGACCATATTTTAGTTTTCATAGAGAGAACAGTGAGGGCAGGATAGAGACTGGGGGCTTATTGTTTTTGAGGGGGGTTAAAGTTCCTACCCGTGACCATCATTCACAAAACTTAACATCTATCCAAAGTTTTATCACAGGTAGAATGCAAAATCTTTCAATAAAAGCATTTTAATTAAATGTAATTTATGCAATAGTTCAAACCTTCAACTCACGGGAGAATATCAACCTGACGCAACAGTTTAAAAATCAGCCCAATGTCCGTGGAAAACATGCGGATTTGGCAACCCAAATGCGGGAGCAGGCGGTGATGGTTAGAAACGGTCGACTGTAGAACAGAATCCCGAACATTTTGGGGCGATTTAGAAATCAAATTTTTTTAGGTCCAAAAGGAGGACATGTCCGTGAAAAAAATAAGGTATGGTCACCCTAATTTAATGTTGTATCTGGCCTGTATTGTCTTTAATGTTTTTGTAGTTTAATTCATGGTGTTTGATGACATCAACAAGAACATGGGAAGTGTCTTCTCCTTCATTTCTTGCTGTCATAATGATTAAATATAGTTATTTTATTGTATTATTTGACAGTGCTTTTGATGCCCCATCACAACAGACCTAAGACCCATGTTTGGGTCACAAACTACCAGTTGGGAACCACTGGATCTCCAACTCTGCTCCTGCAGATTTCAGCTCCAACCCGGCTAATCAAGGGTTACTAGATAATTACAGGCAGCAGGACAGTAGCTCTCCAGGAGCAGAGCTGGAGATCCCTGGATTAGACCGAGACACAGACAGTCCAAGAGTCTCAAGTCACACACACTTCAGACGCTCACGGTGATGGGTTTCTTGGAAGGACTCTGCAGGCATTTACAGAACGCGGATAGCTCCATCTTAGAAATGTAGAGCAAAGGCTCGATGGTGCAGCTCAGGTCCATGATGGAGAAGACGCAGAGGCTGATCTTACAGCGGAACGTCTTGAAAGAGTATGTGGAAGCAAACGGCATCAGAGCCACGGAAGGCAGATAGTTGCCCACGATGATGCCAAGGACGATAACCACCATTTTAAAAGCCCTCTTCTTCACCGGGTTCATGACTTCTTTCCCTGCGACGCTCTTCCTGAGGACCCAGATGATGGAGAGGTTGCAGAACACCATGATGAAGAAGGCCGAGAGGATGACTCCACTGAAGACCTCATTCATGCTCATGACTCCTAAGAAGCATTTGGTCAGGGAGTAGGCCAGGATGAGTCCCCAAACCAGCACCGAGACGCCGATCCGGATGCGAGTGTCACGGATCCCGGTGAAGAGGATGGGATGGACCACGGCGACGTACCTGTCCAGACAAATACAGGTGAGAAACAACGGAGTCACGTCTTTGAGTCCGTAGGCGAAACGCACCGAGTACCAAGCGGATGGATCGTTGTAGTACAGCCGGTTGGAAAGATCCACCGGCGTCATGAGGCCAAAATAGGCGTCCAGGATGGAAAGGTTAAAAATGAAGACGTCTGACGTCGAGCCTTCGCTCTTCTTCTTCAGAATCTGCCACAACACGAGAGCGTTCAGGGGAACGCCTGCAACAAGGTTCAATACTTTCACTCCAAAGTACAATAGAAACCAGTGAGGAGCCTCTGCACACGCCTCGAACTGGTACCAAGGTAAACGTTGCCACCCGGAGACGCTGGAGTTCAGGCTCAAAGCCGAGGTGTTTTCCATGATGATGAAATCAACTGCGGACGTCGTTTATAATGATCACGCAACTGTTATATCTCCTGAACTTATGACACGTAACAAACAATGATTTGAAGAGGTTAAATATGGCTTGTTCAATACGTAGGCGTCTGCTCCATAGTTCCAGTTTCTCTGACCAGAACCCAACTTAGTTTGGCGTCTCTCTCTTGGGGCGCTCCGAGAAAAGCTCTTCCCGCAGGGGACAGAGGTGGGATGTTTTGGGTGCAACCAATTGTTGCGGTTCTTTCGGGTCAACAAGAGAATCTCGTCTGTGATTGGATGGAGAGGAGGGTCTGGTGGAAATCTTGGCGATAAAGTCTCGATGAAAGGGGACGAACGGATTTCGTGATGCAACGAAGAGCTTCATGTAAACAAGTGATGCAAGAAACAACTCCACCGTAACATCTTGCAAATACACATTTCTGGCTCTCTGCCACAGACACAGCCCTCGACTGTCATAACTAGACATAGAGCGATACATATTTCATATACCAAAACATTGTTTAATTTCCGTCGATATACTGGTGAGCGCAACCAAAACTTACCCCAGTTTGAATCCCGTTGTGTTTTTATACTGGTGCTGATCCAGTGACTGCTCTGTCCACTTGTATATCCTCACACACATACATTGAATGTCAGTTTGTCTTGTTCGGTCTATGATGCAGTCGTTCAGTGTTTGAGTCCACATATAAACCTGTACCGGAGTTTCATCAGATGCTGCATCACTGTATGTGTGTGAATTTGCCTTGAAGTGCATCTCGCTCATTCAGTGGTTTTAATGCACGGGAGTTTAGTAAAGCTTTCGATGTTTCCCTTAATGAAGACGAACCTACTGAATGCAACATTTATGCATTTTACACTTTTCCTTTCATGTTCATTTTCTAAGCAAACGGCATCGATATTTGACTCATGTGCTCATTTAAGTACTTAATGTTCGTGTCATTTAAAGCTGTGGAGTTTTAGCAATGTTTTAAGTTTTTTCATATCAAATATGTGTGCTTTACAGTTCTCACTGAAGATAAATATTGTGATATTTCAGAGGGTTTACATGTGGCTGGTATAATTAAAAATTGAAGAATAAGTGAACACAAACAAGCAAGCATATCATTTTTGAAATTCCTTTATGCATCAAAAATACATCAACTGTTCATATTTCTTGTTGTTTATGCTCGGGTTATTAAACCATCTCTAGTAGTCTGAGATCAACGACAACACAAGCTTACACTGTAAATGTTTTTCATGTTAATTAATCTCGTAGCATCTTCTAGTTACACAATTACAAGCTCGGAACATCTGCGTCACCTCAGTCCGCTCTTAATTAATCCCCTGGCATTTTAATTAACGTCTTAATTAGTGACTTGTTAATGTTCTTAATTACGTATCTGGAAAGCTGGTATCTAATCTGTGAGAATTGAGAGACTCGGGTTATCTGACAGAAACACAACAGTGAGGAGAAGATGAAGTGAAGTTCGCTGTAGCCTGGTCTTCCCAGAGTCTGAAGATCAATCAGAAAAGAGTCGCTAGGAGTCAAACGAGCAAACATGAGACGTCTGGGGAAACACAGAAAACACAACAACCGCCACGGCTTCATAAAGTCAACATGCTGATGACGAGCGCCTCGTTAAATCAGTGCTTCTCTACTGGGTTTGATCAAATCAGCATTCCGAATAAGAGCATAAACACAGCATCATGCAACACGGTGCTAAAATATATTAATATTGTAATAAGTAGACCCTGAACAGGCCCAGTGAGATTAACCATTATTTACATGACTTTAACCAAATTGATTTGTTCCCATGCATCAGAAAGAGTGAGTGAATGTTATAGATATCATTGAGTGTGTTGTTCATGGTTATTGAGGATAAGAGCATCATAGCATGGTCATGTCTAATTTGACTTTTACCCCTACAAACCCCTATTTACCCCTATATCTTACTGTGGTAGGATGAATTGGTGCCAAAATTCTGTAGAGTTTGATGGACACAACTTTTGACATCAGTAGCTATGCATTTGGAAGGTGTTTTCTCTTCTTTATTTGGTTGATGAGTCTATTTTACTGTCAAAATGTTTACTTCTATGCATTTAACATTGTGTGTTTCCCTCTTTCGGTGATCAATTACAACAGCACCAGTAGATACACTGACAACAATCACAAACATTAAATCAGTTTTCACTTCAGACGCTCACGGTGATGGGTTTCTTGAAAGGACTCCGCAGGCATTGACAGAACGTGGATCGATCCATCTTAGAGATGTAGAGCAAAGGCTCGATGGTGCAGCTCAGGTCCATCATGGAGAAGACGCCAAGAAGAACCTTACAATGCAGCTTCATGAACGAGAAGGTAGATGCAAACGGCAACAGAGCCACGGGAGGCAGATAGTTCACCACGATGATGCCAAGGATGATAACCACCATTTTAAAGGCCCTCTTCTTCACCGGGTTCATGACTTCTTTCCCTGCGACGCTCTTCCTGAGGACCCAGATGATGGAGAGGTTGCAGAACACCATGATGAAGAAGGCCGAGAGGATGACTCCACTGAAGACCTCATTCACGCTCATGACTCCTAAGATGCATTTGGTCAGGGAGTAGGCCAGAATGAGTCCCCAAACCAGCACCGAGACGCCGATCCGGATGCGAGTGTCACGGATCCCGGTGAAGAGGATGGGATGGACCACGGCGACGTACCTGTCCAGACAAATACAGGTGAGAAACAACGGAGTCACGTCTTTGAGTCCGTAGGCG
Organism: Gymnocypris eckloni scoliostomus; assembly: GCA_027564155.1. Classification (NCBI taxonomy): domain Eukaryota; kingdom Metazoa; phylum Chordata; class Actinopteri; order Cypriniformes; family Cyprinidae; genus Gymnocypris; species Gymnocypris eckloni. Next base: position 15,905,208 of record CM050419.1, read on the forward strand.
AAACGCTGGGAGTACCAGACGGACGGATCGTTGAAGTACAGCCGGTTGGCCATATCCACCGGCGTCATGAGGCCAAAATAGGCGTCCAGGATGGAAAGGTTAAAAATAAAGACGTCTGACGTCGAGCCTTCGCTCTTCTTCTTCAGAATCTTCCACAACACGAGAGTGTTCATTGGGAATCCAGCCACCAGGTTCAATACTTTCACTCCAAAGTAGAAGATGAACCAATGAGGAGCGTCTGCACACACTTCATACTGATACCAGAGCGGACGGCGCCACCCGGAGACGCTGGAGTTTAGGCTCAGATCCGAGGTGTTTGACATGATGAGCTGTGGACGAGAATAACTGTTATCAACATGAACTCCAGATCTACTCGAGATACTTCAGCACCAGAATGAAGTACGACCAAGCAATATCCAACTATATGCTTTCAAGAGTTTGTTTCTGAAAACCTCATAAAATCATGTTAAATCGGTCATGACATGATGATTTCAGATTTGTTTGACCTTTGTGACCCTGAACCCTAAAACCAATCCATAAGGGTCAGTTTAATTTGAAATGTATACATCATCTGAAAGCGAAATTTTTCAAGTTTTAAATTGGTTCAAAACATATATTACAGAAAGGACATTTTCAGTAAATATAGGAATAAGAATCATGACATTTTATATGGTGTTCCACAAGGTTCCGTCCTTGGACCAGTTTTGTTTTCGTTATATATGCTTCCTTTGAGTAGCATAATTCAGAAATACGACATGAATTACCATCTTTATGCTGATGACATACAATAATATATTTCAGTTGAGCCCTGGGACACTGTTGTAATAGAAAGATTGTCTAACTGTCTGTCCAGGATTGTTAAATAAATGAATGCAAATGTAAAAAAATCGACCAAAGATCAAATTGAAAGTTATTGTGGGTAAAAAATCTGAGGGGAGAGGATTGAATTGGGCTCCTTATCTTAGGGCCGGCCCTGGTCAATTTGCTGCCCTAGGCAATATTTTACCCAGTGCCCTTTGCCTCACATTGGTGAATATAAACTAACTTGAACTAACAATGAAGAATACATTTGTAACAGTATTTATTATTTTTGTTAGTGTTAGTCATTGACAATTAACCTTACTTTAAATAGTTTCCAGTGAAACTATAAAAATATAGGTGCTGCCTGAATCACTTTATAAATTAAACACAATTAAACATCAAGAATAATTACATCTGGTATTCCTGCACAAAAATGTATTAGCATACAGTACTGTTTGATCTTCTAAATAAATCCTAAAAGAGTTGTATTTCCAGTAGATGCAGCAATGTATACTATTCTAATGTTTTCACTGTGAATTATAGCCTACTGTAAACGTACATCTTTAAAGTGAATTTTGCATTAGTTTAATAAGCCCCGTCATAGGCCTATACAAACATTACTAAATCTGCCACTTCAAATACAAAATACAACGAATCCCCAAAAACTGTAGCGTAAAAATATGTTTAAAATGTTGTCATGTTACACAAAAAATTACACTTATGTTACAAAATCTTGGATCTCTGGAACTCCCAGAGATTGTTACACTATTTTAAACTTTTAGTCTATAAGCTTTCTAGTTTGTTCACAAACTTTTACCTCATCTAGAGCCCTTAAATGCATATAGTAGTAGTAGTAGTAGTAGTAGCCCTTTATTGTCACTAGTAACAAGTACCAGCGAAATTAGCCATCAACCTGTCCATACATACACAACATACATATGGCAGACAGAACAGGAAGACAGGGAATGTAAGAAAAATACAGCATTTACATGAGGAAAGAGAGGAGGAAAAAATTTTTTACCCCCAGACTATGCTCCATTGAGAGTACAGTGTGAGAACAGAAAAAAAACACCTCAGCACAAAAGCACATATACCATAAACACACGACTCTTGCAACAGGGGGAAACATATCCAGCTCTGGCAAGCAGCCGTCCGGTCCAGTGCCATTTATTACGGCGCCGGTCGCAGACCTGCTCGACAGGTGGCGGTACAAAGCGTTCAGAGGCAGTTGAAAGCGACTGCCTCCGTTGAGAGGCCAAACGAGGCCAAATATCTACCTAATGTCTCATTCACTACCTTCTCCCTCCTTCAGTTTTTAAAGTCAGACACCAATTATATATGAGGCTATTCCTCAATATATGCATTATAAACAATATAACAAGAAAAACAATATGTGTATAAAACGACGACGGTAAAACCATCTGCTCAAATTCATCCTTCCAAATTTAAAAAGATAACGAAATATGCTTTATTTTATTCTTCTGTAATTGTCCTTAAAATATCAAGATATTTGTATTTTGCTATTGCAGCAGTTAGAGACTCGCCAGTGCTGGATATGTATATGGGTCTCTAAAGACACGAATATCATGATTGGCGAAACATTCATGTATTTAAGGGCTAGTTTATTTGATCATCATCATTCATTACATCACATTACCTCTGACTTTGTCCCGTTTTTATTTTTAGTATATTATACAGTAAATCTCAAGCGGTACCTGTTTTAGTCACTATGCAAATGAAGTGAGAGAGTACACTTGTATTAATATCTTTAAAAAGCGTGTTAAGACATACCTTTTTAAAGTATTGTATGAAGTGTGCCTATTTTTTAATTGTTGTATATGACTTGTTTTTAACGTATTGCCTTATAGCTCATACTTTATTTTTTTATTATTTTATGTTGATGCTGTTTTTAATATTTGTCTTATGCTTGTAAAGCACTTTGAGTAGCATTTTATGTATTAAAAGTGCTATACAAATTAATGATTAGCCTATTATTGAATAAATAAGCTTTCCATTGATGCATGGTTTGTTATGATTGGACAATATTTGAAAATCTGGAATCTCAGGGTGTGAAAAAAAATCGAAATATTGAGAAAATCGCCTTTAAAGTTGTCCAAATGAAGTTGACGAAACATCAGTTGCATCTCAGTTCACTTTTTTTGTGTGTGTGAAGGAAAAAGTACACGAGTGTGTAGCAGAATGTAGTGTGTAATGTAATGTAGTGTACATAAAAATGTATCTTTACCCACTTGGTTGCACGTTGCTATACATCAAATTAAGTTAACTAAAGACAGTCTGAGTTTTAGTTAATTTAATGTATTCTACTCAACAATTGGAGATAAGGAATCACATTGATCGGCCAATTTGTGAGTCTTAAGTCATTAAGCTTGTGATTTTGCTTAATGGTTAGTTTGTATCCGTTCTGCTCTTTATAAAAGTTCACAAAGGTGTGGCGGATGAAATAAAACAGATAAAATTGAATACCCACAGCACTTTATAACCATCTGTGTCATGTATATCACATACACTATATGGACAAAAGTATTGGCACTATTATTGAAGTATTATTCTTTAGAACAGACAAAGCCACTTTCAAAACTGTGGCAACAAAGATGGAAACATAATGTATACTTAATGTATTTGGTGATGAGTTTTTAGCTCAATGTCTGCATTTAAAGTCACACCAGACCAGGCAAGTTCTTCCAAACTCACTCAATCAGTAATTCATTTTTAACCTTATTATACACAGAGACACTGTCATGTTAGAATAGAAAAAATAGAAGCACACAATTCCCTAGAATATCACTATATGCTTTAACATTAAGATTTGTACTCATGGAAATGACCAAAGTAGTCAAACCTGTTCATTAGAAGTGTACATGTTTGTAGTTCTCTTTATTTGTGTTTGTAGTCGGCAGATGATGGTGTGACGGCGCACGGAGAACAGAGGACACAAATGCGGAGGACAGATGGATTTAAAGCGTTTAATCGCTAAGTGAGCAAAACAGAAAATAACAGAGAACAGCGAACAGTCTCTGGGGGTGATGCAGCTCCGGTCGGCAGCGAGATGCGGACCCACAAGCTGAATAGAGAGGACCCAGCACAAACTCAGGTGAACCAGCTGAGAGTGGAGCTAGAAAAAGAGCGGCAGTCCTTCTGTCTGCGCGTCCTGGGGTAAGATGAGAAAAGCGTGAGTAACCCAGAGTACAACACGAATACGAGAACACAAAACAATCTACTGACAACATGGACTAGTTAGAGGAGAAAATATATAGGAGAGGTTAATGAGCTACAGGTGGAACAGAGGCGGTTGGCGACAGGCGCAGCCCCACTGCCAGATCAGTGCTGATTGCACCTGTCACGAACTGCTGAAAAAGACATGACCACACAGATGGCAGGGGGAGCCAGGAATGCACCCTGACCCGTGACAGTACCCCTCCCCTCAGGGACGCCTCCTGGCGTCCCCGGAGGACTCACCATGACGCCGATGGAATTGGTCGATGAGAGCGCGATCCAGAATGTCGCGAGCCGGAACCCAGCATCTCTCCTCCGGACCATAACCCTCCCAGTCTACCAGGTATTGGTGGCCTCTACCCCTACGCCTCACATCAACAAGTCGCCGTGCCGTATGGGCCGGCGACCCTCGATGAGTCTGGGAGGCGGGGGCAGAGGTCTGGGGCTGAAGGGAGGCGAATGACGGGTTTGATCTTAGATACATGAAATACCGGGTGAATGTTCTTAAGCGGGGGTTAATTTGAGTCGCACCGACACCGGGCTGAGCACTTTGGAGATGATGAACGGTCCAACAATTTGGGTCCCAGTTTACGTGAGAGGAGTCTGAAGGAAGGTCCTGAGAGGACAACCAGACCTTCTGACCACACACGTAAGTGGGGGCTCAGTACGGTCGTGACGGTACGCCTTGTTCCTCTCGCCAGTCCGGGTGAGGGCTTCTCTGGCGGTCCTCCAAGTACGGAGGCATCTCTGAATGAATGCGTGCGCGGATGGAACAATGGCGTCGGATTCTTGGGAGGGGAATAATGGTGGCTGGTAGCCTAAACAGCACTGGAAGGGCGATAGACCCGTAGACGAGACCGGGAGAGAGTTATGCGCGTACTCGACCATGGTTAATCTGGAACTCCAAGATGACGGTTCGGCGGACGCCACGCAGCGCAGGACTCTCTCAAGATCCTGGTTAGCACGTTCGGCCTGCCCGTTGGTCTGCGGATGATAACCAGAGGACAAGCTCGCAGTCGCTCCCAGCTGTCGACAGAATTCTGTCCAAAACTTAGACGCAAACTGGGGACCCCTGTCGGAGACCACGTTCACCGGGAGGCCATGAATACGGAAAACGTGATCCAAGACAACAGTCGCTGTCTCCCTCGCTGAAGGTAGTTTGGGGAGGGGAATGAAATGAGCCGCCTTCGAGAACCTGTCCACCACAGTGAGGACTACTGTCATGCCACTCGACGGGGGTAGGCCCGTGACAAAGTCCATCGCTATGTGCGACCAGGGCCGCGAAGGGACCGACAGTGGCTGGAGTAGCCCTGCTGGGGGTCGATTGGAGCCCTTCCCCGCAGCACAAACTGGACAGGCCGACACGAACAAACGGGCATCCCGCGCCACCGACGGCCACCAAAACCGCTGCTTGATCAACATGCAGGTGTAGCTCCTGGGTGGCAAGCTAGTCCAGATGAGTGGCCCCACTGTAGGAGGCTAGTTCGGACTGACTCGGGCACGAATAACAGACCCTCTGGGCATCCCGCGGGAATAGTGGTGCCGCGCAGTGCCGTGCGGACTTTGGACTCCACCCCCCAAGTGACCGCCGCTACCACCCGTTCGTGAGGCAGAATGGGCACGGGGAAGGTGGGACTAGCCTCAGCCTCGAAAACACGTGATAACGCATCAGGTTTACCATTCTTGGAACCAGGGCGGTAAGAGATGGTAAACCTAAACCGCCCGAAAAACAATGCCCAGCGAGCCTGTCGAGAATTTAGTCTACGAGCGGTGCGGATGTACTCGAGGTTCTTGTGGTCAGTCCAAACGATAAAAGGAATCTCTGTGCCCTCTAACCAGTGACGCCACTCCTCCAGAGCCAGCTTGACAGCCAGTAACTCCCTATTCCCGATGTCGTAATTCCGTTCCGGGGGTTAAGCGATGGGAAAAGAAGGCGCAGGGATGTATTCTCTCATCCGAGGGAGATCTTTGGGATAAAACACCCCCCACCCCCACCTCTGATGCATCAACCTCCACAATGAACTGACGAGACGGGTCTGGTGTGGTTAAAATAGGAGCCGAACTGAAGCGGCTCTTGAGACTTTCGAACGCAGTCTGGGCCTGCGATGACCAACAGAAACGCGTCCTAGTGGAGGTGAGATCAGTCAGTGGAAGGGCGACCTGACTAAAGTTCCTAATGAATCGCCTGTAGAAATTGGCAAACCCCAGAAATCGCTGGACCGCTCTACGATTCTCTGGGATGGGCCAATCCGCAACTGCTTCTACCTTGGCGGGGTCCATACGGATACCCTCGGGAGAAAGAATAAATCCCAGGAACGGAATCGACCGTGCGTGAAACTCGCACTTCTCCACCCTGGCAAATAAACGATTCTCAAGTAGCCGTTGGAGCACCCGCCTGACGTGCTGGACATGATCGTGCTCGTTCTGGGAGAAGATCAGGATATCGTCGAGATAAACGAAAACAAATCGGTCGACCATGTCTCGGAGCACGTCGTTGACGAGTGCCTGGAAGACCGCCGGGGAGTTGGAAAGCCCAAACGGCATGACCAAATACTCAAAGTGCCCCGTGGGGGTGTTAAAAGCGGTCTTCCACTCGTCCCCCTCCCTAATCCGGACTAGGTGATAAGCGTTGCGGAGGTCCAACTTCGTAAAGATGGCTGCCCCCTGCAAGAGCTCGAAGGCGGATGACATCAACGGCAAAGGATAACGATTCTTCACCGTGATGTCATTCAACCCTCGATAGTCTATGCAGGGGCGCAACGAACCATCCTTCTTCCCCACGAAGAAGAACCCCGCCCCAGCCGGAGAGGAAGAGGGTCGAATGATGCCAGCTACCTGAGAATCATGGATATATCTCTCCATGGCCTCCCTCTCAGGTCTAGACAGAGTAAAAGGCGCCCCTTGGGCGAGAAGTGCCAGGTAACAGGTCAATCGCACAGTCGTGCGGGCGGTGCGGAGGCAGAGATGAGGCTCGGGACTTACTGAAAACCGCTCTCAAGTCATGGTAAGCCTCCGGTACACCCAGACTCACTCCTCCTGTAACACAGAACAAGACATTACAGGGGAAAATGCGGCACCCAGACATTGAGCTAAACAGAAAGAACTCCACCCCAACACCGAGTTAAGAGCCCAGTCAATGTGGGGGTTGTGTTTCGCCAGCCAGCTGTGTCCCAAAACCACTGGAGCGGTGGGTGAATGAATGAGAAGGAAACGAATCTCCTCAGCGTGATTACCAGAAAGAGTGAGTGTGACAAACTTAGTGGCGTGAGTAATTCTGGTGAGAAGGGTGCCGCAAAGAGTTCTAGCTAATATGGGGTCGGCCAGAGCCACAGATGGAAGTCCCAAGCGTCTGGCCAGCCCAGAATCCATGAAGTTACCCTCCGCCCCTGAGTCGATCAGAGCCTCAACCTGATAGACAGCCCCCTTGACTAATAAAGAGGCTTGGAACTCACAACGACCACCAGAGGGCAGTTGAGTGCCAGTCACGCTCACAGTGCGTTCTCCCTTGAACGGTGAATGCCGCCTCACTGCCGGGCACGACGCTGCCACGTGACCTGCCTCCCCACAGTAGAGGCACAGTTGGTTATCTAGGCGATAGCGCCGCTCCTTGACCGTCAACCGCGCTCTCCCGACTTGCATCGGCTCCTCCTCGGAAAGCCCGAGATGTTGGGTGGGCGTGTCGCTCGCCGCTCCTGACGCGGCTCTAGTGACGAGCTCAGGGGGAAACCCGCTCCTCCGATGACGAGAACGGAGAGAAATCCGGTTGTCCACTCGGATGGCGAGATCGATGAGTCCGTCCAGACTCGAGGGGAGCTCCAAGGAATAGATCTCATCCTTGATGTGTTCGGCCAGACCGTGAAGAAAGTGATCCCACAGAGCCTTGTCGTTCCAGCCACATGATGCCGCGAGCGTGCGAAACTCGATGGAGTAGCTGGAAACTGAGCTCTCCCTCTGTCGCAGCAGTGCCAAGGCCCGTGCCGCCTCAGTTCCCTGAGCTGAGCGATCAAATACCTTGCGCAGCTCCTCCGAGAAGCTGTCAAAGGAGGAACAGCAGTCTTGTTCGTTGTCCCACATGGCCGTCCCCCATTCTCTCGCTTGCCCCACCAGGAGCGTGATGATGAAAGCCACCTTAGAGCGCTCCGTGGGAAAACAGGACGGCTGCAGCGAGAAAGTTAGAGAGCATTGCGACAAGAAAGAGCGACAGGTGTTGGGCTCACCTGAGTAAGGGGCTGGCGGATTGAGTCGTGGTTCCGCATGACGGTTACTCGTTCCATCCTGGTCGGGAGGAGAGGTTGCCACAGAAGGGCTGGTGTGCAGCCGATCAAACCGCTCAACCAGCTGGTTGAGCTGGAGCGAGATCTCGGAATAAACGCGGCGGGAAGCCGTAATCTCCTCCTGATGACGACCCAGAAGAACGCCTTGTTGCATCAGGGCTCGGCGCATCTCATCCTCCTCTGCTGTGTCCATAACTGTGGTCAGTAGATTCTGTGACGGAGAACAGAGGACACAAATGCGGAGGACAGATGGATTTAAAGCGTTTAATCGCTAAGTGAGCAAAACAGAAAATAACAGAGAACAGCGAACAGTCTCTGGGGGTGATGCAGCTCCGGTCGGCAGCGAGATGCGGACCCACAAGCTGAATAGAGAGGACCCAGCACAAACTCAGGTGAACCAGCTGAGAGTGGAGCTAGAAAAAGAGCGGCAGTCCTTCTGTCTGCGCGTCCTGGGGTAAGATGAGAAAAGCGTGAGTAACCCAGAGTACAACACGAATACGAGAACACAAAACAATCTACTGACAACATGGACTAGTTAGAGGAGAAAATATATAGGAGAGGTTAATGAGCTACAGGTGGAACAGAGGCGGTTGGCGACAGGCGCAGCCCCACTGCCAGATCAGTGCTGATTGCACCTGTCACGAACTGCTGAAAAAGACATGACCACACAGATGGCAGGGGGAGCCAGGAATGCACCCTGACCCGTGACAGATGGAGCGACGGCAAGCATGACTTTTCAAGCATGCATTTACTACTTTCCTCAAATATATAAAAACTACAATGTAGGCGGAGAACATGTCAAAATGACACAAGCAGGTATTTATACTGAATTATTGTAATTATGAGTTTCCTGGTCGGAATTGGACGCACCTCTCTAGTCATATTTACAACTAAAACTTGGAGATCATTTTAATACCCAAGTTAGAGTTGGATGAGCAAGAAGCTTCAAATATGATGGAGGAGAGAGAAACATAGCAGCTTTGTAAAGTTTTATTTGTTTACAACATCTACATTGCTTTCTCCTGCCATTACAGTCATGCATATTTACATATATAACTAACAGTTTAATGCATATTGTATGTATTGAACATATCAAAAATAGCATTTATTTGACATTAAATGTAATAATCGTCCGCTAGCGGATCTAGATAGCGCTGTAAATGTTACCAATGAATGATGCCACATTTGATTCAAAAACTTATTGATATTGACTAAATATCTTCTAATATATACCTTTTGACTACATTGCTAATAATGGTGATGATTTAGCTATATTGTATCAGCTTCCATTTCCAAACCAGGGTTCCTCAAATCCAATTACTGTAAATATTATTACCTCTTGATTGCACTCATCTCATGTGTGGTGTAACATTTGTATCATGTAGAAGTGTTTCATGTAACACATCACTGATCTGCTGCTGCAGTGCAACACTGTCACCTTGTGGGCCGCTGATGAGTTTAACCCGCACTGATGCTTCAATTCAACGAGTTGTTGTTTTTAAATAAATGAGTTACAGTGTAATTCAAGATTCACTGATAACTTCCATTGAAAGATGAAGCAGAAGCTATTTCATAGTGCAAATCTGCATAATGACAATGTTGGAAAGATGCACGCTTTGTTTCGAGATGCCCAAGTTAAAGATACTATATAGTCTAGAGAATATTAGCATGCAAACAGCATTTTAAATCTCAATGAAATATGTGACCCTGGAGCACAAAACCAGTCTTAAGTCGCTGGGGGTGTATTTGTAGTAATAGCCAACAATACATTGTATGGGTCAAAATGATTTATTTTTCTTTTAAGCCAAAAATTATTAGGATATTAAGATCATGAAGATATTTTGTACATTTCCTACCATAAACTTAATTATTGATTAGTGATATGCATTGCTAAGAACAACTTTAAAGATGATTTTCTCAATATTCAGATGTTTTCACACCCTCAGATTCCAGATTTTCAAATATTGTCCAAACCATACATCAATGGAAATATTATTTATTCAGCTTTCAGATGATGCATACATCTCAATTTTGGAAAATTGACCCTTATGACTGGTTTTGTGCTCCAGGGTCACATATAGTAATATGTAAACATTATACTCAATAACCCAACTTTTGGACAAACTTTTTGTCAATCCCACAGTTACCGCCCATAGGAATGAACGTTGTATTATATTACAATATAGTATATTATATATATTAACTATCGTAAACCTAACATTTCAGTGTAACATATTATATAAGTGTCTCTGGAGCACAAAAGCAGTCATAAGTAGCACATAGACAACAATACATTTTATGGGTCAAAATTATACATTTGTATTATATGACAAAAATCATTAGGATATTAAGATCATGAAGATATTTAGTACATTTCCTACCATAAACTTAATTTTTGATTAGTAATATGCATAGCTAAGAACAACTTTAAAGATGATTTTCTCAATATTCAGATGTTTTCACACCCTCAGATTCCAGATTTATAAATATTGTCCAAACCATACATCAATGGAAATATTACATATTCAGCTTTCAGATGATGCATACATCTCAATTTCACAAAACTGACCCTTATGACTGGTTTTGTGCTCCAGGGTCACATATGTGTGCACATTAAAAACTCACCAGTTACTCACATTCATTGATATTTTCTCCCCGCAGTGATGTTAGCCAATCAAAAGAGCAGCTGCTGACACACCTTAAAGAAGACGGAGCTCTGTTTCTGCTTCAAAAACTCAACTAACATGTTCATATACAAAGACATCTCGTGACTTTAAATGATTACCAATATGACCAATAATCACCAACATCTGACAGATAACTCACCCAGTACTCGCTCAATACAGTCCGGCTTCGATCCTCACAATGTCTCTGCCAAAGTCTGACCATCTCTTAGACGTGTCCTTAGTTTAGTGTCTCTCCCGCGGGACACAGAGGTGGGACGTTTGGACACAACCAATTGTGGCAGTTGTTGTGGGTCAACAAACAGAACTTGTCTTTTATTGGCTGAAGAAAATAACAAGTTTCGTGCTGCGAGAAGAGCTTGACGTAAACAGGTGATGCAAGGAACAAATGAGTAAATCTACTGTAACATCTTGCAAATACACACATTTCTGGCTCTCTGCCATGGACCAGATGTACCATATAAGAGCCCAGTGCTCAACATGTACAAAAACACTTCAGTTTCAACCACAACTCTAAATCTAGAGTCAGTCCTTCTGAGTTTATACAGACCCTGATCCAGTCTAGTTCATTATAGGTTCAAATCAAGGCTATTTAAGCATATAGACAACTTTTTAATTGATGTGGTTCTCGTTTAAAGTTTCCCTCCTCTGTGATTGACTTGATCAACACATCATGCATTTAGATTAATGCATTTAATCCGCACTGTTATCCAAAGTGACTTTGCATTGGTTTTAGAACTATATTTACCATATTTTTGTTAAACTAAATAATGCATACATCTAGAAAAACGAGCATTTATTTCGTTAGAAGAAACAAGTGTTTATTTCCACATCAGTGTCGGCTTGTGAGAGTAAACCGGAGGACGCACAATATTTCTCGATTGCTAAAACACTATAACCAGGCTTTTGACCCAAAACACAATAGAAATGTAATGTATTTAATGGTTATAATTGGTTTTAAATGGAAACTATAATGGTGTCTACTGGTATGTGATGGATTCTATTGGTGGGATGTTAAATCTTATTGGGAAATGCCCAAAACACAATAGAAATGTAATGGATTTAATGGTTATAATTGGTTTTAATGGAAACTATAATGGTGTCTACTGGTATGTGATGGATTCTATTGGTGGGATGTTAAATCTTATTGGGAAAATGCCCAAAACACAATAGAAATGTAATGGATTTAATGGTTATAATTGGTTTTATTGGAAACTATAATGGTGTCTGCTGGTATGTGATGGATTCTATTGGTGGGATGTTAAATCTTATTGGGAAAATGCCCAAAACACAATAGAAATGTAATGGATTTAATGGTTATAATTGGTTTTAATGGAAACTATAATGGTGTCTGCTGGTATGTGATGGATTCTATTGGTGGGATGTTAAATCTTATTGGGAAAATGCCCAAAACACAATAGAAATGTAATGGATTTAATGGTTAGAATTGGTTTTAATGGAAACTATAATGGTGTCTGCTGGTATGTGATGGATTCTATTGGTGGGATGTTAAATCTTATTGGGAAAATGCCCAAAACACAATAGAAATGTAATGGATTTAATGGTTAGAATTGGTTTTAATGGAAACTATAATGGTGTCTACTGGTATGTGATGGATTCTATTGGTGGGATGTTAAATCTTATTGGGAAAATGGCCAAAATACAATAGAAATGTAATGGATTGAATGGTTATAATTGGTTTTAATGGAAACTATAATGGTGTCTACTGGTATGTGATGGATTCTATTGGTGGGATGTTAAATCTTATTGGGAAAATGGCCAAAATACAATAGAAATGTAATGTATTTAATGGTTATAATTGGTTTTAATGGAAACTATAATGATGTCTACTGATATGTGATGGATTCTATTGGTGGGATGTTAATTATTATTCTTAAAATGCCCAAAACACAATATAAATGTAATGTATTTAATGGTTATAATTGGTTTTAATGGAAACTATAATGGTGTCTGCTGGTATGTGATGGATTCTATCAGTGGGATGTTAATTATTATTCTTAAAATGCCCAAAACATAATACAAAATGAATTTTTGTAATGGTTTTATTGGAAAATTCATTAATGGTGTTTTAATGGTAACCATTGGAATTTTTGTGATGGTTTCTATTTGGATTCTATTGTGTTTTCGTTAACTCACGAGTCAGATTTGGTGAACTGTTACTGCAAAACTCTATACACAAATCTCTAAATTTCTCAGAAATTACACATGTGCTCATTTAGAAAGCACTAGCATTCAATATTGCTCTGCACAGTTTGAGCTCAATTAGCACACAATTATCTGATTGGAAACACTAGGTGTCAAAATGTATCCAATCAGAACCTTCGATGGAGATAAAGTCAGCTGACAGTGTTTCTCAGCTTTTTTTACAGTGTCATGTTGCTCAAAATGTATTATATAGTTCTCTATGCAATAGTGTCACCCCTCAAAAAAGTCATTAGCTCATCGCATAAGTAATTACGCTAAATGCAAAATGGTCGATCTAGTTGTCATAAAACGTGAAGCATATTTTCTACACATTTCTATTTGTAAATGTGGCATGAACTGTGCAAGTGAATCACTAACGAAGAGAATATAGATGACAAACCAGTTCTCTGAAAGAGCTCAAAGACACAAATCTGACGATGGATGAACATCCAGAAAACGATCCGAGTCATTAAGAGGAGTACGGATGCTTGATGGAAAATTATCAGATTATTACGCATCTCAGATTAAATAAGGGCCGTGTGGTCAATCAATGACTGAAGAAGTGTGCAGATCCTCAATAATTCAAACATATCGAAACAGTCTCTTTCAATCAATATTCCACTTACAAAAAAGTTAAAAAGTCTTAAATTCAGATTCAATGGGTCGTAAATATTTTTGGTCACATTACCTCTAAAATATCTTCAGTCTGACAGACTGTTTACAATCATTGGACAGACCGACGAGTTTAGCTATTTTGCTAAATATTCTCACGATTGCAAATGTTACAGTAGTTAAGTTACATTTTAGACACAATATTTACTGTTTTGTTCTGTTTCACAAACAAGGATCGAAGCAGAAGTATAGCGCATGCGTAATCTCCAAGCATCACTCGTGTTTTTTGTTACTGAATGATTCAGTTGAATGAACGCCTCAATGACTCGCTCATTAAGTGACTTACCGCCACCTACTGGTAGTTTAGTTCAACCCCCCCACACATTTCTTATTTGCATATTCATAAATGTATTTAAAACATTAATCTCATAAAATTATTTATTGCAGTTGTAATTTTGCAGTATAAATTATTTCATTTGATTGCGAATATTATTACAATTTATAGATCATTTGACATGAAAGATGATGCAAACATTTAAAAAGTAAGAATAAAAATAGGCCTCTATAAAGTTAAATACAAATATGCAGATTTAAGTATGTAAAAGCTGATAGAACACTGATTTTTGCTTCAGAATAATTAATAACACCATCATAAATCTCAGTGATGTGGGAGTTTTGTGTGGAATATTGTCGGCTGATATGAAAAATTATGAAGTAAAAATATAATTTATGATAGCGCTGATTTTTTTTTTTTTACATTAAACAAATTATATATTAAATATATTTATATACAATAATGTGTATTTTCATCACAGGTTTAGGTATTACATTTCACATATCTATAGAAACCCTGTACGGCAATGTGTAAAACTTTTGAAAGGATATATGACATATGCACTGTCAAAAATAAGTGTAATTTTAACTATAGAATTATTAAAAACGCTACTGAAAAAAACTGTTAACAGGTAAAAGGACATACTTTGGACCTTGTGTTGTCGTATGGTTTATGTATTACTATCAATGAAATATGTGACACAGGTATTTCAGATCACCTGCCTGTTTTATTTACTGTGGTTGCTCCAGGCAATTAACCCTTTAACTGCCTCACAGTTTTCTAGTGTTTTTAAAGATTCGTTGTTGTACAATCTTGATGACTGTGATCTCAGTGTGGAAGATTTCACTGTCTTATTTGACTGTATTTGTACTGAGATATTGGACTATGTTGCTCTGTTCAGTTGTGTCTGAACCCTGGTTGAATGACACTACACGCTCTCTCAGACGTGCCTGCAGAGCAGCTGAGAGAAAGTGGAAAAAGGATAAACTAAAAATCTCGTTCATAATGATGCAGGATGCACTATATAAATACCAGAGAGCTGTAAAATTTGCTAAAACATTTTTTTTTCAGACATTGTAGCTAGTAATAGACAGCGGCCCCAGGTTCTTTTTAGTGTTTTTAATTCTCTTGTTAATCCACGTGATTCAAATTGTATTGTACCATCTTTAATCTTATGTGAAAACTTTCTGAAATATTTTGTGGACAAGATTACTGGTCTTAGTTTTCCACCCATCACGGTTATCACTGACCCTCCTATTTTCTCTTTTTGCCCAGCTGTCTTCCAGCAGTTTGAGCCGGTTACATTTTCTCATCTTTCTGACATAGTTAAACAGCTACGTCCTACACACTGCCCCCTTGATAGTATTCCTGCACGCTTGGTTAAAGTTGTTTTTGACACTGTTGGACCAAGCGTTGTATCTTTGGTTAATACATCCCTCAGCTCAGGGTGTGTACCAGCTGTTTTTAAACATGCCATTGTTCAACCGCTTCTAAAAAAAGAATAATTTGGATTCTTCAATTTTGTCTAATTTTAGACCTATATCTAAACGCCCTTTTTATCGAAAATATTGGAGAGAGTAGTTTTTAATCAACTTAAATCGTTTCTAGACGAATTTAGTATTTTTGAAAAATTTCAGTCTGGTTTTAAGCCCCGTCACAGTACAGAAACTGCTCTTTTGAGAGTTTCTATTGATCTTATTTTAGCTGTGGACTCTGGTAACTCTGCTGTTTTAGTCCTCTTGGATTTGACTGCGGCCTTAGATACGACTCGATTCTCTTGTCTAGACTTGAAGAGTGTGTCGGTATTAAGGGCATAGCCATTAAATGGTTTCAATCATATTTGACAGATAGAAGTTTTTCTGTTCACCTAGGTGAATTTTCTTCATCTGCTGCCCCACTTTCTTGTGGCGTTCCCCAAGGATCTATATTGGGCCCGATGTTGTTTTCTTTGTATATGCTGCCTTTGGGGTATATTTTTAGAAAACACAATATTTCCTTCCATTGTTATGCGGATGATGTACAAATTTATTTGCCTGTCAAAACAAGTGACAAAGCTTAATTTATGTCATTACTTAATTGCCTGCGAGATTTTAAAACATGGCTGGATCAGAACTTTCTTTGTCTTAATGAAAATAAGACTGAGATTGTTGTGTTTGGTCGTCCTGGGGACTTAAGTGCTTGTGTAGATGCACTTGGTCATTTAGAATTGTATGTTCGTCTATTTACCAGGAATCTCGGTGTGATTTTTGACAGTGCTTTTAAATTTGAAAAACAGATTAGTTCTGTTGTAAAAGCCAGTTTTTTTCAACTGAGACTGTTGGCTAAAGTCAAGCCCTACCTGCCGCGTAAGGAGTTTGAAAGTGTAATACATGGTTTTATAACATCTAGACTGGACTATTGTAACTCTTTGTATGTTGGTTTGGATCAGTCATCTCTTCAACGCTTGCAGTTAGTCCAGAATGCAGCAGCTCGGCTCTTAACTGGGACAAAAAAGTATGAGCACATTACCCCAGTCTTAGCTTCACTACACTGGCTTCCTGTCCGCTTCAGGATTGAGTTCAAGATTTTATTGATTGTTTTTAAGATTTTACATGGGTTGGCACCTGCCTATTTATCAGAGCTTTTACATGTCCACACTCCTGTTAGAGCACTGAGGTCGTCCAATCAGGTACTCCTGGATGCTCCGAGAGCCAGATTAAAAAATAAAGGTGACCGAGCTTTTTCAGTGGTAGCACCTAATTTGTGGAATAGTTTACCTGTACACTTAAGAACTGCTCAGAGTGTTGGAATTTTTAAGGAATTTCTTAAGACACACCTGTATTCCTTGGCTTTTATTTTGAGTTGAGTTGAGACATTGTGATGTTTTACTGTATTCATTTTGTTTGTGTGGGAGCTTTTCCGGACATTGTGAAGCACTTTTGTCAACCGTGGTTGTTTTTAAATGTGCTATATAAATAAAATTGAACCTGAACTTGAACTTGAAGTTCCTGTACTTTATAAGGGTAAAAAACTGTAAAAGGCATTTCAAAGCATTTTACAGTAAAATACTGTTAATTGTACAGTTTTTAGAAGTACAAAATTACAAATAAATGTATAATTTACAGTCAAAATCTAAATTCCCAGAATTCCCTGCCACATATTTTGTTTAAATAATCACACTCTAAAAAATCCTGGGTTGTTTTTTTTAACCCAAATGCTGGGTTGAGCCTTTTTTGGGGGTTATTTTTTCAGTGTTTGGGTAGTTTTTAGTGTTACCCAGCCGCTGGGTCAAATGTATAACAATACAATGTTTGGGTAGTTTTTAGTGTTACCCAGCGGCTGGCTGGGTCAAATGTAACAACCCAATATTTGGGTAGTTTTTAATGTTACCCAGCCACTGTGTCAAATGTAACAATACAATGTTTTGGAAGTTTTTGTGTTACCCAGCCGCTGGGTCAAATGTAACAACCCAATGTTTGGGTAGTATTTGTGTTACCCAGCCGCTGGGTCAAATGTAACAACTCGATGTTTGGGTAGTTTTAGTGTTACCCAGTCGCTGGGTCAAATGTAACAATACAATGTTTGGGTAGTTTTTATGTTACCCAGCCGCTGGGTCAAATGTAACAACCCAATGTTTGGGTAGTTTTTGTGTTACTCGGCCTCTGGGTCAAATGTAACAACCCAATGTTTGGGTAGTTTTTGTGTTACCCAGCCGCTGGCTCAAATGTAACAACACAATGTTTGGGTAGTTTTAGTGTTACCCAGCCGCTGGATCAAAAGTAACAACCCAATGTTTAGGTAGATTTTGTGTTACCCAGCCGCTGGGTCAAATGTAACAACCCAATGTTTGGGTAGTTTTTGTGTTACCCAGCCACTGGGTCAAATGTAACAACCCAATGTTTGGGTAGTTTTTGTGTTACCCAGCCGCTGGGTCAAATGTAACAACCCAATGTTTGGTTAGGTTTTGTGTTACCCAGCCGCTGGATCAAAAGTAACAACCCAATGTTTAGGTAGATTTTGTGTTACCCAGCCGCTGGGTCAAATGTAACAACCCAATGTTTGGGTAGATTTTGTGTTACCCAGCCACTGGGTCAAATGTAACAACCCAATGTTTGGCTAGATTTTGTGTTACCCAGCCGCTGGGTCAAATGTAACAACCCAATGTTTTGGTAGTTTTTGTGTTACCCAGCCGCTGGGTCAAATGTAACAATACAATGTTTGGGTAGTTTCTGTGTTACCCAGCCCCTGGGTCAAATATAACAATACAATGTTTGGGTAGTTTTTGTGTTACCCAGCCCCTGGGTCAAATATAACAATACAATGTTTGGGTAGTTTTTGTGTTACCCAGCCGCTGGGTCAAATGTAACAACACAATGTTTGGGTAGTTTTTAGTGTTACCCAGCCATTGGGTCAAATGTAACAACCCAATGTTTGGGTAGTTTTTGTGTTACCCAGCCGCTGGGTCAAATTTAACAACACAATGTTTGGGTAGTTTTTTAGTGTTACCCAGCCGCTAGATCAAATGTAACAACCCAATGTTTGGGTAGTTTTTGTGTTACCCCGCCGCTAGGTCAAATGTAACAACCCAATGTTTGGGTAGTTTTTGTGTTACCCAGCCCCAGGTCAAATGTAACAACACAATGTTTGGGTAGTTTTTGTGTTACCCAGCCCCGGGTCAAATGTAACAACCCAATGTTTGGGTAGTTTTAGTGTTACCCAGCCTCTGGGTCAAATGTAACAACCCAATGTTTGGGTAGTTTTAGTGTTACCCAGCCGCTTGGTCAAATGTAACAACACAATGTTAGGGTAGTTTTTAGTGTTACCCAGCCGCTTGGTCAAATGTAACAACACAATGTTAGGGTAGATTTTGTGTTACCCAGCCTGTTACGTCTCCCTAATTATTCGGCATCTAGGGTTTTGGGAGGCAAAACCCTAATAATTAAAAGGATATTTAAGCTAAAACACTTTTCCCTGCTGTGAAAGTGTGGTGTGTACGATTAGAAAGCAGACAGAGGCAAAACTGAATATCAAGCTTGCGTTTAGTAAGAAATAATTCCATATTACAAAGCTCACAATAATAGTAATACAAACAAACCCAAAATACCTTCAAACAAACCAACAAATATCTATTTACAAATTATATACAAATGTAATTGATAAAGGACAACAACAATGAGGGACAAGAGCGGTGCTAAAGAAAAGAAAATAATAAAACAAAAACCCTCTAACTAGCACCGATCAAAGCTAAGCTAAACAAAGAAATCAAGGAAAATAACATCTTCAGCGTAGAACGCCACTAACTATGCTGACTGACAAACAAAATACAGAAGTTGGCACTCGCTCATAAACTAGTGTGTTTAGACAACTTTACCCTGCGTGTAGTACGATGTAAGTCACGTGACATGCTGAACTGGTCCCATCACTACAGGTCGAGAAGGACTTGAATAAACTCGGATACACCGAGACACAGCAAACAAACAGCAAAGTTTCACAAAGAGAAACGCCAAACACAGAAAACTACAACCAAAATCAGGAGTAAAACCACAACAGACGTGGGAGAGCAAACAAATGACAAGCAAACGCTCTCCGAACTCTCAAGGCCCCATCCGGGTCTTTATACGCCCCTAACGCCTGATTGGTCCTCCATGTGTAGAGTAGAATTGATGATTGACGGAAGCCTAGTCCAATCACAGGGCCTGTAAGGTGAGAGTAAGGCGAGAGAGAAAAGAGCAAAAATATCCCTCCCAGACCATACGGGACGTAACACCTCATCCTTAAAACAAACATATACGTCTGTTTGATAGAACCAACTTAGCAAAGTAGGCACTATTCCTTAGATCCGAGACAGAGCATCTGCCACTCGTTATCCGTACCTTTCTTGTACCGGATCTCGAGATTGTAATCCTGAAAAATAAGAAACCACCTCATTAATCTCTGGTTCTGATTACGCATTCGTGAAATAAAGGTTAACGGGTTGTGATCAGTATAGACAATCACAGGATAAGTAGAAGAACCGACATAAACCTCGAAATGTTGGATTGCCAACAACAAGGCCAAAGCTTCCTTCTCTATTGTTGAATAATTCCGTTGACATCTATTAAACTTTTTAGAGAAGTAACAAATGGGGTGATCGATTTCATCCTTATCCTCCTGGAGGAGTACAGCTCCGGCTCCCACATCACTCGCATCCACCTCCAATTTGAATGGCAATGAAAAATTTGGAGCTGCCAGTACAGGCTCACTACACAACAACACTTTAGTATTATCAAATGCCGTTTGACATTCAGATGACCAAACAAACGGTTCTGCAGGACTGAGTAAAGAAGTTAATGGTGTAGCAACAGAGGAGAAATTGCGACAGAAACATTGATAATAACCAGCCATACCCAAAAATCTACGCAACTCGCGTCGGGTTTTAGGCACTGGAAATTCGTTTATAGACGAAATTTTAGCCATCACCGGGCGTACCTGTCCCTGTCCCACCTGTTTACCTAGGTAAGTCACCGTAGCCTTACCGATTTCACATTTGGCTAAATTCAGTGTTAAAAAAGCTTCCTGTAAACGCTTAAAAACAGTCTCTAGAAGTGATAAATGCTCAGACCAGCTCTGTGAGTAAATCACTAGGTCATCAAGATAAGCATTGCAATTCGGAACTTCAGCAAGAACTAGATTAATCAATCTCTGAAAAGTGGCTGCGGCATTTCGCAGAACGCCATAACTTTGTATTGCAGAAACGGTCTGGTGTTACAAAAGCTGAAATTTCTGATGCTCTAGGAGTTAATGGAACTTGCCAATATCCTTTGAGTAAATCCAACTTACTCACGAATCTGGCAGAGCCAACGCTGTCAACACAGTCCTCCATTCTTGGCATTGGAAAACAGTCAGGCACTGTTACAGCGTTAACACGTCTATAATCTGTACAAAAACGTGCAGTACCATCTGGCTTCTGTACTAAAAGACATGGTGAACTCCATGAACTAATACTAGGACTAGCCAAATCCTTCTCCAACAAATACTGAACTTCTTTCTTCATTACAGCTCTTTTAATAAAGTTTACTCTATAAGGGTGTTGTTTAATTGGCTGGGCATCACCTACATTAATGTCGTGCTGTAAAACATTTGTAAGTGTGGGAACATCACCTAGTATAGAAGAAAATTTACTAAAAAGTTTAACAACATCTTCCTTCTGATCAGTGTTAAGATGTGTTAAGAAATTTGACAAATTGGCTAATGTTTCGGAATTGGTGAATCTGGCAGACAAAAATGGAGCATCTGCCTCCAGCAAGCCTTCCAAATCATCGTGCTGCTCAACAACTGGACTTTTATTACACACGACCCCTACTGGATGGATGGAATCGTCTACCTTCTCATGAAATGACTTCGCAACATCTCTGGTATGGTAAGCTTTTAACATGTTGATATGACACACCCGTTTTTGACGTTTTCTGTCTGGTGTACTCAATACGTAATCGGTCTCACCCCTCCTCTCCATGATCTCATAAGGACCTGAAAAACGTGCTGTTAATGCCGATCCAGGAACAGGAAGTAAAACCAGGACCTGGTCGCCCACTGCAAAAGATCTTTTTACAGTAGATTTGTCATACCACATTTTCATCTTACCCTGTGCTTTAGTCAATGATTTACGAGCTAGCATACACGCTTGCTGAAGTCGGTCATGAAACTTGCTCACATAGTCTAAAACAATTTGTTTTCTTAGAGTCCTCAATGCCTAACATCCTCTCTTTTAAGACTTTTAGTGGTCCTTTCACAGTATGGCCAAACACTAACTCCGATGGACTGAACTTAAGAGACTCCTGCACTGTATCACGAATTGCAAATAAAAGCAAAGGAACACCTTCGTCCCACTCAGACCCTGTCTCCATACAGTACTTCCTAAGCATTGCTTTTAATGTTTGATGGAATCTTTCCAATGATCCCTGACTCTCCGGGTGATAAGCACTGGATATGCGATGTGTAATATTAAGTGATTTAAAAACTTGAGCACACAATTTGGATAGAAAATTAGTACCCTGATCAGTCTGGACGATTCTCGGTAAACCAAAAGTGGTAAAAAACTTTATCAAAGCTTTGACGACTGCTCGAGCTGTGATCTTGTGAAGTGGAATCGCCTCTGGATATCTGGTAGCTGTACACATAACAGTCAATAAAAACTGGTTACCAGACTTAGTTTTTGGTAAAGGACCAACACAATCTACTATCACATGCTCGAAAGGTTCACCTATTACAGGAATTGGAATTAAAGGTGCTGGAGGGATCACCTGGTTCGGCTTCCCAGCATACTGGCAAACATGACAAGTCTTACAAAACTGCACCACATCACGCTTCAAACCATACCAAAAAAAATTTTGTAAGACACGATTGTACGTTTTTGTCACTCCTAGGTGCCCTGACAGCAAATGATCATGCGCCAGTGATAGTACTTGCTGGCGAAAGATTGAGGGAACCACTACCTGATAAACAACATTCCACTCATCGTCAGTAGTGTTATTTTTATGCCACTTCCGCAATAGCAGTCCATCCTTCACAACCAATGAGACATTGTTAAGCCCTGGTTTCTCAACCAATTTAAAACATTTCACAAGGGAAACATCATTCTTCTGAGCTTCAATTAATTTCTCACGAGTTACTGTCAAGTCAATGGGTCACTCACTACGACCTCACTCACCTGATCACTGACATAAGACTTATTATCAGGCCCTTCCTCAGTCCTGATCTACACATAAGAAAGAGTCAGACAAAGACACCTCATTATCTTTCTTTGATTGAGCTGTGTGATTACACAAGCAGTAAATGCATTTGGATACTTCTGAGACAATTCATCAGAGCTATGCTCTTTCGACAAAGTGTCGATCACTTCGATTGAAGGTAACGGCCAAATCGTTACCTAAAATAAAGGATACGCCTTTCACTGGTAAGACCGGGCGTACTCCTACCTCTACAAAACCAGACACTAAGTCCGTTTGCAGGTGAATTCGGTGAACAGGGACTCTCATAATCTCCATACTGAAGCTCTGGACCAGTCTACTAGATCCAACTGATGTCTGATCTGAAAAAGGCAAAACATCTGCACACACGAATGACTGGGCCGCGCCAGTGTCCCTCAAGACCTGCACTTCCACTTGATCCTCCTCCTTACCTGATAAGGACACATATCCTTTGAAAAGGAATGGAACGTATCCCCTGTCGACTTTATATTTTGTCTTCTCAAAATGCGCACTCTGACTAACAGTATTCACAAACGCAACCTCTTTTGTCTGAGCCTGCTGTTTACGCTTCAAAGACAAACACTCTGCAATAACATGTCCTTTCTTATGACAGTAAAAACATTCCCGCATTTCTTTGGGCTTTTCAACACCCAATTTGTGCTGCTGAAATGTCACCGGCGACTTCACATAACTTTTCTCCGTGCCTACCGACTGAAAAACGTTTCTATGCGTAAGCACAAATTCGTCTGCCAACACCGCTGCCTGAGGTACTGTTACTACTTTTTGTTCATTTAAATACAGGACCATTCTTTCTGGAAGACACTGTTTAAACTCCTCTAATAACACAAGTTCTCTAAGCGACAAAAAATCATCCGATTTACTAGAAGTGCACCATCTATCAAAAGAATTCCCTTGTCTCAATTCAACATAGGTTTGACTGGCATTTTTCCTACGAGTACGAAATTGTTGCCTATAGGCCTCTGGAACTAGTTCGTAAGCTTTGAGTACAGTAAGCTTAACCACATCGTGCCTTAAGGCTATCTTCTAAAGACAAAGTTGAATAAACCTCCAAAGCTTTACCTGTTAATTTGCACTGTAACAACAACAACCATACCTCTTTTGGCCAATTCAAGGAAGTCGCTATCTTTTCAAAAGCGTTAAAATAACTATCCACTTCCGATTCACGAAAACTTGGCACTAAAGCAATATGCTTACCCACCTCAAAAGTGGTTGAATTCAAATTAGTTGAATTATCACCTACTGAAGAGAAGTTTCGCTGGACAGAGGAACTTGCCGCAACCTTTGCTGCCTCGATGTCCAACTGTTGGAGCTTAACTTCCTTCTCGGCTTTAATTTCGAGCTTGCGGACTTGTAGACGCAGATCTAGCTCTGCTTGGCGGGCCTGTGCTCTCTCTTGAGCCTCCATATGGAGCCGTGCGATCCGCACTTTCAACTTTGCCTCCCCTGTTGATTTGGGAGTACCTAGCGAGAAAGGTTCAAAAGGTGAAAGAGTTGCCCCAACTTTAGCCTCCGCCTCAGTTGCGGCTAACTCAACTTCCCTTATACCCATTCCCACAACATCCTGCTCCTCCTCCATTGGTACCACCCTTCTGTCTACATCCGGCAAGCTCAAAAATCCAAATTCACCTAGGCGATCAATCAATTCCGCCTTAATTTTCCGTTTTAAAGATTGCTTTGGAATCGTAATTTGGAAGCGATTAGCTATCATTAACAACTCATCCTTCCTACATTTCTCTATCACCTCTAATGAGGGATTATCAACGAAACTCTGTAAGTTAAACGCCATCAGACCTTATCAATGTGCCACAAGACTAAATTTGCTCAACCCAACGTTCACAAAAACCTCTGCCTGAAACAAAATAACAC
This sequence comes from Gymnocypris eckloni scoliostomus, assembly GCA_027564155.1. NCBI lineage: Eukaryota > Metazoa > Chordata > Actinopteri > Cypriniformes > Cyprinidae > Gymnocypris > Gymnocypris eckloni. The sequence goes on from CM050419.1 coordinate 15,929,944, forward strand.
ATCTCACTCCTCAGCAAAAGAGACAGCATCCGCTTTTTAGGACGAGCCCCAAATTATGTTACGTCTCCCTAATTATTCGGCATCTAGGGTTTTGGGAGGCAACACAAATGACAAGCAAACGCTCTCCCGAACTCGCGTCCCATCCGGGTCTTTATACGCGCCCCCTAACGTCTGATTGGTCCTCCATGTGTAGAGTAGAATTGATGATTGACGGAAGCCTAGTCCAATCACAGGGCCTGTAAGGTGAGAGTAAGACGAGAGAGAGAAAAGAGCAAAAATATCCCTCCCAGACCATACGGGACGTAACACAGCCGCTGAGTCAAATGTAACAATACAATCTTCGGGTAGTTTTTTAGTGTTACCCAGCTGCTGGGTCAAATGTAAAAATACAATGTTTGGGTAGTTTTTTAGTGTTACTCAGATCCTGGGTCAAATGTAACAACCCAATGTTTGGGTAGTTTTTAGTGTTACTCAGATCCTGGGTCAAATGTAAAAACACAATGTTTGGGTAGTTTTTGTGTTACCCAGCCGCTGGGTCAAATGTAACAACACAATGTTTGGGTAGTTTTTGTGTTACCCAGCTGCTGGGTCAAATGTAACAACACAATGTTTGGGTAGTTTTGTGTTACCCAGCCCCGAGTCAAATGTAACAACCCAATGTTTGGGTAGTTTTTGTGTTACCCAGCCATTGGGTCAAATGTAACAACTCAATGTTTGGGTAGTTTTTGTGTTACCCAGCCCCTGGGTCAAATTTAACAACCCAATGTTTGGGTAGTTTTTTAGTGTTACCCAGCCGCTGGGTCAAATGTAACAACACAATGTTTGGGTAGTTTTAGTGTTACCCAGCCCTGGGTCAAATGTAACAACACAATGTTTGGGTAGTTTTTGTGTTACCCAGCCGCTGGGTCAAATGTAACAACACAATGTTTGGGTAGTTTTGTGTTACCCAGCCCTGGGTCAAATTTAACATCACAATGTTTGGGTAGATTTGTGTTACCCAGCCGCTGGGTCAAATGTAACAATACAATGTTTGGGTAGTTTTTGTGTTACCCTGCCTCTGGGTCAAATATAACAACCCAATGTTTGGGTAGTTTTTGTGTTACCCAGCCGCTGGGTCAAATGTAACAACACAATGTTTGGGTAGTTTTTGTGTTACCCAGCCCCTGGGTCAAATTTAACAACACAATGTTTGGGTAGATTTGTGTTACCCAGCCGCTGGGTCAAATGTAACAACACAATGTTTGGGTAGTTTTTGTGTTACCCTGCCTCTGGGTCAAATATAACAACCCAATGTTTGGGTAGTTTTTGTGTTACCCAGCCGCTGGGTCAAATATAACAACCCAATGTTTGGGTAGTTTTAGTGTTACCCAGCCGCTGGGTCAAATGTAACAACACAATGTTTGGGTAGTTTTTGTGTTACCCAGCCGCTGGGTCAAATGTAACAACCCAATGTTTGGGTAGTTTTTTAGTGTTACACAGATCCTGGCTCAGAGTAACCCAGCCGGGTTATTTATTGCAGGAATTTTGCATCGTCTTCTGGAGAGTGCAGCCGAATTGAAGCATTTCTTCAGTATATACAGGTTTGTGTACATTTTATTTTATTGATAAAATCGTTTCTGTCCTGTATATTGTTCAATTTTATGCAGAGCAACATATAGGCGTGTGGAGTGAATCACTAAACAAATGTCGCGTCAGTCTTATTGCGTGATGAAGAGTCTGCTGCTTTGCATAAAATAAACGATTATATTTATAAAGATATAGAATACAAATATGTTGGATGTTAAAATATGTCTTCAGAGCTGTTTACTGTTTGATTTTGTTCAGGTTATGAAGGCAATCGCAGCACATTTTGTCCACATCTAATGTTTGTTAAAGAGATTAAATGGGCAATGTGTATATAGCTTACATAAACACGAGATAAGCAATGCTGTAAATGAGAAGTAAAGGAAGTTATCACGTAAACCAGTGGTTGTGGAGTATTTTACAAAAGTTTAAAGGATTTAAATGAATCTTTAAACATTATTTCATGCATAAAGTAAAAAAAGCTATATTATAATACAAATGAATCAACCCATAAGCTGAGTTAAATCAACCCTTTATGATGGGTTAAATAAATAACCCAATTTGCTGGTAAAATTAACCCCAAATGTGTTCCCAGCCCAAATTGGGTTGTTTTTAACCCAGTGTTTTTTAGAGTGCATGTTTTTGTTTTAGTTGTGTACATCTTCTGATGTTTAATGAATCATGATGGTGTTTAGTGTTTGCATGACTTCTATATATTAGTATATACTTCTGTCAGTATATTAAAGGTACAAAACTGATTTTAATAGCAGCGTGCGTTGATTAATTTACTGCTTTACATTCAAATTTCCTTGTTTGTAAATTACAGTATTTTACCGTTTTGTTTTCTGGTACAGGTTTTCTATATTTTCCCCCTGAAATAAATCTGGCAAGCCAATATTATTTTGTAAAAATAGTTTTCTTTTTTTACAGTGTATATAAGAAGCCGTCTGCATTTCAGTACAGTAACTATCGCCATCATTTACAGCATGTGACATATCGATGGCATGATATGTCTTTGATATGTTCATTGGCATAAATACTTACTTTTCAGAACTAATTGTGTGGTGCTGATTATGTGCATTGTTTTGAGAAATGCACAAATATTACAGTAAGCATGAATTGAGAAGTGCACCAAAACGGTATTACCGTTTTCAATAGTATTGCTCTGAATTGATCTCATCAGCGTTTGTGTGTCACGTCATGAAAGCAAAGTTGGTTATTTCAGCAACAAATGAATAATAATTTCAAGAAATGTGTTTAAGCAATCAATAAAAAACGTGTTATTAACATTACTCCATTCGGTTAATTATGTCTACAGTGTTCCTAGTGTAGCAAACTCAAAAACAATTAGAAATTTACCATAGAATTGCCATATTAATAAATAATGCATGACTCTTACGATTATTATTGCTATTATGTAACACATATGACTACAAATTAAGCACATTATGGTTTTAATATTTTACTGCTGTAGTGAGTCAGGAAACATTAATTTAGGCATTAATTGTAATAATCCAGTGATATTCTCCACAGATCATGAAGACGCTCCCAGAAAATCTGCTCAAGTGCACCGAGGACAAAACCTGCTTTAATCAACAAATGCTGATTTAATTTAGATAATTGGTCAAGAAAATCTGTTTATGACAGCATCCTCGTTTTACAGCATGAAGCGTTTAACGGCGGCTGTAGGTGCTAATTACAAGTGTGTCCCTGGAGCACAAAACCAGTCACACGGGTCATTTTTGTGATATTGAGATGTATGCATCATCTGAAAGATGAATAAATAATATTTCCATTGATGTATGGTTTATGAAAATCTGGAATCTGAGGATGCAAAAAATCTAAATATTGAGAAAATCACCTTTAAAGTTGTTCTTAGCAATGCATATTACTAATAAATAATTAAGTTTTGATATATTTACATGATCTTAATATCCTGATGATTTTTGGCATAAAATAAAAATGCATAATATTGAGTATTGTTGGCTATTGCTACGAATGTCCTGCTTATGACTGGTTTGTGCTCCAGGGACACGTATAATGGCTAATTGACTGACAAAAGATAGAAAAACCTGACTTTAAACCTCTTTTATCAGCTTGGTTGTGATGATTTTGGCCAGCAGCGCTGTATAACTTACATTAACTCTTCTCATGAGTTCTTCACGAGATCCAACACGCACCACAATACTCTAGACATTGGCCCACTTTTTGCTTTAGTGAATATTTTTCACAGTATAGATTTATGTCCATCATATACTTTCAAGGCCCTACATGCACGGAAACAAAATATATTTCGGTGAATTTTCATTGTTGATGGAGATCTCTGACATCATCTGTGTTTGTAAACATGTTTGAAACACTTGTCTTAAGATACACTATATTGCCAAAAGTATTGGCACCCCCTTCTAATGAAAGGTTTTACTACATTGGTAATTTCCATGAGTAACAGTTATTTTAAATGGTAAAAAAAAGTAGAAAGAATGTTTTGCTGCACTTTGCCTCAAATAAATAGAGGCTTGGTGAGATTTCTTAAAGAAACATTAAAAATCTTACTGTTCAAAAACTGTTGACTGCTAGTGTAGATGTTTATATTTTATTTGAAATGTGAATCAACACTGTTTCGCCTAATCCAGAACACAGAATTCATAAACTCACGCACGCACACACATAGATAGACAGACACGCACACACACACACACACACACACACACACACACACACACACACACACACACACAGAGATAGACAGACAAACACACACTCTCTCTCTCTCACACACACACACACAAACACACGCACACTCTCTCTCACACACACACTGACACAAACACACACACTCTCTCTCACACACACACACACACACACACACACACACACACACACACACACACACACACACACACACACAGAATTTGAATCAGAACTCTAAAATGCTGATTTGTTCTAATTTGTAAATGTATGGTGCATGTATTTGTTGCATATATATCTGTTCTGGATTCAACGTAAACTATGCTTTGGCACACACTGAACTGAATTGAGTGTGTCGTGTATTATGAGTTGGTGCGTGGCAC
>CM050419.1:15942077-15989577 GCA_027564155.1 Gymnocypris eckloni scoliostomus
TTCAGTTTCTAACTCTGACCCTGATAAAGTCAAGATTTACTATTACATATATCATTAGTAATATTAATGATACCTATTACTAATCATTAAACGTGAACCTGAAGCTCAAACTGGTCATAAGGGTCAATTTTATGAAATTGAGATTCATGCATCATCTGAAAGCTGAATGAATAATATTTACATTGATGTATGGTTTGGACAATATTTGAAAATCTGGTGCAAAAAAATCTGAATATTGAGAAAATCATCTTTTTAAAGTGGTTCAAATTCATTCTTAGCAATGCATATTACTAATCAATAATTACGTTTTGATGTATTTATGGTAAAATATCTTAATATCCTAATGATTTTTGGCATAAAATAAAAATGTATAATTTTGACCCATACAATGTATTGTTGGCTATTGTGCTGCTTATGACTGCTTTTGTGCTCCAGGGACAAAATACGTGGCAAGAATAACAAATTACATGAAATCCATCCGGAAATTTCAAGCAGATTTTTAACTTCTATTAAAACTAGATTTGATCAAGTATATTTATCAGAAGTCATATTTTTGCTTCAAGCTGAAAACCTCATCGATGCTCAATTTAATTACACTGTCCTGCTTTTAATGCATGTTAAACTCTGTAATGAAGTGAATTCAGTTATTTAGTGTAATTGTTTATGTGAACTCTTGAGTAAACCATAAGTATTTAGCCAGTGAAAGTGTTAGAATCTGTATCATATGTTAATGTAAAACTTATATGCAATATAATGCGTTTATATTTGTTATGCATAATTGTTTTTGCCATGACTAGCCTAAGATGCTGACATGGCAATATTTAAAAAATATACTATTATTATTATTATTCATTATTATTGGCAATGTGTCTGTTAAACTGAGAACACATAAGAAGCTTTTCACGATCGTTGAACTCTTAATAGCCCCAGTGTTTTAGATTAGCTTTGTAGATTACCACAGCGTGTGCGTGTGTGTGTGTGTGTGTGTAGTTAATCTCGCTCTTTTTCTCTCTCTAATCCCTCCATCCGTCTCTTTATCCATTTATCACCAGCCGTTTGACTGAGCTTCACATCTGCCGTGTTTTCAGAGGTTTTGCACACAATTGAATGTCTGTAAATATCATTATTATTGTAATATCATATCAGAAACGTAATATAGTCTCTTGTGGTGCTTGGTCAACTGAACATTATGGGATTGGAAGATGAAATTGAAGGGAAGGGCACATTATGATGATGATATTTGGTGCCGAGAGCATGAGATTCCTTTTGCTGTGATTTACATGTTTTGACTTGTTTAGGGAATGCTAGTTTAGCGAACTAAATGAACTAAAAATAATTGAGCAGTTTGATTTATTTATAAACGTAGTTTTTATGATTCATAAGCAGACGGAATGGAAGCTAAAAATATCTTTGAAAATTAAGAAATGGGTTTGTTTGTCTTAAGAAAGTGTAGAGAGAGAGGGAAAGAGTGAGAGATATGGAAGGAGAGAGAGAGAGAGAGAACGAGTGAGAGATATGGGAGGAGAGAGAGAGAGAGAGAGATATGGGAGGAGAGAGAAAGTGAGAGAGATAGAGAGAGAGAGAGAGAGAGAGGAGAGAGAATGGGAGGAGAGAGTGAGATATGGGAGGAGAGAGAGAGAGAGAGAGAGAACGAGTGAGTGATATGGGAGGAGAGAGAGAGAACGAGGAGATATAAGAGAGAGGAGAGAGAGAGAGAGAGAGAGAGAGAGAGAGAGAGAGAGGAACGAGGAGGGAGAGAGAGAGAGACGATATGGAGGAGAGAGAGAGAGTGGGAGATATGGGAGGAGAGAGAAGAGAGGAGGGAACGAGTGAGTGATATGGTAGGAGAGAGAGGAAGCATGGACAGGGAGGAGGGGAATGAGAGAGAGAGCTTGTGAATGTGTCACACTCTGACAGAGAGATGGTGAGCGCTGACGTCTGAGTAGTAGAAACACTGCTGTCTGTCGCTGCTGTCTTCAAGAGAATGATGGGAGTCTTTTACCCTCCCGTGCAGCCGGTGAGTTCTCAATCATTCATGATGCTGCATTTACTGCCTGGAAACATCGAGCGGGATTCACTTGAGTGTGAAAGTGTGTGTATGTGAGAGAGAGAGAGAGGTAGAGTGTGTGTGAGAGAGAAAGAGCGCGTGTGTGTGAGAGAGAATGAGAGCGTGTGTGTGTGTGTGAGAAAGTGAGAGTGCGTGCGTGTGTGTGTGTGAGAGAGAGTGTGTGTGTGTGTGTGTGTGTGTGAGAGAGAGGTGTGTTGTGAGAAAGGTGTGTGTGAGAGAGAGAGAAGTTGTGTGTGTGAGAGAGAGGTTGTGTGAGTGCGAGTGTGTGTGATGGAGGTAAGTGTGAGAGTGTGTGTGTGTGTGTGTGTGTGTGTGATGGAGGTGAGGAAAGTCTTGTGTGTTTCTCCAGCTGTCTGTCTTGACTGAAGGGGCCAGGTGCTCTTGAGCAGTTGTTCCTTCATCTGTCGATCTCATTGAGTCTTCACATCTGTCTCACACACGTGGCTTTAAGTTTAGTGCTAATGCGCAGCGATACAAATCAGTCTTTTATTAGCTAGAAGCTGTCTGTGGTATAGCCTGGAATCCGTCTATCTGTCTCCGTCCCTCCCCCTCTCCTGTCGTCTCCCGAGGGCTCGAGCAGCTGTTATCTTCGTGTTTTCCTTTAAAAGCAGGAATTAGTTTGAGGGGGAATGGAGATTTGATTTTTAGAGGTGACGCTCAGGGAGAGTCTCAGAGCCGAGGACAGTGAAGCTCTGTCGGATGGAGCGACGGCTGGAGCACGGGCGAGGGTGAAGTACGTGGCGGAAGACGGTGGCGTGCGTGGTGAAGGTGGGTGCGAGGGGCGTGCTGGTAGGGGCGGAGGGGTGGGGTGGCGGGGGAGGTGGCGTATGGAAGGGTGTGGTGATGAACGGTGAAGTAAGGTGGAGTATGCTGGCGGTGAAGTAAAGGTGGAGTATGCTGGTGTATGGTGTACTATGAGGTGGAGTATGCTGGTGTACTATGAGGTGGAGTATGCTGGTGTACGGTGGAGTATGCTGGTGTACTATGAGGTGGAGTATGCTGGTGTACGGTGGAGTATGCTGGTTCACGGTGGAGTATGCTGGTGTATGAGGTGGAGTATGCTGGTGTACGGTGGAGTATGCTGGGTACTGAGAGTGGAGGTGGAGTATGCTGGTGTATTATGAGGTGGAGTATGCTGGTGTACAGGTGGAGTATGCTGGTGTACTATGAGGTGGAGTGGTGTACTATGAGGTGGAGTAGAGGCTGGTGTATGGGAGTATGCTGGTGTGTGTGGAGGTGGAGTATGCTGGTGTATGGTGGAGTATGCTGAACCCCACCCAGCTTTGCCCTGCAGCGAGGAGAGACGCTTACCTGTCATCTCATGATCTCACACGCTCACTTTAGAAAGGTAGAGCAGCTGCCTTTGTTGTGCATAGAAATATAGGCCTATATTCTCCAGTTTCATTGACGTTAGAATATTGTTATGGACATCTGATGCATGTTGTTTTATATAAAGCTTTCAGGCTGCAAAATTCTAGCTCAGTAATAAACAAACTAGTAGATACTAGGCATGCATCAATCCACTAATGAGTTTGAGGAGGGGGTTTGAAATGGAGATTGATTTTTAGAGGTGACGCTCAGGGAGAGTCTCAGAGCCGTGGACAGTGAAGCTCTGCGAGTCCCGATGGAGGACGGCTGGAGTACGTGGTGTGAGGTGAAGTGCGGTGGCGAGGTGAAATACGGTGGCGTGAGCAAAGTATGCCGGGCGTAGGGTTGTACGGGGTGTAGGGTGGCGCGGGCGAGGGTAAAGGTGTGGAGTAGGGTGGCATACGCTGGCGAGAGGTGATGCTGGTGCGAGGGTGGCATGGGGCGTGAGGGGTACGCTGGAGTAGGGTGTGTATGGGAGGTGGGTGAAGTACGCTGTGGGTTGTGAGTGTAGGGTGTGGCTGACGGGGGCGAGCTGAGAGTTGGGCTGTATATATGTGTACGTGTTTATTGTGCTATGAGGTGGAGTATGCTGGTTTAAAATACTGCGTGGTATGTGGAATAACGTGAAACTGTTGAGAGGGTTTTCACTGTGCATTTGAGGATAGCTGTATGTGTTACTGGTGAAAGTTCAGAAACTGAAGCACTAGTAGAATGAGATGAGAGAAATCATCCACATATACATTGAGAAATAGAGTGCATCAGCTGGTCTCTCACAAACTAAAGTTCTAGTGATCTGGGATTCCCGATGCAGGGTTCCCGCTGGAGCACTTTTCATCATTTTAAGACTGTAAATACGCTGGCTCAAATAGTGTTATAAATGTCTTGATTTAAGTACGGGCGAGGGTGAAGTACGGGTGAAGTGCGGTGGCGTAGGGTGAAGTACGGTGGCGTAGGGCGAAGTATGCTGGCGTAGGGTTGCGCACAGGGGTGCAGGGTGGCGCACGGGGGCGAAGGGTGGCGTATTAAGTATGCCGGTGTACGGTAAAGTGTGCTGGTGTACGGTGAAGTGTGCTGTATACGGTGAAGTAAGGTGGAGTATGCTGGTGTACGGTGAAGTAAGGTGGAGTATGCTGGTGTATGGTGTACTATGAGGTGGAGTATGCTGGTGTACTATGAGGTGGAGTATGCTGGTGTACTATGAGGTGGAGTATGCTGGTGTACTATGAGGTGGAGTATGCTGGTGTACGGTGGAGTATGCTGGTTCACGGTGGAGTATGCTGGTGTACGGTAGAGTATGCTGGTGTACGGTAGAGTATGCTGGTTCACGGTGGAGTATGCTGGTGTATTATGAGGTGGAGTATGCTGGTGTACTATGAGGTGGAGTATGCTGGTGTACTATGAGGTGGAGTATGCTGGTGTACTATGAGGTGGAGTATGCTGGTGTACTATGAGGTGGAGTATGCTGGTGTACTATGAGGTGGAGTATGCTGGTGTACTATGAGGTGGAGTATGCTGGTGTACGGTGGAGTATGCTGAACCCCACCCAGCGTTTGCCCTGCAGCGAGGGAGAGACGCTTACCTGTCATCTCATGATCTCACACGCTCACTTTAGAAAGGTAGAGCAGCTGCCTTTGTTGTGCATAGAAATATAGGCCTATATTCTCCAGTTTCATTGACGTTAGAATATTGTTATGGACATCTGATGCATGTTGTTTTTATATAAAGCTTTCAGGCAAAAACTCTAGCTCCGTAATAAACAAACTAGTAGATACTAGGCATGCATCAATCCACTAATGAGTTTGAGGAGGGGGGGTTTGAAATGGAGATTGATTTTTAGAGGTGACGCTCAGGGAGAGTCTCAGAGCCGTGGACAGTGAAGCTCTGCGGTCCCGATGGAGGACGGCTGGAGTACGGTGGCGTAGGGTGAAGTACGGTGGCGTAGGGTGAAGTACGGTGGCGTAGGGCAAAGTATGCCGGCGTAGGGTTGTGCACGGGGGTGTAGGGTGGCGCACGGGGGCGTAGGGTAAAGTACGCTGGAGTAGGGTGGCATACGCTGGCGTAGGGTGAAGTACGCTGGCGCAGGGTGGCGCACGGGGGCGTAGGGTGGCGCATGGGGCGTAGGGTAAAGTACGCTGGAGTAGGGTGGCATACGGTGAGGGGTGAAGCACACGCTGGCGAGGGTTGTGCACGGGGTGTAGGGTGGCGACGGGGCGAGGGGTATGCATTATTAAGTATGCTGGTGTACGGTGAAGTGTGCTGGTGTACCATGAGGTGGAGTGTGCTGGTATACGGTGAAGTAAGGTGGTGTGCTGTATACGGTGGAGTATGCTGGTGTACGGTGGAGTATGCTGGTGTACTATGAGGTGGAGTATGCTGGTGTACTATGAGGTGGAGTATGCTGGTGTACTATGAGGTGGAGTATGCTGGTGTACTATGAGGTGGAGTATGCTGGTTCACGGTGGAGTATGCTGGTGTACTATGAGGTGGAGTATGCTGGTGTACGGTGGAGTATGCTGGTGTACTATGAGGTGGAGTATGCTGGTGTACGGTGGAGTATGCTGAACCCCACCCAGCGTTTGCCCTGCAGCGAGGGAGAGACGCTTACCTGTCATCTCATGATCTCACACGCTCACTTTAGAAAGGTAGAGCAGCTGCCTTTGTTGTGCATAGAAATATAGGCCTATATTCTCCCGTTTCATTGACGTTAGAATATTGTTATGGACATCTGATGCATGTTGTTTTTATAGAAAGCTTTCAGGCAAAAACTCTAGCTCAGTAATAAACTAGTAGATACTAGGCATGCATCGATCCACTAATAGCTGAATAAGGTCTGCTGATACCAATAGTTTGCTGTTATGAAAGGAAAATAAATCAACTCGTGCTGTAAACTATACAGGGAAAGCTCTCATTGTTACACTACTGTAATATTAGCTACAGTAATATTGTTTTCAGTTATGAATGCACCTCCCATCCAATAGATTGCAATAAGCTTTGTTTCTGACCATTGTATTCATAAACAGCATGACATAAACATCAAAGTATGTTAAAAGGAAAATAACAACTTGCCGCAAAAATAGATTTTATCACACTAAAACTTACAAATTGAAATGTTTCAATGCAACTCAATTGCACATTAGATTTTTTTTTTATTCAAACATATGTATTTAATGATCAACTCCTCCTCTAGTGTTTAATTGCTAACTAATGCACCGTGAACACTCCTGAGGTAAAGTATCTTTGATGACATCGTTCGAGTGATTTATATGTACTGGACTGTATATTCATTCATGTTTATGACATGCTATATTTCATATTTGATGCCGCTTGAACGGAGATCTGTCACGGCACATTTAAGAGCGTCAAAACAGCGTTTATTGTTTGAATTTTTAAATGAACATCATTTAATATTTGGATGGGAGACACATTACAAATAATGCGCGGTGAGGGGGAATCATGACCTGGCAACCTTGGCTTGACCCATGGGTAATGCGTCGGGTCAAAGAGAGACTGGTACTTATAGATATTTATCAGCTTTATCAGTCGATTATTGGCTGATGCATCAGTGCGTCCCTAGTAAGGCACACTCCGCTGACCGTGCAACATACCATCCATTACTGCAAGTAGTTATTATACGTCTGACGTATAACTAGGATTAGGTATCGTTTGAATTTGATCAGTTCTGATTCTTATGGATTCCAATGTGGTTAAAGAAATGAAGTCTAACATTTAGATATCACACATATACAGTATATTGTGAAACATGAAATTGCTCGTTTCATTAATAGATGCATCAGTGTTTTTGAATGAATCTCTTGAATGAATGATTCGAACACAAATGCATTTTTAATAGCTCCTTTTCAACCCCTTCAAAAAGATGCGCACATAGGAATTGATATTGTAATTTTACATCAAGGATCCAATTCCTGACCTTAAGTAGAAATGTATTTTCTATTCCCAACCCTATGTATAACAGATATCTTGATTATATGTAAACACATTAAATGTGACACAACTTGTCTCAATGCAGAGATGACACCAGAAAAGATCCTTCATCTAGAAAAGATGATTTCGATATATTCCCATTGCTGCTGATGGACGGCGTTACTGTACATGCTTCACAGACGACACTGCAATACTGCTTCAGTTGTGTTTAACCCAGAATATTTAATTAAAGAAGTCTAACACTCGTCAGATCCACACGTGATGCCATTAATGACATCAACTCGAGCGGTTCATGCCGAGGAGACGTAACATGAGACGAAGCGCTGTATAAACCGGACAGAGACGTCAGTCATGCAGCTTGTTTGCTTTTCTTGGGCTAGTTTCTTGGTGTGAGAGTTCAGAGCTCGCGTTCCACACTAACCAGACGAATGTGTGTCAAGAGCAGCCCCGTAGGCTTTAATGTGTGTGTGTCTGTGTTGAGCAAAGGAGCAATCCTCTGTCCAAACTAGATCAGCTGGTTTCTGTGGGTCACACATGTGCTGAGGGTGGAGTGTGTGAGAGACAAACATTCACACACACTCGTATATGCGTGAGTGCGAGAGTGTGTGTGTGTGTGTGTGTGTGTGAGAGAGAGAGAGAGAGCGTGTGTGTGAGAGAGAGAGAGAGAGAGCGTGTGAGAGAGAGAGAGAGCGTGTGTGTGTGTGTGTGCGAGAGAGAGAGAGAGAGAGCGAGAGAGAGAGAGAGAGAGTGTGTGTGCGAGAGAGAGCGTGTGTGAGAGAGAGAGAGCGCGTGTGTGTGTGTGTGCGAGAGAGAGAGAGAGAGTGTGTGAGAGAGAGAGAGAGAGCGTGTGAGAGAGAGAGAGAGCGTGCGTGTGTGTGTGAGAGAGAGAGAGAAAGAGAGAGAGTGTGTGTTGGACCTTTAGACCCAGCTGGGTGCTGCTGGACTCTGATTGGTCAGGGAGGATCAGATGGACACGCCCTCTGAAGAGAGCGAGAGGCCTGAGGTCAGGATCCAGCTGACCAATCAGAGCGTCTGTGGGCGGGTCAGACGTGTGAGGGCGGAGACTAATGTTCCAGTGTGAATGACTAATGATAGACACAAAGTCCTCTTAAAGAAGGTCAGTTCACTCAATGGCATCTAGTCCTCCAATACTCATGTGTAATTTAATGATATGTACAATTAATGTATCTATAAAGTATATTTTTATGTGTTTACACATCATGGTTCTGTGTGTAAAGCATTCTGATGTCCCTAGTGAACAAATAATATTTATTTCATACTATAGTATAGTTCAAATCTATTAATATATTTACTGACGATAACTCGAGGCGTACTGATATAAAAAATTATAATTAAACTTTATTTGGCATACTGCTACAATATTAAGTCTAAAATGTGTTTGATCTTTGAATAACAGAGAGAGTGTGTGTGTGCAAGAGAGAGAGCTAAATGCTAAATATTTAAGAGTGTGCTTGCAATAGTTACACTTTAGCTTGATTAAGCATATCTTTAACCCTTTAAGAATCCAGCACCATCCCGTCGGCGGGACGCCTAGTCGCCTACTAGGGACACAAAAACTCAAACAAAAAAAAGTTAAACATGTCATATATCCATGGAAAGTTGAGATTCTTGTGATTTTCAACTATGTAAACCATTTTAAGATACAATAAACACAGCATGTACAATCAGTGTCTTTATCAGACCACTTTGTTGCCATAATGCAGACATGCATAATAGTACAGACATACATAGGAATAACACAGTAGGGATGCAATATAACACCAATATAAGAAAAAAACACAAATTAAATAATGTACTATGCACAGAAATAGAAATGTATTTAAATTATAAATATATATGTAATTTTAAGTGTACACATTTTGGATTCTATAAATAAATGTCACTATAATGTGTTTATGCTTCAGTTATTATGTGTCAGTAATTATTGACAGTGAATCTGGATGAGAAACTGAATAGCTCTAAGTGTAACCTTTCATTAGAGCCCAAAATGATGACTGTACATTAAAGCATTCAAGAATTACAGCACTGTATGTGTCACTGGTTACAAAGCGTCGTTTGGAGTCTCCCAAGTGTACTTTTTTTGGAAGCGCCTAGACATACAATTAGATAAACATGTGTAAAACACTAATTTTCTAATATATTGTTCATCAAATGGTAAATTTGGCTTGGTAAGGCTTCATTCTGTGATCCCAATGTATTTTCCAGCTCATACCTCCCAGATATAGTCATCTGCAGGCTTCTATTTACAAACAAAATGCAGGCGGAATTATTTTTTTCAGTGTGTTCAAAGTGCTATTACTCAATATCAGTAAGACTTACAGTGATTCTGACTGTTGAGAAACAAACCTCAGAGCGTCACCTGTCAAAGGAGACCAACATCCATGCATATCATCCAAATGACCCAAGAACAGCATGCAATTTACTTTGGGTATGCCTTTTTTAGACGTTTTAGGCTAATTTTACAGGAATCGTAAAGGGTTAATTGTACTTCTACGCAATTAAAGTACAAAATTAGTGGTTCCAATTTTTAGCAGGATTGAAGTATACCAGTTTAGCATTTTATTAAAGCGGTCATCGGATGCAAAATTCATTTTTCAAGTTGTTTGGACATAAATGTGTGTACACATCCATCCCATAATAATAAAAATCCACCCAGTGTTTTTATTTCAAATCCATATTTTAAAATCCTCTTGAGATTCCTGTCAGAGTGAAGTAGTCCTGTACAGGCCCCGCCCACGAGAGTTGATTGACAGGTCCATCTCGCATTAGCCCCGCCCCCCTGAGTGAGCTGAGAGCTGTCTATCTCCGGTGCGGAGAAGACAAGATGTCTCAGATTAAGCGATTGAGGTGTTTAGTTGTTGGATGTAGTAATTAATATATCAGTCGACATCTGAGCTGCTAAAGACACAGAGGATTAATGTTACTTTCGTATTGAAGTAGTGATGCACCGATCATGATTTTTCGTGGCCGATACCGATTTTTTTTTCTTTAAGCAACCAACAGGAAAGAATGAAAGATTCTAACACAAATAAAGTGGTTATATAGTGGATATAGATTTGATTTAACATGTATAATATTAAATTGTTTAAATATATATATTTAAGAAAAAAGTTGCCCCCCCCGAAAATTTTTTTTATGTCTGTGGTGTGTCACCTCTTTAAGAAAAGGGATAATTCTATTTGGACTACTTCCTGTGTGTAAAGGTCACTGCAGGTGCTGGTGGATCTGAGGGGGGTGCATGGGGAGTACATTCTTTCTTATACATTTTAAAGTTAGCTAAATCTCATGTGTCGTCATTAGTGTATGTGGTGTTATGTTGATAACTTGCAGATCTGGCACATTTTAATAAAAATAATTATAAATACATATTTGTTGATATTTCCAAAATGTCCCCTGATCTTGAAATCATCATGATGGCATCCTCCATTTTAGAAAAGTCATTTAGAACTGTCTCTGGTGTTAATGTAGAGCCTATAGTAACACAGTTATAGTTATATAGTTATAGTATATTTATAGTTTTCTGGTAACACAGAGCCTATAGTAACTTGCATTATAAAGTAAAGATCGACCGATATATTGGTTTACCGATATTTTTCCCGATATTTAAGCATTTTACCATAATCGGTTTTGAAAAAAAAAAATGACAAAATTTGGTCACATACACAATTATACAGAGTATAACTAGCAGTGAAATGTGTTCTCTGTATTTGACCCATCCAAGTGCACACACACCTGGAGCAGTGGACACACACACACACACACACACACACACTTGGAGCAGTGGGCACTATTCACTCAGCGGTTGATGCCCAGGAAAAGCTCCAGGACTTACTTCACTCTGTTATTTATTTACTTTATAACCGTAAATAAATATCGGTTCTGCATATCGGTGAATGCGCCGATCTACATAAATGCGTCGATGTTCTCTGCAGTATAGAGTTCTCTTAATATACTCTGCATTAAATAAATGTATTTGAGTGCATGTGTTTTTCACAAGGGGAGGAGGGGGGGTTGTGGTCAGGATGATTGTGTTAGCTAATGGTCAGAGCGGCGGTGACCCGTTACAGCAGTCGGGCGACACGTGGCACAGCGCTGTGTTAGACCGATGCCAGATGACCCCGTAACTAAAGTTGCAGTGTTTAGAAAGCCTCGCTCGGCTGAACACACAGCCCTGAGACGACTCGCTGATCATAATCAGACAGATTCATAAACATCTGAAGAGCATCGTTTCAGAAATAGAGTCTCTGGTTCTGTCACGGATTGATTCTGGTCAACGGTCCAACACAGTCCAATCACACAAACATTAACACGCACGTGTCTTAAACTGTAACATTTACAAACAACAACGTCTGACACTCAAATCATGTATGACACTGTAACGGAGTGTGTGCATTCAGTGCTTCCAGCGGGTGTTTGAGAAGATGATTCATGATGATTAGGGACATTAATAATTGCATTGAGACTGTAAATGAGTTTTGCGGCTGCTGTATTCTGAAATGTCGCTCATTAATGTTCCTTGCGGATGATGGGAAGATCTCAGAGCTATAAATAACAGACTGTGTCTCTCTCTTTCTCTCTCTCTCTTTCTCTCTCTTGCTCATTCGTGTCACTCTCTGTTCTTTTCCCGCTGCCATGTAGGGAAGTGATGCTGGAGGAGGAATGCACACTTGACCGAACAGTGTTTTCCTCTCTCACTCGTAGAAATGCAGGATGAGTCTCAGTCGGTTTGTTTCTCTCTGCAGTGATGTGTATTTCTCTCACAGATCATCAGTTCAGCTCAGAATCTCTTCAGAGTCATCATCACTGGCTAGTCCCCAGATATTAGACGCAATGATATTACGCAGCGCCTATAAATAGTCCCCAGATATTAGGCGCAATGATATTACGCAGCGCCTGAAAGTAGTCCCCAGATATTAGGTGCAATGATATTACACAGCGCCTGAAAGTAGTCCCCAGATATAAGGTGCAATGATATTATGCAGTGCCTGAAAGTAGTCCCCAGATATAAGGTGCAATGATATTACGCAGCGCCTGAAAGTAGTCCCCAGATATTAGGTGCAATGATATTATGCAGTGCCTGAAAGTAGTCCCCAGATATAAGGTGCAATGATATTACGCAGCGCCTGAAAGTAGTCCCCAGATATTAGGTGCAATGATATTACGCAGCACCTGAAAGTAGTCCCCAGATATTAGGCGCAATGATATTATGCAGCGCCTATAAATAGTCCCCAGATATTAGGCGCAATGATATTACGCAGCGCCTGAAAGTAGTCCCCAGATATTAGGCGCAATAATATTACGCAGCGCCTGAAAGTAGTCCCAAGATATTAGGTGCAATTATATTACGCAGCGCCTGAAAGTAGTCCCCAGATATTAGCCGCAATGATATTACGCAGCGCCTGAAAGTAGTCCCCAGATATTAGCCGCAATGATATTATGCAGCGCCTGAAAATAGTCTCCAGATATTAGGAGCAATGATATTACGCAGCGCCTGAAAGTAGTCCCCAGATATTAGCCGCAATGATATTACGCAGCGCCTGAAAGTAGTCCCCAGATAGTGGGCCCAAAGATATTACGCAGCGCCTGAAAGTAGTCCCCAGATATTAGGCGCAATATTACGCAGCGCCTGAAAGTAGTCCCCAGATATTAGGCGCAATGATATTACGCAGCGCCTATAAATAGTCCCCAGATATTAGGCGCAATAATATTACTCAGTGCCTGAAAGTAGTCCCCAGATATTAGCCAAAATTATATTACGCAGCGCCTGAAAGTAGTCCCCAGATATTAGCCAAAATGATATTACGCAGCGCCTGAAATTAGTCCCCAGATATAAGGTGCAATGATATTATGCAGCGCCTGAAAGTAGTCCCCAGATATTAGCCAAAATGATATCACGCAGCGCCTGAAAGTAGTCCCCAGATATTAGGCGCAATGATATTACGAAGCGCATGAAAGTAGTCCCCAGATATAAGGTCAGGGCTCTAGAGTGCAACCTAATTTCTCAAGGGTGCGTTCAAAAAAAATCGACCAGCCGTTCGAGAAAATTTTTTAAAAAGTATCCGCGACTCTGAGTCTCCCTGTGCTCCAACAACAGACACACATTAGGCTCATATCGTGGTCTAAACCAATCAGAGATAGTGAAGGGCGGACCCCAAACTTTTGTCTATGATGCAGTTTTGCTATTCCCAAATCAGAAGCGAGATCGCGCTCACGTGGATGAGTTTCAGCACTCGCAACATGAAAGCCCTGTTTATGATAGAAGAAAGAACTAACCATTAAAACATGCTTACACTTTAGGCCTGTGGCTGTTATATTAAACTAAGTTTATTTAATGGGTTTTTATTTTATTTTGGCTTCTAAGGATTATAGCCATGTTTCTTCTAGCACAACTTCCTTCCCTTCAAAGCGGTGCGCATTCGTTCCTCCCTGACCAAAACTTAACGTCAGAATCAGATCAATCGTTTGTTGATTGTTGTAAAATGCCGTCTTTACAGTTACTAAATTGCTGGACATGTTTGATAATAAAATGTTGAAAGTACAATCCGCACGAGAGACGCTGTTCCTCAGGCTGAAGTGTGTGTGTGTGTGTGTGTGTGTGTGTGGTGTGCATGTGCTCTAAAACTGCCAAGCAAAGCACACTTTGAGCTTCAGATGTGTCCAAACGATCAACACTCAAAGCATGTAAAAATGGCCGGCTTGAAGAGTATTCACTTAAACATAGTTTATGTCTTAAAGTGAACGAGAACAGTTGGGAGAAAATTGTGTGTCAATATTTTGTTTTAGTGACAGACTGATGCTTCATTAATATTAATCAAAGAAGCACTGCACTAGAGCATCGCTTCATTCAGACACAGAGAAAGATCTGTTAAGAATCAGTGTAGAGGGCACTAGAGCATCCTTCATTCAGACACAGTGGAAGATCTGATCAGAATCAGTGTGGGGGTGCACTAGAGCATCCCTTCGTTCAGACACAGTGGAAGATCTGATAAGAATCAGTGTAGAAGGGCCAAGTCTGGAAGTGCTAGAGAGTGTGGAGCTGGTTTGTGAGGCCAAAGATCAAGCTAAACTACAGGAGTTGGCCATTCGAGGGGCATGTGACTGTAATGGAGGATAGTCCATAATACATTGAGCCATGAGATGTTCAGTTTGACACCCTTCAAACACTTAATTTAGATTTAATTTATCTTGAGATGTTTTAACTTTAAGCACCAACACTTTTTCTGTAAGTTACCTTTCTTGTAGAATTATGCTTTAAATAAAGAACGTTATGTTGACCACATTGTTAGATAATCATTTACTTGTCAATATTGCCTATACAAAAATTTGGGAATGCAACCAGTGCAAAAAGTTAGTCTAGAGCCCTGTATAAAGCGCAATGATATTACACAGTGCCTGAAAGTAGTCCCCAGATATTAGGCGCAATGATATTACGCAGCGCCTGAAAGTAGTCCCCTGCTAGGTAACTAGTTATGATATTAGCTAGGGACTACTTTTTGGCGCTGCGTAATATCATTGTGCCTGCTGCACACATAGTTCCTTGATTATCACGCCAGAATGAGAGTATAGTTCCTAGCCATATCAGCCTAGAAAATCACATTTCATATTCCATCAGTCTTAGTACACGATGTAACTACAGAAGAGTCGAGCTTTAAATAGGAGAAATATCTAAATGGCTGAATGGATTCAAAAATGGTAAAACTCAACTATTTGACTCTTGGGGAGTTGTTAAATGAGTGTGTTTTCAGAAACAGTGGAGTGTTCTTTTAACATGATGTTTAACCATCATCATCGGATGGTGTTTTGTAGGCTATCAGAAGCTGTGTCGGAGGCCTGTGCGCTAAATTATGCATGAGGGCCACATTAATATTAAACAGCTGCCTGAGTCTACTTGTCACCACAAAGAGAGAAATGTAATATCTCTGGCTTTTAGTGGCGTCATGTGTGAGAGGAATGCATTACTGTCTTGTTCTCTCTCGCTCTCTCTCTCTCTCTCGCTCTCATGGCCGTGGCTCATTTACGTGAGCGGTGTTCCTCGGTCGATTAACCCGGTGTGTGTGTGATCTGCAGGGTTCACAGGACACGATGGGCGCTCCGGAGGGTGTGGTGGTTCCGTTCTCCTCCTTCGCTCCTCCTCCTCCGCCTCCTCCTCCTCAGAACGGCCTGGCGCTGGAGTTCGGGGCCGGCAGCATTTACACCGCGGGGGGCCAAACAGAGGCCCCGGCAGGAGTCAGCGGCACCTCCTCCTCCATCCCCAGCGCTCGGGTAAGTGCTAAAGCTCCTGGAGCAGATGGTGGCGTCTGGAGCAACAAACGCGTGAATCCTCTCAAGACACTATGATCTGTGTCTTCACTCGTGTGTGTGTTTTGTGTGTGTTTTGTGGAGTCGTAAGACCTGTTTCTAGGGTTTTTGATTCATTCAAATTTAATGTTTTGCACGATGTAAATTTGAAAACGCAAATTATTATTATTATATTATTGCAATATTATACACACAGAATTATTTACGGCAACCCGTCAAAATAAGTCTAAACTAGCCTCATATCATATACTCACAGAACTATTCACGGCAACCCATCAAAATAAAAGTCTAAACTAGCCTCGTATCATATACACACAGAACTATTCACGGCAACCCGTCAAAATAAAAGTCTAAACTAGCCTCGTATCATGTACACACACAGAACTATTCACGGCAACCCATCAAAATAAAAGTCTAAACTAGCCTCGTATCATATACACACAGAACTATTCACGGCAACCCGTCAAAATAAAAGTCTAAACTAGTCTCGTATCATATACACACACAGGACTATTCACGGCAACCCATCAAAATAAAAGTCTAAACTAGCCTCGTATCATATACACACAGAACTATTCACGGCAACCCGTCAAAATAAAAGTCTAAACTAGCCTCGTATCATATACACACAGAACTATTCACGGCAACCCGTCAAAATAAAAGTCTAAACTAGCCACATATCATATATACACAGAACTATTCACGGCAACCCATCAAAATAAAAGTCTAAACTAGCCACATATCATATACACACAGAACTATTCACGGCAACCCATCAAAATAAAAGTCTAAACTAGTCTCGTATCATATACACACACAGGACTATTCACGGCAACCCATCAAAATAAAAGTTTAAACTAGCCTCGTATCAAATACACACAGAACTATTCACAGCAACCCGTCAAAATAAAAGTCTAAACTAGTCTCGTATCATATACACACAGAACTATTCACGGCAACCCGTCAAAATAAAAGTCTAAACTAGCCTCGTATCATATACACACAGAACTATTCACGGCAACCCGTCAAAATAAAAGTCTAAACTAGCCACATATCATATACACACAGAACTATTCACGGCAACCCGTCAAAATAAAAGTCTAAACTAGTCTCGTATCATATACACACACAGGACTATTCACGGCAACCCATCAAAATAAAAGTTTAAACTAGCCTCATATCATATACACACAGAACTATTCACGGCAACGCGTCAAAATAAAAGTCTAAACTAGCCTCGTATCATATACACACAGAACTATTCATGGCCACCCGTCAAAATAAAAGTCTAAACTAGCCTCGTATCATATACACACAGAACTATTCACGGCCACCCGTCAAAATAAATCTAAACTAGTCTCGTATCATATACACACAGAACTATTCACGGCAACCCGTCAAAATAAAAGTCTAAACTAGCCTCGTATCATATACACACACAGGACTATTCACGGCAACCCATCAAAATAAAAGTCTAAACTAGCCTCATTATATACACACAGAACTATTCATGGCCACCCGTCAAAATAAAAGTCTAAACTAGCCTCGTATCATATACACACAGAACTATTCACGGCAACCCGTCAAAATAAAAGTCTAAACTAGTCTTGTATCATATACACACAGAACTATTCACGGCAACCCGTCAAAATAAAAGTCTAAACTAGCCTCGTATCATATACACACAGAACTATTCACGGCCACCCGTCAAAATAAATCTAAACTAGTCTCGTATCATATACACACAGAACTATTCACGGCAACGCGTCAAAATAAAAGTCTAAACTAGCCTCGTATCATATACACACAGAACTATTCATGGCCACCCATCAAAATAAAAGTCTAAACTAGCCTCGTATCATATACACACAGAACTATTCACGGCAACCTGTCAAAATAAGTCTAAACTAGCCTCGTATCATATACACACAGAACTATTCACGGCAACCTGTCAAAATAAGTCTAAACTAGCCACATATCACATACACACAGAACTATTCACGTCCACCCATCTAAATTAAATTCTAAACTAGCCTCGTATCATATACACACAGAACTATTCACGGCAACCTGTCAAAATAAAAGTCTAAACTAGTCTCATATCATATACACAGAACTACTCACGGCAACCTGTCAAAATAAGTCTAAACTAGTCTTGTATCATATACACACAGAAAAATTCTTCGGCCACCTGTCAAAATAAAAGTCTAAACTAGCCTCGTATCATATACACACAGAACTATTCACGGCAACCCGTCAAAATAAAAGTCTAAACTAGCCTCGTATCATATACACACAGAACTATTCACGGCAACCCGTCAAAATAAAAGTCTAAACCAGCCTCATATCATATACACACAGAACTATTCACGGCAACCCGTCAACATAAAAGTCTAAACCAGCCTCGTATCATATACGAGTTATAAAGCAGAATCCAGGAAAAACAGAATCCAGAAAAATAAATAAAAACAGAATCCAGAAATAATAATAATTTAAACAACTGAATCCAGGAAAAGTAAAATGGGGAAAAACTGTCATTTTTTTGTTATAAAAAAACAGAATCCAGAAAAACTTAATCAATAAATTTACAATGGGGAAAAATGAATCCAGAAAAGAAAGGAATCCAGGAAAAAGTAAGTTCTAAAAAACAAACAGACAATTTGAAATGGGAAAAAGCAGAATCAAGGGCAAAATAAATAATAATAATATTAAAAACAAAATCCAGTAAAGTTGGAATGAGGGGGGGCAGAATCCAGAAAAATGCAAACAGATTTCATAGGGCCCTACATTAGACCTGATTCACACAGAATGAGCTTTGTGTTGATAGATGCATCGCAGCAGTGTGATATGAAAAACATGCCAGAAGACATGCACGAGACGCGAGCGCAGCAGTCCAACACATCCATGTTTACACAAAACAAACCGAATATAAAACCTGTGCTGAGCTACTGCTTGTATGTCTGATATCTCATGTTTGCATCATGGGGACAGACTGAAAGCTGCTGTTCATTGTTTTTACTGAGCATGTATAGTTAATAATAGTCTGCTGGTGTTATATACGGTCAGCAAACAGAAAACATCTTCGTCAATTTAACAACACACTCGCTGCAAATACAATTCTTTATTTGGGTGTGTTGAGTATGTGCAGCGAGTGTGTTTTTAAATTGACGAAGATGTTTTCTCGGTTTGCTGGGGCTTTTTCTATTTGCATGTAGTTATTCCTTCAGTCATTTTCAAATGTCATTACCTTGATTTTTTTTTTTTAAAGCATTTTCCCTGTATTTTTTCTGAACATATGTGACCCTGGAGCACAAAACCAGTCATAAGGGTCAGTTTTGTGAAATTGAGATTTATGCATCATCTGAAAGCTGAATAAATAATATTTCCATTGATGTATGTTTTGGACAATATTTGAAAATCTGGAATCTGAGGGAATCTAAATATTGAGAAAATCATCTTTAAAGTTGTTTAAATGAATTCTTAGCAATGCATGTTACTAATCAAAAATTATGTTTATGGTAGGAAATGTACTAAATATCTTCATGGAACATGATCTTAATATCCTAATGACTTTTGGCATAAAATAAAAATTTATAATTTTGAGCCATACAATGTATTGTTGGCTATTACTACAAATATACCTGTGCTGCTTATGACTGCGTCTGTGCTCCAGGGTCATATATAATATTATATATATTAATATTTTTGCCATATGGCCTAGCTCGCTCGCTTTCTCTCGCTCTCTCTCCCTCGCTCACATGCTCTGTCTCTCTCTCTCTCTCTCTCTCGCTCACTCGCGCTCTCCCTCTCTCTCTCTCTCTCTCTCTCTCTCTCTCTCTCTCAAAATTCAATTTTGCTTTATTGGCATGACTGTAAATGATACAATATTGCCAAAGCTTAATATACATGTACAAAAAGAAAATCATAATATAATGGCAATAATGAACATCGCATCAATAGAATGGAATATTATAACATCTTAGAAGTATTAAACTGTAACACATTAGAACGTGTGAACGTTTGATACCACAGTCTTTAACTTACATAGAAACATACTGTGTGACACACACACACTCATACACACACACTCACTCACCTGCTGTTTCTCAGTCTGTGACACACACACACACACACACACACACACACTCACTCACCTGCTGTTTCTCAGGCTGTGACACACACACACACACATTCACCTGCTGTCTCTCAGGCTGTGACACACACACACATTTGTTGACTCCTCTCTCTTTTTGTGACAGGTATCAGTGTATTTAGCTGCTTGTAGGATACAATCTAGTTCTTCTCCTAATAAATACTGAATATATGTACATCTCTCTCTCAGCTGTCAGACGGATCAACTCAGGTAGAAGGTCAGTGTGTTTCCGCCGGCGGATCCGGCAGCGACGAGTCCTCCGATGCCAAAGGAACCCCGAAACGCCTCCACGTGTCCAACATCCCCTTCCGCTTCAGAGACCCAGACCTACGGCAGATGTTCGGGGTACGACAGGCTTTATAGGCTTCAGGGTGATGTTAGAAACACTAAAAGTGACGTGTTTAAGGGCCAATTCTGCCCCCTGGTGACCACGATTATAATAACAGCTCAAAGCGACTGTTGTATATGCAGCTCTTCTGTAATGATCAGTGTGTAGACATTACACAAACAGCCACGGGTTTGTTTATGTTGAGCGTTCTCTCTCTCTGTGTGTGTGTGTGTGTGTGTGTGTGTGTGTGTGTCTCTGTATGTGTGTGTGTGTGTGTGTGTGTGTGTGTGTGTGTGTGTGTGTGTGTCTCTCTGTGTGTGTGTGTGTGTCTCTCTGTGTGTCTCTCTCTGTGTGTGTGTGTGTGTGTGTGTGTGCGTCTCTGTGTGTGTGTGTGTGTGTGTGTGTGTGTGTCTCTGTGTGTGTGTGTGTGTGTGTGTGTGTGTGTGTGTGTCTCTGTATCTGTGTGTCTCTCTGTGTGTGTCTCTCTCTCTCTCTCTCTGTGTCTCTCTCTCTCTGTGTGTGTGTGTGTGTGTGTGTGTGTGTTTTTTAGCAATATGGAAAGATTCTGGATGTGGAGATCATTTTCAATGAGAGGGGCTCAAAGGTAAGAAACCGTTTTGAAATCATGCATTTGATTAGATTTTTATCTGCTTAAATGATATTGTTAGACTAAAGTAACAGTTCACCCCAAAAAGCACTCATTTAATTACTGTGATTGAGAGTAATTAAACAATGGCGTCAGATGGTGATTTGTGCTACTAATATCATAATTGTTTTAACGATGCGTGATTTGACACAACAGTGCACGCATACATTACGTTATGAATCTAGTAGATTAGTATTCAAAACATTATTAATTTGTAACTGCAGGTGAAAGCATGCCATGTTCCTCCGAGCGGCATTAATGTGTAAATAATTAAATACGTTTTGTTGATTAATGATTTAACAGCCCTAACGTCGTCTTACTCTAATCAACTGATTAAATGCACGATTTTGACTCAAAAGATGATGCACACTTGTAGAAAAAATGCTTTTAAAAGGTAAAAATGGCCATAAAAGGTACAAATCAATGTAAAAGTTTTGGAAACACTTTTTGAGTATGATATTTCCAGCTTAACTTATCAATTTTGAATGCGTTGGACCACAAGCTTAAAGATGACACTCGGAAGATTGTCACAAAATTATCTTACAAAACATTATGAAAATATAAAATTAATTTATGTAAAATATATATTTGACAAAATATGTTTCGCTAAACCTGCTAAAAAAAAAAAAATCATGTTCCAAATTTGAGGTTGATATCTAAATATCGAGGTCAATATTTATCAGGAGAATTATGGCAATATTTGATTTCAATTAAACCTCTATAAACATAAGACGTGCGATATCGTTCATGCTGCATCCAAAACAGAGAACCTATTGATTTTCTTTATATTCAAAACACTTTTAGATGAACGAATGTTGTCTTCTAATCACTTTACATCATCAACATGAATGGGCGTTTTATGCATGCATCACTATTTCAAAGAAACGCTCAGAACTCGCTCTCGGAGTCTGAGTACTCTTATTACAAATGAATACATTACGGTTGAAAAATCAATCCGCAAATATGAAAACCAGAGTCTTTAAGCGTTCAAAACGACACATGTTAATACTGCTTTAGGTTCAGACTATTTAAAGCATGTAATGGCAGTTAACAGGTTAATTTCTATCACTGGTGTGAACTGAGCTCCTCACAGAATATCAAAAACTTTCACAGTCTACGGTATAGTCCTTAAGATATCAGCACAATAACACACGCGGCAAAATATCCTATGTGCAGTATATGGTTTTGCATTGTCCTGCTGAAATGCACGTCCTCTGGGGGGGGGGGATATGTTGCTCTAAAACCTTTCAGCATTCATAGTGCCTTCCAAAACTGCATGTCTCTTTCTTGGAGCACTATTGGGGTGAACTGTCTCTTTAAGCTGGATGAGTTTCAGCGGTCAGACTCTTCATGTCTGTTCCTCTCTCTGTCGCGGTCCAGGGATTTGGTTTTGTGACGTTTGAGACCAGTGCAGATGCAGAGAATGCCCGAGAGCATCTCCACGGGACCATCGTGGAGGGACGGAAGGTCGAGGTGAGTCTGTCTTTCTCCTTCTGATGCTCCCATTTCACACCTTTACTGACCAATCGTGTCCTGGAACTGCTAAAGATGCTCAGATGTGTGTGTGAGCTTAGCAATGCATGGTTGCATCTCTACTGCAGTCCACCTTAGACTGAGTTTTTCTCCGTTTCTCGGCTGTTTTTTTTGGATTGGTTGTTGTCTGGTTATTAACAGCATGTGGTTATTTTCCCTTATTTTTGTATACGGAGCATGCTCACAGTTAGCCAATCACGCGCGTGCATTTGATGCCGCCTCTGTTTCTCCTGGTTTGAATGGCTTTTTTGTTCGTTAAACATTTGCTTGGATTCTTCCGATACACGAGGCTTGACGATTCGGAATGCTTTCACGACTTTGGTGTTGTATCTTTTTAGTACGGCATTGGTGTGCATTCTGTGAGAAAGCGGCTCAAAGTTGTTTTTAGTGCATTTGTAGATTGTTCTGTGAATCTGGGAGATGAGAAGAATCTTGTTGCTTGCCATGTGTGTGTGTGTGTGTGTGTGTGCATGGAGCCGTGTGTGTGTGTGTTCACGTGAGACCCAGCGTGTTGCTGGTTTCTGGGTGTTTTTATAGTTCTTGACCTCCTGCATGACCTATGAGGCGCTGCCTGTTTTTGTCTTTGGGGTGTTATTCCTTATTTTCTTTTTTCTTTTTTTATGTTTTGTCACTTTAAGGCTGTAATCATATTTTTATTTCTAAATTAATCTGGACGTTTGTTTTAGGACTAAGTTTGTAGATCAGGGGTGTCAAACTCATTTTAGGTCAAAGGTTAAATTGCAGTCATGTGGGCCGGATGTTTTCTGTTTTTAATGACTGTCGTCCAGTGCTGTTTGACTGACCGCTCGTGTTAGTAAAGCTGCGCACGATCGGTCTCTACCACTGTGATTATAAAAGAATACAGTAATTTACATCCATCTTTCACATGGTTTATTATGGGGATAATATACAGTCTGCTGGCCATTATTATAAAAGCCACTTCAGTGCCATGCAAGACCGTACTGTACATTATCTCTTAATAAATCAGGTCTGCAGTGAAATAAAAGGCATTTATTCCATTCAGACTCCTTTTTAATTTAAGCAGACATCATTTTTTTTATAGTTTTAATTGTATGACACTTAATGGTTTTTATCATTTTTTTTTTTAATCAAAAATCATTGTTATGATTGTCATTGTGATAAAAAAAAAACATTCTGATTTAAAAAAAATAAACAATAATTATTTTTATCATGTTTTTTTATCAAAAGCATGAGGATAGCGTTAAAAAAAATATTAAAAGAAAAGGATACATTTCCTATAGATGGCATACATTTAAAAATGCTAATTAAAAATAAAAATAGAGGATGTTTTTTAAACATATCGATGTATTTGTCATCCAGATTAAATGTCATAATTTTAGCTGTATGCAATTATTTGTATTGCGCGACACGCTTTGTCAAAAATAATAAATATATCGACGTATCACACAATATATGTACATGACCTCAATCATTTTTGGTGATGCAAGTTATTGCCCATTATATTTATAACACGAATTGTTGGGATTTTTTTAAACTTTGAATAAAATGAAATCTAAAAGACTTTCAAATCACATGAGCCAATATTTTAATCACAATAGAACATAGAGAACAAAAAATAAATAAAACTGTGAAACACCTTTTAACCACTAAATGAGCTAATTTCTAATTTGATGCCTGCTACAGGTCTAAAATAATTTGGCACAGCAGCAACAAAGGGCTGAAAAAGCAAGAAATTGTGAAAGAATTCAGCTGGGAGAACATCTAGCAACCAATTACGTTAATTGACATTAGGTCTGTAACATGATTAGCTATAAAAGGAATGTCTTGGAGAGGCAAAGTCTCTCAGAAGTAAAGATGGGCAGAGGCTCTCCAATTTGTTAAAGAGTGCCTAAAATGTTTGTGGAATACTTTAAAAACAACGTTCCTCAACGTCAAAAAGGCTTTGCAAATCTCATCTACAGCGCATAACATCATCAGAAGATTCAGAGAAACTGGAGAAATCTCTGTGTTTAAGGGACAAGACCTTTGTTGGATGCCCGGGCCCTCAGATGACACTGCATCACTCATCGGCATGATTCTGTCATTGACATTACTAAATGGGCCCAGGAGTACTTCCAGAAACCACTGTCGGTAAACACATCCGCCGTGCCATCTGCAGATGCCAACTAAAGCTCTATCATGCAAGGCTCATTTAAAATAGACTGTTTCAAAGTGAAAAGTGGTCAGACGAGTCCAAATTTGACATTCTTGTTGTAAATCACGTACGCCGTGTCCTCCAGGCTAAAGAGAGAGCTAAAGATCTTCCAGCGTGTTTTCAGCGTTCAGTTCAAAAGCCAGCAACTTTGATGGTATGGGGGTGCATAAGTGCATATGGTATGGGCAGCTTGCATGTTTTGGAAGGCACTATGAATGCTGAATGGTTTTGGAGCAACATATGCACCCCTCCAGAGGACGTGTATTTCAGCAGGACAATGCAAAACTACATTCTGCAGCTATTACAATGGCATGGCTTCATAGTAGAAGAGTCCGGGTGCTGAATTGGCCTGCCTGCAGTCCAAATCTTCCACATATAGAGAACATTTAGCGCATCATTACATTAAAAATACATCGAAGACAACCACGAACTCTTCAGCAGCTGGAAACCTATATCAGGCAAGAATGGGACTAAATTCCAACACTCCAGAAACTCATAAACTCAATGCCCCAGACGTCTTCAAACGGTTTTGAAAAGAAGAGGAGATGCTACACCATGCTAAACATGCACCCGTCCCAACTATTTTGAGACCTGTAGAAGCCATACAAATTTGAAATGAGCTCAGTTTGTGCATACAATTTTAACATTTCTCAGTTTAAACATTTGTTATCTGTATCTATTTCTAAAGAATGTCCGGGAACAAACTATAGATGGAAAAATCTCCATACAAGTCCTTTGTGCATTTTTTTTTTCTACTTTGCACTTTGTTAGAAATTTTTTATTTACTATTCATTCAAGATTTTGAAGGTAGCTTATATTCTGATACTTAATTTCCATGATCTAAATATTCTTAAAGTGCCCCTTTTATGTATTTCTGAAGATGATCTTTAATGCAGTATTTAAATGAATTACATCATCCTGCAAAGTTATGAATCTTAAAGAGCTCCGTGTATAAAGTTATTCTCTCAAAAGAAAGAGTCGAATCACTCTGAATCATTGAAACAAGTCGTTTTTAAAACCAATCTTAAGCCGTTTTATGTTAATGTCAACATTAGCATATTCCCCGCACACTTGTTGGTCTTTCCTCATTGGTCAGACTGAAAATGCTAATTAATTATTTGCCACTAGATGTCACTTTTGTAGCGTTAAAAATATCTGTTTCCCGGGTAACGCTGTACACAAAGTAACACTGTTTTAAATGATACCAACCAATCAGCACAGATTAGTGTCACGCAAAAGGAGGGGTTTGAAAAAATGTATAATTGTGCGAATAAGGTAAAAACATATGCATATAAGACAAATGTTAACCCATTGACTCCCAAAACCAAAATATGAACCTTTCATAACCCATAATAGGGGCACTTTAAGAATTAAAAGTTTGTCGTCACTTGAACGTGTGTAGGCCTTCTTGCATTATTATGATTATATATCGTGGTCTTAAATGCAATTATTAAGGGGGTAATATATCGCACAAAGTTATCGTTCCAGGCCTATCCAAATGTTCTGCTTAATTAGTGAAGGTGTTTGGCACCCCTGGTGTAGATGCATGACGCTGCACCCTTGCTCTGTAGCGCCCCCCCCCCGGTGGCCGTGGCTGCTTGTGCATGGGAGCGCAGCGGCGAGAGTTTGATTTGGGTTTGCATGAGTCTGATCGCTTCAAACCGTCAGATTCATCAGAAAACGGGATTAATCTGGGCAGCAGCACTTTATAACTCAATCGGTTCCATTTGTTTTGTTTTTTAAATGCCATTGTTTTCACTGTCAGATTTGAATAACTTGAACAGAAGTTGAATTATGTGCCATGATATTATGTTGTATGTAAATGACACCCTAATGTTTGTTTTGTTTGTTTGTTTTCTGGAGAGCAGATTTGTGGAGAGAGCGATGCGCAGTCATCAAGCTCTTCACTCCTCTCTCTCTCTCTCTCTCTCTCTCGCTCTCTCTGGCCAGTCTGTCTGTCCAGCTCTGCTCTCTCACTGTGTTTCCTGTCCATTGCATCACTTCCTGTCCCTGTGTCTATTTCTGACGCCTCTGATGTCACTGTCTAGGCCCCTCCCCTGAGTGATGTCATTAGCTCGGCATGTTAGCCTCTCATTAACTGCTCTCTAGACGTACGTCCATGTCCACTCGCTTCTCCTTTGGCCCGTAGTTTCCAGCTTTGACTCGGTCGCAGTGCTGCATTTCCACTCCCATCAATTCTGTGTGTTGTGTGTGTGTGAGTGTGTGTATGTGTGTGTGAGAGAGTGTGTGTGTGTGTGTTAGAGAGAGTGTGTGTGTGTGTGTGTGTGTGTGTGTGTGTTAGAGAGAGTGTGTGTGAGAGAGAGAGAGAGAGAGTGTGTGTGTTAGAGAGAGAGTGTGTGTGTGTGTGTGTGTGCGTGCATGTGAGAGAGAGAGAGTGTGGGTGTGCGCGCATGTGTTTATGCACGAGTATGAGTGTGGCGTGCGTGTGTGTGTGAGAGAGTGGCGTGTGCGTGTGTGTGTGTGTGTGTGTGTGTGTGAGAGGGTGTGCATGTGAGTGTGTGACTGAGTGTGTGCGTGCGTGAGCGTGTGTGTGTGTGTGTGTGTGTGTGTGTGCACGAGTGTGTGTGTGTGTGAGATTGTGAGAGCGAGTGTGTGTGTTAGAGAGTGAGAGTGTGTGTGTGTTAGAGAGAGTGAGTGTGGGTGTGTGTGTGTGTGTTAGAGAGAGAGAGAGTGAGTGTGTGCGTGTGTGTGTGTGTGAGAGAGAGAGAGTGGGTGTGTGTGCATGTGTTTGTGCACGAGTTTGTGAGTGTGTATGTGTGAGAGTGCATGACTGAGCGCGTGTTTGAGTGTGTGTGTAGAGTTCCTCTAATCATTCGTCCCTTTCTCCTCCTCCTCTATGACACAGATGAATGCGGCTGCTCGTTAGCGCTCCTACAGACAGATTTGATCACCTGAAGATTGTCTTGTTGTTGTGTGTGAATGTCTCTCTGACTTTGAGTTCCTCTCTCTGGACGTTGCTTTGTTTTTCTTTCCTCTCCTCCTCCTCTCTAGTTGTTCACTCATTCTTGTCCTCGTTTTGTTGATTTCTCTTGAGTTTGTTTTTCTCTCTTGTTTATTTTCTCCTTTCTGTTCCCTTGACGATTTCTGTGTGTTGTTGTTGTTGTTGTCAGTCTCCACGGTAACTGCTCGCGTGTCGTCACGCCGTTTCCTGGCTCATGGTAAGTTTGTGTCTGTACGGCTTCATCCCTGATCAATCCCACCAACTCAAACACCCCTGAGATCTAAACTCAGCCCCAGCTTTACAAACTGTGGTCTTTGGCTCTCTTGCACTGATTCGCTTGTTAGGAACAGAGATGCGTTAGACGACGTGGTCGCATCTCCTCGCCGAGGTCTGTTCAGATACGAAAGCATCACCATCTTGTCTATTATATCCGCTAAGGACCACAGATACTGACAGAGTTCCCCCCCCCGGCGCTCACCATCGCTCTCATGATCATTAACACTCCCCTACGGCTAACGAGACGTCACACTAAACCCCTCCATCATCATCATCTCTCTCCTGTGGTTCTGACGAGCTCTCGTTAGGGCCGGGCATCACGACCAGAGTCTCGCATCACATTAACCGTCTGTATTGGTTATTTTTAGCGATCGACCGATATTGTTTTTTTTTATTACCGATACCAATTATTTGCATGTTTATTTACCCGAAACCGATATGCAGAACCGATATTTATTTACTGTTATAAAGTGTTATAAAACTGTTATAAAAACCGATATCCGATTATGGTAAAATGCTAAAATATCGGTAAACCTGATATATCAGTCGATCTCTAGTATCAGATCTTTTAATCGCTGAATGAAACATGGATCGATCAGAACCGAGCCGGTTACACCAGTTACAATGTATCCTAATTACAACGTAAAGTTGCAATTTGAATATTTATTTACAGTAGCATCTTGCCAAGTAATAATTGGAATAAAACGCGAGACTCGTCAGTCTGGTAGATGTATACGAGGATATTAACATGTATGTTTTAAGAGAGATTAATATGCATTTATATTTGTATAGCGCGTCTCATAATGCAAATTGTTTCAAAGCAGCATTACAGAAAATCGTGATGTTAATATCTTCATATTCTTGCATTAGAGTTCATGTATTTTGCATTGATCTAAACAGTAGTGTCGCTGTACACTAAATGATTTTGCATCAGCTCACAAATAGTTTTTTTGCATATCAAATAGCTATTATTTAATGATTACGTGTCATTTCATTTTAAACATTTTTACCGTTAGTTAGAAATTAATACATTTAAACAACACAACTTCTTATATCAGTCATAAGCAGGACAGGTATATTTGTAGCAATAGCCAAGAATACATTGTATGGGTCAAAATTATCATTTTTATTTTATGCCCAAAATCATTAGATATTAAGATCATGTTCCATGAAGATATTTCCTACCATAAATGTAATTTTTGCTTATTAATATGCATGGCTAATAACAACTTTAAAGGTGATTTTCTCAATATTTAGATTTTTTTGCACCCTCAGATTCCATATTGTCAAATATTGTCCAAACCATACATCAATGGAAAGATATGTATGTCAAAACATTGACCCTTATGTGTATATACCCCCACAAGACAATATCATAACTGAATCTATAAAAAAAGATCAGTTCAAAATCGTAATACGAAAGTTATTTATTCAGATGATGCATGCATCTCAAATTCACAAAATTGACCATTATGACTGGTTTTGTGCTCCAGGGTCACGTATGAATATTGCATGCTTTTGACTCTGTACCTGCCTTAAGAACTAATGGTGCTACTAAATTAAACACGCAGTTACTTAACCTCTACTGTGGACTCTACTTTCCAGTTCTATTGAGAACCGCTGGTGCCACCCGACTCTGACCGGAACCGGAGCTCGGTCATCAGCGTCTGATTTCACTGATCTCGTGGAAGATGTTCCCAGACGAGTGAAGCTGTTCTGGCAGAATTAAAGACCCGGCGTGAGTGAGGTCAGACGCTGACCGGCTCTGGTCCAGTCCGGTCCACACGGTCCTCTAGATTAGACTCTCATCATCGTGTGGTTGCTTTAAGCATCCCTCTACCGATTGGTCATGGCACCCGGTCCTAACACGCATCTTTCACTTCATTTGTGATTGTTTTAATCACTCCATCATCATGCTTCCACCAGGCCCAGATATCTGCTGATTATTGCATTGCCCAAAAACGCCCCTGAATACACACACACACACACACACACACACACACACACACACATATCGAAATTGCTCCTCTGACGATATTTCTGCCCTTATATTCTCATGTGAGGATGATCGACTCGAGCTTGTTTTGGACTGTGTGTGTGTGTGTGTGTGTGTGACGGTGTTTGCATATTGATCTTCAGCGTGTGAGAGAACCGTGTTGATGCCTGCCGGTGTTTTCAGTCTTCATGATTTCATTTATTGTGACATGTAGCATATGCATCTCTCTCTCTCTCTCACCCATAAACTCCGTCACTCCTCACAAGGTCTGCCAACAACCAATCACAGGCTTCCTTTCATTTGACGCACTTTGGTGTACTTGTTCATGACAAACTTGGATGGCTTTTTGAGTTTGACGTTTCTGATTGGGTGGATTGTTCTCTCTGTCTCTTTTCTTCTCCTGTTTTTGTGGTTTCGTTGAATGTCGACTGGCTCTTTTTTTCTTTCCTGCATCCCTGTTTCTGAACACCCCCTCCTTTCTCAATATGATGTGTTTTTTTCCCATGAGGGGGCGGGATTAATGCTGCAGAGTATTTGGATTGGTCCATAGGCTGCATCTGATGCTTGCTGATTGGCTGATATGCTCATTTCTGGTTAATGAACTGTAATTGGCTGAATGTGATTTTTGCTAAGAGCTGTGCACAGTGTATTGATTTTGTCATGTGTGATCTCTCTGTTTATCTCTCCTCCATTTTTAGCGATGGAATGCCCTGTTTTCTGTTTGCTTTTACGCCTTGATTTCTGGGTTTTTGTGTTGAATGTTTGAAAATCAGTGGGAGTTTTTTTTTAAATGATGCATGACGCAATATAAGGGAATATCAATGAGTCCACAATTTCTGCTGTAGCTGTAAATATACTTCAAATAGCTTCTAATGGAATGTTACTAGAAGAGTCTTAAAGAGACAGTGCACCCAAAAATGCAAACTCTCTCAAGTAGGTCCAAACCTGTCTGAACACAAAGGAAGATATTCTGAAGAAAGTTTGTAATCGGGACACCATTACTTTTTTACAGAAAAAATACTGTGTCCCACATTTTTCAAAATATCTTCCTTTGTGTTCAAACAGGTTTGGACCTACTTGAGAGAGTTTGCATTTTTGGGTGCACTGTCCCTTTAATTGTGAGCTTCACTACATGCCAATGACGTAATTCCCATCGATTGAATGGCGTTTGGTTAAGAACAGCTCTAGATTGAATGCCCCCCCGCTGTGTTTTCTTGGTCTCTGATCAGATGCTCGTTCTCTCTCTGATGAACAGGTCAACAACGCTACAGCTCGAGTGATGACCAATAAGAAGCAGGTTGTCCCGTATGCTAACGGAGAAGCCCTCAGCACGCTGCCCTACGGTAAACCCAGCTCTCCACAGTTCTCAGGTGTTAGCGACGAGTCCAGACTGCTAATCTGAGGCTCTTCTCTCTGTTTGGCTTCAGCTGGGTGGAAATTGAGTCCTATGATGGGTGCGATGGGTGCAATGGGTGCGATGTACGGACCGGAGCTGTACGCAGGTGAGACGCTGAGCTGAATTTACACGCACCATTGCTTTAAAGACCGTTCATATCTATAACGATAACTTAGTTTATTCTAAGTTTGCACGCTGTGGTCATGATGAGATTTCAAGTTTCTCTTTGAAGCTGCTTAGATAAGATCCCTGAAGATACAAAGACTAAAGTTTTAAAAACAAAGAGATATTCTTTATCAAAGTTAACACTCGATCATGCTCTCCTAAAACGGTGTCTCAAACACACGTCTATGTCACAGTGTGGAGAGATTTGCATAACTCCGCCCAAACGTATACGCAATGAAAGAAGGCGGAGCTATTATTCTGGCTGTAGTGTTGTCCTGAAGACGCTTCGTTGTGAAAGAGAAACTACTTTGTTTGGGATCCAAAAGAGGACACGGCTAGAAATCAGTGGTTCAGTTATATTTAAAACACTGTTCCAGAACAGAACACAAATATTGGAGTGTGTGCACTATATACTGTGTCCTGAACCTGGAAGAGTGGCTTACAATGCAAAGACTGTTTCTATAAAGTGGAGCAGTTCCAGCTTCTGACTCACAGCCAGTAAACATGTTTCTGCTTCTGACGATTCAGACGTGAGTTTTGAGCGGTGCAGAGTCGCGCTTGTTGTTTGTGTTTCTACGATCACTAATGCAGACATGGTAAAGACAGTATAAGTCAAGGTTTGTTTATTCATCACATACTAAATTATACAGGGTATAATCAGAAGTGAAATGTAAAAAGTCATTATAATCAGTAATTATCTCCCCACTGGATGCAACAAATGCCTGGTTTATAATGGGTTTTATTGTTTTTGTCGTGCAACGCATCTGTCTGAATGACGGTGAGGGCGTAACATTCCGTCTCACGCTTGAGGTATCGGCCAATCACAACGCACCGGATAGCCGGCCAATCACAGCACGCGTCGCTTCTCAGAACAATGAGCTTTGTAACAATCAAGACGGAGCAACACTAATGTACAGTATGTGGAAAATAATGTCTTATAAACGAATAAATTAATAAATAAACCTTATAAACCGTATTACATCAAATACACCAAATAATGTTATTTTTAGCAACATCATATGACTCCTCTAAACTTAAACCCCAAAGGAAAAACCAATGCTTTTGGGAGAATTTGTTTTGCTTTTGAAGATAAGCTCAATTTTAGTTTTTGTCATCATCAGTTTGTTCTTATTGAATTCACACGGCTTTAACCAGCAGATGTCCTCGATGTGATCTAAAATCTAAATCTCGATTAATTGAACATTTGACTTTATTTTAGGGATGCACCGATATAAAAATTTTGGCCGATAATTCTTTATATTTGAAAGCTGATAACCGATATGTTGGCCGATAAATCTATATCCAAATTTTTTATATACTTTTTGAGAGCCTGATTAAAAAAAAAGTTTCATCATTAAAAGCCACGTCCCAAACACTTCAACATAAGCAGCCTAGTCTGAACAGTGTACGGTTAAATACTCTCCCATTGCCATAAAGTCTCACAAATAAAATTAAATAATGCATTTAATAATGCATTCATTGGACATCATTACATGTGTAAAGAATCAAAATACATGTGCCATGGATGAATAAAACGGAAGAGCCATCTGCATGGACAATAATGAAATATTAATTACTAAACCATATTGTTGATCAAAATAATAAGAGAAAGTAAAAGTGGTGGTTATTATTAATAATGCTTCAGTGATGTTGAAAAAGTAACACATTAATAGACTACCACTGTTTTAAATAGCAGCTGTATGAACCAAAGCGCTTGTTATAGCCGTTTAATTAGGATGAATCAGATATTGAACGAGTGAAAAATTAACATTTATCGGGCGATACCGATAACAGAAAATATGAACATTTATCGGGCGATACCGATAACAGAAAATATGAGTCCTAAGAGTCCTAAATAGATATTTTATTCACTGTTTTTTGTTACAAATTATGAAGGAACTGTAATAGATTAATTTATGACAAGTGCATAAATCTACATCATAACAGGAGTTCTGACCTCTCCCTTCATTGCCTTTTTCACCATCATCGTGAATTATCATCATAAATATCAATTCAAAGCTTCTCAAAATTCATCCGGTGAAAACAGATATTAAAATCAGGCGTTGCATTACCATGGAAAAGGCACATCAAAATCATATTACAAAATGTTTTAGTGTGGATAGTGCACTTTCTTGTCTGTCCAGAAATGGGAGTGGGAGTTAAAGGGTTAAATACTAATTAAATATGATTAGATATCAGTGTTTTATTACTCATCAGCTGGAAAAGTAATTCTCATTCTTCTGAGTAATCCCCTTCTAGATCGTTATTGAAGTCTTCAATCTCAAATTTACAGCGATTAGTAGAGCTTTATAGTTATTGTTCTTGGTGTGAACGGGCTTCAACGCATACGAGTGTGATTTCTGACTGATCATGTGACTCGCTGTAGTTCCAGGGTTTCCGTATCCCACCACCGCCGCCGCTGCAGCCGCCGCTTCCACCGCCGCAACCTTCAGAGGAGCGCATCACCTGCGGGGTCGAGGCCGGCCGGTCTACGGAGCAGTGCGCGCCGCGGTTCCTCAGCCCACCATACAGGCCTACCCGGGGTAACACACTCACACACACACACACACACTCACACACACACACACACACACACACACACACACACACACACCTCACACACACACACACACTCACACACACACACACACACACACACACGGTCTCACACACACACACACACGGTCTCGCACACGGTCTCACACACGCACACGGTCACACACACACACACACACACACTCACACACACTCACACTTACACACACACACACACACACACACACACACACACACACACTCACACCTCACACTCACACACACACACACACACTCTCACACACACACACACACTCACACTCACACACACACACACACACACACACACACACTCACACACACACTCACACACACACACACTCACACACACACACACACACACACACACACTCCTCACACACACTCACACTTACACACTCACACACTCACACCTCACACACACTTTTACACACCCTTTGCACGGTCTCACACACACACGGTCTCACACACACAAGTGACACACACATTTAGTCTCACACACACACTCACACGGTTTATCCTCTTCATCATCACATCTTCATCACGGCCTCACACACACACACACACACACACAATGTCTCATTCACTGATCAACACACACACACACACACACACACACACACACACAGATTTGATCTCCTCTAGTGTTCTGCATGCTGCATGACCGTGTGCTGCTTCTGCTGTACTGCTCACAGAATCAGACCAGCTGATATAATCATGCAATCAAATGACAAAAAATGCCATTTTCCCCCAAAGCATGACCCGTTTACTGGGAAAAGCAGTGTAAATCTGGATCGGGATCAAAGTGGCATTTTTTCCTGTTTTATGACCAAGTGCACTGCATGTGTGTGAATTAATGTTTTCTCTTTCTCTTTTCCGTGGTCTTCATCTGTCCTGCCATCTCCTTTTGTTTTTTCCCTTCGATCGCCACATGGTGGCGCCCTATCCATTTTTATTTTTCCCCCCAATCTTATGTTTCTTGCTCCTCCATCTTTTCTTTTTGCTGTTATTTTGTTTTCTGTCTCTCAGTGTGGTGTACCAGGATGGGTTTTATGGAGCTACAGAACTGTATGTAAGTATGGCACTTCCTGTCTCTTGGGTTGACTTCCTCTCTCTTTCCTTCTCTCTTTCCGAGTGCTTTTCAGTGTGAAAACTAGCCACGCAGAGCCGTTTCGTTCTGAATACGACATGCTTTAATGTTGTTCATTATGTTAGTGTGATGCAATTGAATAGAATCAGACACATCACTTGATTTTGTTCCTCGTCGACAGATTCGGACGGCTCTGTGTGTGTGTGTGTGTGTGTGCGTGTGTGTGTCCAGGTTGACGATAGCTTCTTCTGTTTTCTCTGTAGAATAGTGTTTCAGGACACTCTGGTTAGTTGCAGAATGCCTCAGGTAGGCTCACAGACGGATAGTGTGCATCTCTCTTCTGATTAATACATCTGTTTGATATTGATCGTGTGAGATTGCTGTCTCTGTTTCCCTACTAACTCACAGTAATCTGACAGGAGTGAGGGCTGGAAGGGGGAGAAAGAACGAAATTCTGCTTGAATTCTGCACATTTCCTTTCTAAACGATTCAGAGCGCATGAAAAATTTGGCAGCGGAATTAAACGTCACGGCAGCGGCGACTCTTAGGGAAAATACCAAAAAACAGCAGTAGCAGGGCTGGACGGTACGACCACAAACCCGCTCATTCTAGCTGTATATCGAGATTTAGTTCTGAATTCAATATGAAATGGTTTATTCTAGTTTACTCCAATATTTTGATTGGATGAACCACACAAACACCCGTGACATTCATTGAATCCTATGAATGGTGATTTGTACCGATGTTAAAACACTTCCAAGTGAGTTTTTCCTCATCTTGTTTGTTTATGGAAGCCCGTTTCCGCCACTGAATAAAAATGTTAAAAGGTAATTGCGAGTTTATATCTCGCAATTCTGACTATTTCTTCAATTGTATTGATATAAACTCACAATTGCGAGAAAGTCAAAATTGCGACATATAATGTCAGAATTGCGAGATATAAACTCACAATTGTGAGAAGTAGTCAGATTTGCGAGATAAAAAGTTGCAACTACCTGTAAAAAACATATATTCATTGGCGGAAACGGGCTTCCGTAGTTTCAGCATTACCCCATGTTTAGTGTTAAAAACCCGATATAGCTCCGTCTCAAGCGCCGTGCCGCCTGGCCCTCAGCTGTAGATTATTTACACTTCTGAGAATGTAAATAATTGTCTGGCGCTGATTTTCAGGCGAATGACTTCCTGCAGGTTTTTGTTGTGCATCGCTGATATTTGAGACGGTAGTTTTAAGGACTCTGGATGTTTTGGGTTTGTCAGACTGGATCTGATTCTGTCCCCTTCCCAGAGTCCCTGTCTCTCTCTATAGCATGCTAACTCAATCTGTGTTGGCATGCAATCACACTTAATTCGCTCATAGATCTCTCTCTCTCTCTGTCTTCTCTACTTTCATCACTGATTCGCTCTACTCGGTTTATCTTCGTCTTCATGTCCCCTGCTTCTTTTCTGTTACCTCTCTCTCTTTCTCTCCCCCTCTCTCTCTCTCTCTCCCCCCCTCTCTCTCTCTCTCTCCACCTTCTCTCTCTCCCCCCCCTCTCTCCCCCTCCCTCTCTCTCTCTCTCCACCTTCTCTCTCTCCCCCCCTGTCTCTCTCTCTCCTCTCTCCCCTCCCTCTCCCTCCTCTCTCCCCTCCCTCTCTCTCTCTCTCTCCACCTTCTCTCTCTCCCCTGTCTCTCTCTCTCCCCTCTCTCTCTCTCCCCCCCCTCTCTCTCTCTCTCCACCTTCTCTCTCTCTGTCTCTCTCTCTTCCCCTCTCTGTCTCTCTTTCTCCCTCTCTCTTTCTCCCCCTCTCTCTCTCTCTCTCTCTCTCTCTCTCCCTCTCTCTCCCCCCCTCTCTCTCTCTCCCCTCTCTCTCTCTCTCTCTCTCTCTCTCTCTCTCTCTCTTTAGCAGGAGTGCGAGGGATCATGGGAGTTTCTTTGATTGGCCGTAGGGTAGAATGCTGAGGAGAGAATGGCTTGTAATTGTCCTGAGTTTGGGGTGCATGCTGTCTGTGTGGTAGTGTGGATGTTCTCCTAATCTCACTATCTGTCTGTCTGTCTGAATATGGCACCAGTAATCGGTTTGACCACCCCTGGTTGTGTTTGGGGTGACGATGACACTGACGCTAATGCACTCACGATCCCCATTTCTGCTTGTGTCTCCCTCTTTGACAAACAAACCATTGATTCTTAATCATTAGAGAAACCACTGCTCTTGTTCCATGCATTGTTTGCCACTGAGGAAGATTCACAGTGCGTAACGGAGCCACGTACGGTTCTCCGAACGCGGTTTGTGTTTGACTGAACATCAGTGGCAGATTGCTTGTTAATGGACTTTAGGTTTGCTTTTCTTTGTCCTTTTTCCCCGGCTAACTCACCACTTCACCTGCCTCGTTGTACCGGAGCTTGTTTTGAACACATGTGATTTCTGTCTTCGTAGAGCGGCTATACCGCGTATCGCTACACTCAGCCGGCGGCGGTAGCGAGTCCAACAGCGGCGGCGGCAGCGGCAGCAGCAGCTTACAGCGACAGGTCAGCGGTCAAGCCTTGTTCTAGCTCTCTCTCGCATGGATGAGTGGTTGAAGTCAGAACTAGTGTTGCCAACGCAGCCATTTTGTTGCTAAATAAATAAAGAATTTTTGGCAACTTTTGATAAGTGACTCAAATGATAAAAAAGCACACATTTAGCATCTAAACTACACAAAAAGAGAAAACCAAAGATGCCTCGCTGTACTTACATCACGTGAATTACGTTAGCTGCTATTTGCAATTATTTAATTTAGTACTAATAATAAATAATTGTTCATTCATGATACATTTTCTTTCTTTCTTTCTTTTATTTATTTATATAGCACATTTATACACAACTTAGAGTTGACCAAAGTGCTTTACAAAACAAAGT
This sequence comes from Gymnocypris eckloni scoliostomus, assembly GCA_027564155.1. Lineage (NCBI taxonomy): Eukaryota > Metazoa > Chordata > Actinopteri > Cypriniformes > Cyprinidae > Gymnocypris > Gymnocypris eckloni. The sequence continues at coordinate 15,979,946 of CM050419.1, forward strand.
AAACAACAATACAACAGAGCAAAATTATAAAATAATAGAATCCCAGTAGATAGATACAAAAACCCTTCATTGATTTGCCGCAAATCGATCAAGAAGATGAGATTTAAGCATAACTTTAAAAATAGATAGAGAAGTCATCGTTCGGATGGCAACCGGAGATTGTTCCAGAGTGTAGGACCCACAATTACAAAGGCTCGATCGCCACGATGCTTCAATCTGGACCTAGGCATTGATAAAGTTCCCAAAAATCTGGATCTGAGTGGCCTCACAGATTTGTGTTTGCAACAACTCGGTGAGGTAGATTGGTGCAAGATTATTAAGTGCTTTAAAAACCAATGTTAAAATTTTATATTCCACTCTAAGTTTAACTGGTAGCCACTGTAATGTGGTCAGAATGGGAGTAATGTGCTGAAATTTACGCGTGCCGGTCAATAGCCTGGCTGCTGCATTTTGAACCATTTGCAATCGCTCCATGGAGGACTGATTTATCCCATAGTACAGCGAATTGCAATAGTCTAATCTAGATGTCACAAATGCATGGATTACTTTTTCGAATGTCTGTGTTGAGAGAAGAGTTTTAACTTTAGCCAAACGTCGAAGATGAAAAAAGCATGACCTGACCACACTGTTTATCTGTTTATCAAACTTTAGACTGGAATCAAATAAAACACCCAGATTCCTTACACAAGGAGTAATCCACTGGGCCAAATTGCCAATATCAAGATTATAAGAATTAAAAGAAAAAGCATCACTAGGTCCAAACAGAATCACCTCGGTTTTACCTTCATTAAGTGTCAAGAAATTACTCCTAAGCCAAGATTTAAGTTCCTCAATACATACAAACAACTTTGCTAATGCATTTTTATCACCAGGTTTAAAAGAAAGATACAACTGTGTATCATCAGCATATAAGTGAAAAGATATATCATATTTCTTAAAAATAGAACCCATCGGCAACATGCATTTTGTTAGTAGCTTGTACTCCTTCATAATAACATATTAGATTGTGGCCTATTTTACAGACGTTTCTTAAAGTGTAGCACACTAACAAACTAATAATACACTGATTAATAGTTTTACTAATTTACAAGCTGATAAAAACTTAAATTGTAATCGTTCAAGAATGTGTAATTTAAATGTAAAAAGTTATTTACATTTTAATTAGTGCTGTCAAACGATTAATCGCATCTGAAATAAGTTTTTGTTTACATAATATATGTGTGTGTACTTAACATGAATATAATATATACACAGTACACATTTATTTTGTATGCGATTAAACGTTTGACGGCAATAATTTCAATATTACGCACATAAAACATATTTTTTGCCGAGATTTGATGGTGTGACACAATGTTGCGTCGTGATTGCGTAATTCTCTGAACATGTCGTTTCTGCCGGTTCGGAGTTGTATTGATTGGTTTCTCTGTATTTTGCAGCTACGGACGCATGTACGCGGCAGATCCGTACGCGGCTGCGCTAGCGTCTCCAGCGGCGGCGGCAGCAGCGGCGGCTTATGGAGTTGGCGCGATGGTAAGCTTATATTTTAGTCATCTGAATTGTTTTTACTCGACTAAATATCTCACTCAACCGGACCGAATTGAGTTCTCACATCGTCAGATTTATGCATCCGTCTGCTCTTTCTTCTCTTACTCCAACATATTGACCGTTTTATCCGCCGTGTAGCAAGTGTATCTTAGCTTATGTTCGCATCTAACCTCCTACGCAGCAGATATTCGTTCTTCCCAAATCGTTATATTTATTAATATAACCAGTGTTGAGGAAAGTTACTTTTAAAAGTAATGCGTTACAATATTGCGTTACTCCCTAAAAAGTAACTAGTTACGTTACTTAGTTACTTTTTATGGAAAGGAATGCGTTACGTTACTTTTTAAATATGAGCAGGGCTTGATTGTTTGTTTTTAATATAATAAGTTCTATTATTAGCACATTTAAAGCCGTTTCACACCCAAAAGTGTAATGAATAAACCTCAGACTGAAGGACGAGTAAATCACGTCTGTACAGAAGAACACAGGAGAAGTTCAACACTCTTCAGCAATAAAAACATTGTTAGTTTATCTAAAGGTATTTGTGCTTATTAGTATGATTGAACTGGATCATCGCAAAGACATTAGTTATTGAAATGGGATTAGATACATATGTGTTGTTTAACATATTTAATTATTGCAGGTTTGCGTCATATTCTGAGTTTGTATTTCTCGGTTTTTATAGATACTGAATCTGTTTTTTGCGAATTGGATGAATTCATGCACTTTTTGTTTGTTTTTGAAAAAGTAACTTAAAAAGTAATCTGATTACGTAACTCGCATTACTTGTAATGCGTTACCCCCAACACTGCATATTATTGATATTTAGGGATGGGTATCGTTAAGGTTTTAACGGTATTACTACTCTTACCGAAACTGCTTATCGATTCGGTACTTTAACGGTATTCTTATCGGTACTTTTTGTTTTATGTATATATATATGACAAATTAAGATCTGAATTAATATTGCTTTATATTCTGAAATGTAGAATAAATATTTAATGAAATAAATATAAAGCATCAATTTGGAAATGCACATGTGTGCAGGCATTTTTAGTGTTTTATACATATTATAAGATACAGTAAGAACATGAACAAAGAAAAGTAAAACAAACTGAAAAATTCAATAAAACAAATATACAACTGAAAAGAAATAAACAGTGTTTTTTTCATGAAGGTCCACTAACATTAATGTTCTGGAAAGTAATAGCTACAAAATAAATCTAAGAGTATTAAAATGTAAATGAACACTGCATAGTTTTCACTGTATGTATTGATAGATTGATGCTTATTAAAGCTATAACATTATACAGATTAAGTGCTGTGACTGATTTTCTCTTTCATTTTGTTCTTTGGTTAACATTGATGAAGCGTCAGTTTGTCACTTTAAGACAATATATTGACACACATCAGATTTTCTCCCAACTGTTCTCATCCACTTAAGACATAAACTGTGTTTAAGTGAATATTCTCCAAGCCGGCCATTTTGACATATTTTGTGTGTATCTTATCGACTATGGATGCGAAGCTCAAAGTGTTTTGTGCGCTCCACGCTGACACACACACACACACACACACACACACACACACACTTCAGCCTGGGGAACAGCGTCTCGTATGGATTGTGCTTTCAACGTCTCTTTATCAAACATGTCCCGCAGTTTAGCAACAGTAAAGACGGCATTTTACAACAATCACCGATTGAGCTGATTCTGACGTTAAGTTTGGGTTTTAGGAGGAACGAATGTGTGAAGGGAAGAAGAAACGCGGCTATAATGCTTAGAAGCCAAAATCGAAATAAAAAAATACAATTAGCAGCCGCAGCCACAGGCCTAAAGCGTAAGCAGATGTTTGAATGTTTAGTTCTCTCTTCTATCATAATTAAACCGCTTTCATGTTATGCGGCGCTGAAGCTCCTCCGCATGAGCGCGATCTCGCTTCTGAATTGCGAATAGCAAAAATGCATCATAGACAAATGTTTTAATATGAATCTATATAAAAACAGCAGGCGACTCTGGTGAGATAGAATTTGCAAGATAATGTGTATATATAGCAATAATAAATGTATGTGTGTTTTCTTAATTTCTCCAGTACCGATAGCAGAACCGTTAACGTCAGAGTTTATCGATACTCCGGTCTTTCATAATTTAGCCCCGAGACCGATTAAATACCGGGTTTCGGTACCCATCCCTAATGATATTCATAGGTGAAAAAAAGAGTTTTCATTCGTTATAGTCTCGTCGTCATCAGTGAAAATGTTTTTGTTGGTAACAATTATTCGTCAATTAAATTAACTGTTTCTAATCCAACCCCTCTCTTTCACACTCTCACTCACCCACTTTCACTCTCTCACTTAACTCGCTCTCTCACTCACTCTCACTCTTTCCCTCACCCACTTTCACTCACTCTTTCACTCAACTCACTCTCTCTCACTCAACTCGCTCTCTCACGCTCTCAATCTCTCTCTATCACGCTCTCAATCTCTCTCTCTCTCTCTCTCTCTCTCACAGGCCACTCTCTACAGAGGAGGATACAGCCGGTTCTCTCCGTATTAAACACTTCCAGTCTACAGCTTCTGACCTCGGAGGGAAAAAAAACCAATCACACTTTTAGACAAAAAAAAGCGCGACGCACCAGTTACGAGCGAACTTTGAATAAGGAATGCAACTATAAATCAATACATCAAGGATTTTTTTTTTTAGGAAACCTGACAACGTTGAACACTAAATAGTAACAGATCTCTGACTGAGAAGCGCAAATCATTTCTTCCTTCGGCTCGTCTCTCTGCACGTATGCATGCAGTAACGGCTCTAGACTGCCTCTAGTGGCCACCGAACTACATGTGCACCGAGCCTCAGGACCCCTTCACTGTCTCACACTACAATAATCAGCAACATTCTTTAAGAAGTATAGACATTCGTCCGGACTGTGTTTTAAGCATCGTCTTGAAATCACCGGATCCGTCAGCTCTGACGATGCTATTATCCCAAATACAGCGACGTGATGAGACTACCATCATTCTCTGGAGAGCTGTTACGAGTATGGGACGACGTGTCATAATAATGCTTGGTGTTCTTTAAACCGTACCTCCATTCAGACCGTTCTCAAGAGGCATGTACCTTTAAAATTAAATAGTCATTATATGCAAGTAAACTAGAATAGATACAATTTTACCAAACATTATTATTAAACATTATTATTATTATTATTATTATCGTCATTAGTTACTCATGGTTGTTGTGTGTGTTGGCTTTAATGAAGGGTAGGACATCGTCGGAACCCACGTTGATGCCAAACGCCTGTATAACGACTACTTAAATTATGCTAATTATGCTTTTCTCCTTCAGATTTTGGAATCAGAGCCCTCACGATATTGACTCTCTTATTAGCATAGAATTGTAAAACATGCAAGTTTCAGCCCAAATTTCAGAAAAGTTGATAAAAAAAATAGTTTGTCGAATTTATTATAATTTTTTTTTTAAGGAGAAACGCATATTTTTTTTGTCTTTCTTGCAAAGTGTTTTTTTGTGTGTGTGTTGCTTTTTTCTGAATTTTGTTTCCAAAGAAAAGTCTTGAGTTGTGTGTAAACGTATTTGTAATTCTATATATATATTTTTTTCGTGTCAATAGGTTTTTGATATCGTTTGAAGTGGCTCGTTTAATCATTTCAGAGTTGCTGGACATGGATTGCAGCTTCGTCCGGTTTGCTTATCTGTGAAAACACGATCATGGTTTGTTTGTTTTGCAGGACATCATGCGTTTCAGTAGATAACTGGACTGAAAATATTTAGCCGTTTTAGACTTCAGAAAGTCATTTTGTGTGTGGATGAGGGACACTAAGAAAAGCCGTCCACAGTCTGAACACTAAACCAAGACTATTATTATTATTATTATTATTATTATTAGTTTCAATGGTACTTGCAGTCTATGCATACACTTTCCACAGTATTACAAGAGATGAAAATGATCTCGGCTCCTAAATTCTGGCTTTTAACGATGCTTTTTTTGTAAAAGATGCGGCATGTTTCGGTCCTTCGCTCATTTCTCTTTACTATGATGAGACGGGTTGCTTCTGATGATGATGAAGGTTGAAATCAGTCAAGGATTAAAGAAGGCGTCTCTTTTATTCTCCATTCTCGCACCTTATGAATATGATACCGCATACTCTCCTTTGGTTTACAGTGTAACCGTGTTTTTGAGTTGAACTTTCTCTACATATTCTGAATCCATTTGTGATGTAATTTGTATCTGAATGTCCATATAAACTGTTTTTTAAACAATCACTCTGAGTTTTTGATTTCAGCTGATTGTGCGTTAATGTTGTTAACATTTTAGGTGAATATTGTGAAATATTTCTACCTGTTTGAGGTCTTTCTGAGACGCTCGTCTCGATGTAAAGAGGTCTTATAGCTGAATAATTGCATAATGCTCATGGTTAATGCAAACTAAGCCAATGGTTTATTACCGTTAGCATCCTAATTCCAACTTTACACTCGTGTTGTTTATTTTCAGTTAAAATAAATGTTGGGGAGTAAACAAAAATTGCTCGCTTTACGTTAAATGGTTAATTAACCCCAAAATTTAAATTCTGTCATTAACCCTTACTCTTTTTAAAGACAATCAGCAGATTATTGCATAAGTTAAATCATTTAAAAAATATATATACGTTTACATTTATTGTAAATGTACTGTACTATTTTTATTTTATATAAAATGTATATTTTACAAAATAGGTTTTAATCCAAATTTGGTATAGAATTAAAGCCATATATCTAAATTAGTTTTTCCAAATTTGAAGTTGATATAATAAAAATTGAGGTTACTATGCAATTTTATGCGTTATACCACAAACAGCCATTAAAACGCATTTAATTTTTTCCCTGTTACAAATGTATACATTTCTGTCTCTGTGTTACTCCTATCACAAAATAACCACCAAATATTGAATCTTGAGACTCAGACCTTTCCGATGATATGTGTGTTGTCAAGATTATCAAAAGTTTTGATTCTAAGACTGTATTAAATTCAGAATATGACTCCTCCCACTAAGGGGGAGGAGTCAGCTAAAATATTTTAAGTACCATTTCCATGGTAACACAATGTCCGGGTTTCACAGGATGAATTTTGAGGTTTTCAACTTTCAAATGATATAATATATGATGAGTGCTTAAACGTGATGTGGGGGATGAATATAATTTTGGTGTCAAAGGTCAGCGCCTGTTATGGCATATATGTTTTAAAGTGCACTCTTTTCATAAATTAATCTATTACTGCTCCTACATAATTTTTAACAGCAAACAGTGGGACAATAATCTGTTTAGGAGTCTTGGACCTTTCCAGCGATGTATAGTTTATCATGATTAGATTAGGATTTAATGTAATATATTGAATAAAATTAAGCGTCCCGTATACGGGACGGTGACAGTTAAGGGTTAATAACGTGCCCTCACGTCATTACCAGAGGCGTAGCAATGGGGCAGGCAATTGCCTGGGGCCCCGTAACCCTAACCCTAACCGTTTCCAAACTGGCACAGCACTTACTCATGCATTTACTAGGCTATTTTAAACATGAAAAGGACCATTATCCATCTGGAAAAAAGCAAGAAAAGGAGGAAAAGAGGAAACATGACAGCGGTAAGTTAAGAGATGGAGATCAGATTGACTTAATGATAATTATATGACAAACAAATGTGTTTGTTGTTAATTCCAGCTTATTTTCGTTTAATTATTTGCTATATGAAATACTAGTCCAATACTTATAGGGTTACTGGAAAACAGGTTAGCTAGGGTTGCACTTAGCAGCAGCATGTATTATATAGCAATTAGCAGGTATTAATATAGGCTGCAGTAGAATAGGTGGTACCGGGAAAGACGCGCACATCACCACTTGGCAAGTTTCGGTACTGTGTCTTGCTGCCAGTGGGGAGCTCATGAAACGATATAAATAAATATCGTTATATTTACTTAGTTGACATTATTTATTTAGCTCTTCTACATTAAATTAGTTGAGTTAACACAATTAGTTGTCAACAAACAATGAACTAATAGTTAATAAACTTTAAATTAAAAAGATTAAATGAAAATGCTAATCATATATTTCTGCATGCAGGAGCATTACTTAAGTTCCTGTCACTCAGATTCCCAGTCCCTTCTCCTGACAGTGACAATGATCAGTTCAGTGTCAGATATAGTGTTACTTACTATATCAATAGATTTACTTGCATTATCCAACTCTTCTATTAAATGAGTTTACATAGCTAGTTGATAAACTAATAATAAATTAAGATGCTAACCATATATTTCCATAGGAGTATTGCTTAAGTCTCTATCGTCACTGCCTCAGACAGAAGATACTCAGTCCATATGAAGGTCTTTGAATATGGAGGACATATGACATCATTTGCTGTAGCTAAGACTCGTAAGCACCATTTTTATGGTGACAATCCGTTACTGTAAATATGAAGATTGTACAGTATCTTCAAGATTGTATTGTATCTTCTGCCATGAAGATGATTACAATTGTGTTAAAGAATAAGCACATTGTTTTAAAAAAATAAACTATTTATGTTATATTATGTGTTTTGACTACTTTTTGTATGTTGTATAAATATATATCTAGGTAACAAAGATATATTAACAAAATAATATTTTAGAAGGGCCTCATCTATTAATTTTGCCTGGGGCCCTCACTTCATCTTGGTTCGCCTCTGGTCATTACTCCAGGGTCACATATAACGGACCCAATCTAAACTACTCATCACACAGATTTATGGGGAAATACTTTTTATTTACTGCCAAATCAATGGTTTTTAATCAACCACGATGAACTGATTCAGACACAAACACAATCATATTCACAGTTCAAAAGCATGAAGTTGATTTCTACATAGTTGTGTATGTTGCTACAGCATTAGAGACTGGATGAGGTCTTTATTCGCTGATGTATTAATCACGTCTCCTCGTCTGCTGCTGCTTCAGATTAGATAAACTAGTGGAACTAATGCTGATCGGGGATCTCAGGAGGGTGGACGAGGTGCTACACAATCCCATATTTAGCCAGATCGCCGAGCTCCATGTCACCGAACGCTTCCCAGGGACAGACCACAGTGATGTCTGTGAAAGACCAGAGAACGTAAGCCGTCAGGTTCATTAAATGCACTGAGCGGACCACAAAAGCTAACTTGACTTTTTAAGGAAACCAGCTTCAGCAGGTTTTTGAGTTTTCTCAACTTGTTGTTTTAAGTTTATACAAAACAATAAGTTGAGAACTCAAAAAAAGTTGAGAACTAAAAATCTCAATAAAAAAGTAAGTTCAGAACTCCAAAATATAAAAAATATTGAGAAAACAAAAAAAGATTATTTGAGAGAACTCACAAAAACAAATGTTGAGAGAATTCAAAAATATCAACAAAAAAAGTTTAGAACTCCGAAAAAAATAAATAATAATATTTGAGAAAAATATTTGAGAACTCAAAAATCTCAACAAAAAAAGTTTAGAAAACTCCCAAAAACAAATGTTGAGAGAACTCAAAAATAAAAAAATTATAATTTAAGAACTCAAAAATCTCACACACATAAGTTGAGAAAAATAAAAAAAGTTGAGAACTCCAAAATCAAAAAAGAAAGTTGAGAACTCAAATAAGTTGAGAAAAATAAAAATCTCAACAACGAAAAAGCTAAGTTGAGACAACACTACAAAAAAATAAAATAATTTGAAAACTCAAAAATGTGCAGAAGCTGGTTTCATTGAGCGTTTTAGGTTTGCTCCTCGTGTACCTGTGCCCAGCCCCTCCATGCCCGGGATGTCGTCTCCGAAGCCTTTCTGTCCGGGTTTGGGAGCCTTGCTCTTGAAGGTGCGAGCGGCCCTTTGCTTGAACTTCGGTGGTCCTCTCTTCTCCGCGGGTTCTGGGACATCCATATCTTCCACTTACTAAAACATCAACACAAGCGATCATATTGAATCTGTGTTAGACCCTCGCTCTTTACTCGTGTCCTCGAGCTGTTAATCTTCTGATTCGGGGATTTTGTTAATCTGTATCTGCTGGTTACACAATGAGTGTTTATCTACATCATCTATTAGCCTT
>CM050419.1:15994577-15999577 GCA_027564155.1 Gymnocypris eckloni scoliostomus
TCCATTACGTCACAGAATATAATCAAGCGGTACTGATCATACAAACACACTCGTCTCTTCTAGCAGCTTCCAATCTGGTTATATTTAATTATATCGTATAGTTGAAATAATTGTGCTGTAACTAGTACAATTAAGAATATACTGTAGGGAGAACTATATCTTGACAGAGTTAAAAAAAACTTTCAAATCTATAAATGATAAAATACAGTAGAAATCTTTTGAATTAATCAGGGCATATTTTTCCACACTATTTTGAATTAAATTAACACAATACATAATGATATGAGCAGCGGCTGACTAACATAGTCACAAATTGTATATTTATCATTTTAAATTTTTCCCCCATCAATAAAATGTAATGTTAGCATTCCTAATTTTAAATATATAATTGAATGATATTTCTGTGTAAATGCATTCTCATCTCCTCTGTGCTTCAGCAGTCTGTGTAAACGCATCTTTTCATGTTCTCTTTCTATCATTCGTTCGGTATCTCACTATGTGAACGCCAATCGGGGGGGCTCCAATAACACTGCACGCTGCAGCTCGGGAGTCCGCCTCCCGTATATCCTGTCAGCTACCTGGCGATTCGCCTCTCGCCTCAACAAAGACTTCAGAAGCTGCCTGAGCAGACTTCGGGAATCATTTGCTTAACAGTTTACTCACGGAGCCACAAGGTAACGTCCCAAACCCAAGATTCCTAACGTTTGTTGAGCGACTTCACTTAGAGTGAGATAACTAACGCATCACGGCGAGTTGTCTACTCTAGGTTTTCTACATATTTTTCCAAAGTTTTGGGGGCACTTTCCACGCACCAAAAAGAAGGAAAAGAGACTGCTATCTATCGCAGCACAGCTCCGTACTAGTTGTCCCGTTGTGGTGGGCTTACCGTACGAAGAGAGTGCAGGCCCCATGGCCACTGCGATGTGAGGTCCTCCCCATCCTTGTGCTTGTGGAATGTGGGTTTCTGCAAAGGATTCACGGCACAAGTGCTCAGGATGCAAGTTCACCCTCCCCTGTACAGATGGACATGGATCTACTCAAGGTCTGTCGCAGGGCCATGGCTAGACTGTCGATCGACTGGCCATCCCAACTGGCAGATCAGGGGGCTGAAAAATATTTTTTTCCCCACTGTATGCCTGTTAAGGATTTCTCGAGGCTGGATGTTCAGGGTATAGAGGATTTGGGGATGGTGGATCCTCCCCCTGTCGAATCATCTGTGGCCAATCACTTGCACCCAGGTCGCAGTGCAGCGCTCTCTTCAAGAACCTCGCTTTCACCACCACATTTGCCCCAAAGTATTTCATAAATCATCTGCACTGGCCATTTGTGTTTTGAATGCGACGTCCCTCCTTACTGCCTACCAAGCGTAGTTATTAGAGGAGATGGGGCATCAGCTGGACTCCGGATCTCCCAACCCAGCGCTCTGGGAGGAGATATGTGTCATTGCAGATTTAAACCTGTGCACTTCCCGTGGAGCAGTTCAAAGCTGAGGTCGTAGTATGGGCTTAGCGGTTGTGGGAAAGAGATCGCTATGGCTGGGTTTGTCAGGCATCTCTGAAAAAGAGAAGATGGAGTTTTTGGATGCCCTTATTGATCCAAAGGCCATGTTTGGCACAACAGTAACGGCGATGCGTCTGCAATGTGACCTGCTGAAAAAGTGAGAGGCATTCGAGGTCTGTCTCCCCAGAAAACTGGCAGCTAGGCCTTATCACCCGAGCCGACCGAACTTCAGACCTTCAGGGAGAGGAGGACATTCTGATTATCAACCTTCCCGTCCGGCTCCACCGCAACAGCTGAGAAACGCGGGCCCTCAGTCAAAGCCCAGTTTCATGCAACCAAAGCAGTCTTTCGCAGCCCCTCAGGGAAACAAAAAGAGGTGGGCGACCTGAGACCTCGCTTGGCATCAGGTAGAGTTTGGAAACAGGACTCTGGGTTTCTCTGTCCCATCTCTTCAGAACGATTCCGTTCTCCCTTCCGCGGGGAAAAGGAGAAGGAATTAAAATGTGAAAAGTCCATGTGTGGTCAGTTCAAACCCCAATGTGTGCGGGGAAATGGCCCATGTTCCTTTGGTGCCCCCAAAAGAGTTGTCTCTTCCTCCACCTACGAGGTTTGTTCTGAGGGAAGAAGGACAAAAGTTCATAAGCATCCCATCAAGAATAAAGTTTTCTCTGACGCATCTAGGCCAAGGGCTGAGGGCACAGAGTGGGATAAAAATAAATAAAAATCTCAAAAAATTAAAACAATCAAAAATAAAGATTAATCTAACTCCTTCACTTGAGTGGCACTCCCCTCCTGCAACACCGTTAGAGAGCGAAGATGAGAAGGGCCCACTCGCAGCTCAGGCAGCGAACTGGCACGCATGCGCAGTTCATCCAAGGGTTTTAACCACGATAGATAGGAGATACAGACTTCGATTCACGCTGCAAAACCTCCTATGTTCAATGGAGAGGTAAACTCTTAGTTACCCAAGGGCGAAGCAACTCAGGTTTTAGAGGAAGAAATATAATCTTTAATGAGAAAAGGAGTGATAAGAGTGATTCCAACTAGAGAAATACACTTACGTTTTTACTCCCGGTAATTTGTGATTCCCAAAAGAGGGGAGGTCTCTGTCTCATTTTGGATTTACGGGTCCTCAACAAACACCTCAGAAAATACAAATTCAAAATGCTGTCGCTCAGAACGTTGTGTCAGAGTATTCGTCAGGGAGATTGGTTCCCCTCAGTGGACCTCCAAAATGCATATTTTCACATAGATGACCTGCTTGGAAATATCTGAGGATATCAGGGCTTTATATGAGTGTGGAATTCCCTTTGGCCTTGCTTTGGCCCCCAGGGTTTTCAGAAAATGTGTGGAAGCAGCTCTGATGCCGTTAAGGAACGGAGAGATCAGAGATTCAACATATCTGGATGACCTGCTCATCTGCGTGCCGTCCCCGAGGTAATCAGAGAGTGATTCGGACACACTAGTGACACATCTGGAGAGATTAGGTTTCTAGATAAACCAGACAAAGAGTTGTTTAACTCCTGCACAGGAAATAGTCTACTTGGGTCTCAGGTTGAATTCAGTGATGTTTCGAGAGGATCGCATCAAGACATTTCACAGCTGCCCCTCTCCTTTTCAAGGAGGGAGATGAGTCTCGTTCAGAATGTGTCTTTGACTACTGGGTCTGATGGCCTCAACACTGTCAATGGTTCCCCTGGGACTGCTGCGAATGAGGGATTTTCTAAATTAGACAGTGACAACTGTGACAGCGTCACAATGCATTTGCCCCAAGAGTCGTCTCAGCCGCAGAGTGCACATCTCACCAGAATGCATGAGTGCTCTCCATCATTGGAGAGCTCCGTCTTTTCTCAGGACAGGATGCCCTCTAGGTCCTGTTATGTTAAGGAAAGTGGTGATGACAGATGCATCTCTCACGGACTGGGGGGCGATGTTCAAGGGCAGAACATTGAGAGGAGTTTGGTCTCCCGCACTAAGAGAGAAGCACATACATTTTCTAGAACTACTAGCTCTGAGACATTTTGTGCATTTTCTCAAGGATCATCATGTATTGGTCAGGACGAACAATACAACGGTAATATCCTACATAAATAGGCAGGGGGGAGTTCATTCTCACAAGCTTCACTCATTAGCTAAATAACTAATTATGTGGAGCAGCAGGACCCTCCTGTCGTTACGCGTGACCCATGTTCCAGGAATAATGAACAGGGGAGAGGATTTACTGTCCAGAGGGAGTCCTCTATACGGGGAGTGGAGACTCCACCCCCAAGTGACCATCAGGGTGTGACAGAGATTCGGCCGGGCCGCTGTAGATCCCTTCGCACTGCGTGAAGACGTGCAATGTCCCCTGTTCTTCTCACAAGTGGCCACAAGTGGCCAGACGTGTTACTGTACATGTTCGAGCCGACACTACAGAGAGTTCGGCAATGCAAATATGTAATGATTCTGATCGCACCATACTGTCCGGGTAGAATGTGGGTGGTAGAGATTGGGCCACTGCTCTACGACCAGCCATGGCTGTTACCAGCACCCAGGATCTACTCTTACAAGCACGGGGGAAATATTTCTGGGCCTGGCCCATGAGAGGCTAAATCTGAATGCAGCTGGGTTACCTCCGAAAGTGATAGAGACAATGCGAGGGCTGCCTCGACACGTTCTTTATATAATCTCTGTCAATTTGAGGGTTGGTGCGCAGACAGAAACATTGTCCTTTCTTGTGTTCAGTTTCGGATGTGATGTGTGTCCTACAGGACCTTCTGGACAAGGGCAGAGCCTTTTTATCTGTTCTCGATCTCGGCATGTTATGTGGGTTTTAACACGGGTATTATTGGCCAACACCCTCTCGTCTGTCGATTTATGAGAGGGTCATGTAGGCTACACCCAGTATTGAAGATGCTGGTCCCGCCTTGGGTTTTGTCTGTAGTTCTGAACGCACTCTCAAAAGCCCCTTTCGAACCCATTGATAACATTGCCTTGAAGCTGCTCGCTTTGAAGACGGCTTTGTTACTTGCTCTCGCTACAGCAAAAAGGGTTAGTGAGTTACATGCTTTATCTATTCACTCCTCATGTATGATGTTCGCTCCGGGGGGTCGAAGAGTAACTTTTAAGCCTAACCCGGCGTTTGTGCCTAAAGTGTTTGATCACGCTGGTGCAGTTCGATCAATAGACCTGCTAGCTTTTCATCCACCACCTTTTTAACCCCCCGAGGAGGAGAGGTTCCACAGTTTATGTCCAGTTCGTGCTCTGTATATATATATGTTCAGAGAACCCGCACACTTCATAAGAGCAATCAGCTATTTGTCTCGTGGGCTGACTCTTACAAAGGAAAGCCCATCTCTCGTCAAAGTCTTTCTCACTGGGTGGTGGAGGCTATCATGTTATGTTGCAGTAATACGAATTTAGAGCCCCCAATAGGAGTACGAGCACACTCGACTAGAGGTATGGTTACATCCTGGGCGCTGTTTAAAGACATTTATATTCAAGAAATTTGAGCGGCAGCC
>CM050419.1:16009577-16014577 GCA_027564155.1 Gymnocypris eckloni scoliostomus
TATTGAGGCTAAATCAGTTTCGAAATACTGATTTCATGATATGATTTTCTCAACAACAAACTAACAAAATTTAAGACAAATTAGAAATGATAATGTGTCCATATATAAATTGTTAGATAAAATGCTGCACATTTCAAAATTGAAATATGTCAAACAACAAAATGTATTTTAAAACAAACCCCAATTAAGCAAATGAATTACACAAATGAAATAAATCTCATATAAACAACAAACTAAGGCTTTGTCTGTGCTATTTTTCAATTTAAAATTAGAGGCAACCTCTGTATTTTAAACACAACCCCATCCAAAGAGGCTGCATATATCCAGCATGAGCGGTTTTTAATCTAAATCGGATTGTATTATTTCTAAATTTGAAGCGAAAACAAAATGGTCTGACTTTAGTTTTGTGAAACTATTCTACATTAAACATCTGTATGAAACAAAACTGCAGACAGGCTGAATTAATATAGATTCACTCTCTGCCAGCAGATGGCGCTTGAACATTAATGGAACATCGTTTCCTTGCCGCTGTAAACAAAGCTGCGCTGTGGTTATGAACACTACTTTAATATGCATTATACGGAGGCAAGATGAAAATAAAATATCATCTAAACTTTTCTAAAGACAGCCAGTTGCCCTCAGCCATACATTCATATAAACTCCTATACTAAATGACTTGCCTTTTTTACGAGTCCAAGACAAGTCTCGAGTCAGCTGTTCACGAGTCCAAGTCAAGTCTCGAGTCATCTGTTCACGAGTCCAAGTCAAGTCTCGAGTCATCTGTTCACGAGTCCAAGTCAAGTCTCGAGTCATCTGTTCACGAGTCCAAGTCAAGTCTCGAGTCATCTTTTCACGAGTCCAAATCAAGTCTCGAGTCATCTGTTCACGAGTCCAAGTTAAGTCTCGAGTCATCTGTTCACGAGTCCAAGTCAAGTCTCGAGTCATCTGTTCACGAGTCCAAATCAAGTCTCGAGTCATCTTTTCACGAGTCCAAATCAAGTCTCGAGTCATCTTTTCACGAGTCCAAGTTAAGTCTCGAGTCATCTGTTCACGAGTCCAAGTCAAGTCTCGAGTCACCTGTTCACGAGTCCAAATCAAGTCTCGAGTCACCTGTTCACGAGTCCAAGTTAAGTCTCGAGTCACCTGTTCACGAGTCCAAATCAAGTCTCGAGTCAGCTGTTCACGAGTCCAAGTTAAGTCTCGAGTCACCTGTTCACGAGTCCAAATCAAGTCTCGAGTCAGCTGTTCACGAGTCCAAGTCAAGTCTCGAGTCAGCTGTTCACGAGTCCAAGTCAAGTGTCGAGCCAGCTGTTCACGAGTCTAAGTCAAGTCTCGAGTCAGCTTTTCACGAGTCCAAGTCAAGTCTCGAGTCAGCTGTTCACGAGTCCAAGACAAGTCTCGAGTCAGCTGTTCACGAGTCCAAGACAAGTCTCGAGTCATCTGTTCACGAGTCCAAGTCAAGTCTCGAGTCAGCTGTTCACGAGTCCAAGACAAGTCTCGAGTCAGCTGTTCACGAGTCCAAGTCAAGTCTCGAGTCAGCTGTTCACGAGTCCAAGACAAGTCTCGAGTCAGCTGTGCACGGGTCCAAGTCAAGTCTCGAATCAGCTGTTCACGAGTCCAAGTCAAGTCTTGAGTCAGCTCTTAACGAGGTCAAGTCTCGAGTCAGCTGTTCATGAGTCCAAGTCAAGTCTCGAGTCAGCTGTTCACGAGTCCAAGTCAAGTCTCGAGTCAGCTGTACACGAGTCCAAGACAAGTCTCGAGTCAGCTTTTCACGAGTCCAAGACAAGTCTCGAGTCAGCTGTGCACGGGTCCAAGTCAAGTCTCGAATCAGCTGTTCACGAGTCCAAGTCAAGTCTTGAGTCAGCTCTTAACGAGGTCAAGTCTCGAGTCAGCTGTTCACGAGTCCAAGTCAAGTCTCGAGTCAGCTGTTCACGAGTCCAAGTCAAGTCTCGAGTCAGCTTTTCACGAGTCCAAGTCAAGTCTCGAGTCAGCTGTACACGAGTCCAAGACAAGTCTCGAATCAGCTCTTAACGAGGTCAAGTCTCGAGTCAGCTGTTCACGAGTCCAAGTCAAGTCTCGAGTCAGCTGTACACGAGTCCAAGACAAGTCTCGAATCAACTGTTCACGAGTCCAAGTCAAGTCTAGAGTCAGCTGTTCACGAGTCCAAGTCAAGTCTCGAGTCAGCTGTACACAAGTCCAAGACAAGTCTCGAATCAGCTCTTAACGAGGTCAAGTCTCGAGTCAGCTGTTCACGAGTCCAAGTCAAGTCTCGAGTCAGCTGTACACGAGTCCAAGACAAGTCTCGAATCAACTGTTCACGAGTCCAAGTCAAGTCTAGAGTCAGCTGTTCACGAGTCCAAGTCAAGTCTCGAGTCAGCTGTACACAAGTCCAAGACAAGTCTCGAATCAGCTCTTAACGAGGTCAAGTCTCGAGTCAGCTGTTCACGAGTCCAAGTCAAGTCTCGAGTCAGCTGTACACGAGTCCAAGACAAGTCTCGAATC
This sequence comes from Gymnocypris eckloni scoliostomus, assembly GCA_027564155.1. Classification (NCBI taxonomy): domain Eukaryota; kingdom Metazoa; phylum Chordata; class Actinopteri; order Cypriniformes; family Cyprinidae; genus Gymnocypris; species Gymnocypris eckloni. Next base: position 16,012,080 of record CM050419.1, read on the forward strand.
AACTGTTCACGAGTCCAAGTCAAGTCTAGAGTCAGCTGTTCACGAGTCCAAGTCAAGTCTCGAGTCAGCTGTACACGAGTCCAAGACAAGTCTCGAATCAGCTCTTAACGAGGTCAAGTCTCGAATCAACTGTTCACAAGTCCAAGTCAAGTCTCGAGTCAGCTGTTCACGAGTCCAAGTCAAGTCTCGAGCCAGCTGTTGACGAGTCCAAGACAAGTCCCAAGTCTTTATTCATGCGACTTAAGTGCGACTCCATTCCAAGTCGCAGGCTCGAGTTTCCATCTCTGGATTTAGTTAATAAAATGTTGTGTATTGTGACTTTATTTTTTCCAACCTTATTTCTTTCTCTCTCTCTCTCTCTCTCTCTCTCTCTCTCTCTCTCTCTCTCTCTCTCTCTCTCTCTCTCTCTCTCTCTCTCTCTCTCTCTCTCTCTCTCTCTCTCTCTCTCTCTCTTTCTAAATTGGATATTTATGTACTTTCTTAGTTTTATTTATTTTGCAGTATACAGAAAGAATGTGTTTTATGTTTGTAAAGAAATTTCTTTTTATATCAAATAATTATAAAACAAAAAATTAGGGATAATATGTAAATAGATTTTGACTTGCACACACTGCTTTATTTTGCCACACTTACTTGAAAAACTAGAATAACAACAAAGTGCATTAAACAATAAAGCTATATGCGCTAAAAAACCTGTGTTTTGATTAATACATACAAATAATATGGTAAGAAATTCCAGTTTGCAATATTAAGCAACAAGCTGTGCAGCAAACATAACTGGAAGCGGATGAGAGGCATCACAGTTACAAACGACCGCTGCTCTTATGTACATAAAAGGTGTCATTATTTAAGGTTATGTTTATGGTGATATCATTAAACTGAAAACCTCTTTAACGTTCATTCCTCTGTGAGACTACAGACAGACAGTAATCGATCAATAAAACATGACAGTGACAGTTATTCTGTGATGCGTGGAGTAATTTTTCTGCTGATTTTATTTTGCATATTTAATTTTGAGATTAATTTAATGTGGTGGATTTGTGTGTCAGAGAAAGCCACCAGTGCTGCTCTTCAGACGGAGGACTGGAGTCTGAATCTGGAGATCTGTGACATCATCAGCGAGACGGATGACGGGTGCTGTGTCCCTCACTCTCTGCAGATACTCCAGATACGCTCGCCGGCTCCTTCAATCTGTCGTCTCAATGCTTGTGTTGTTTTCCAGACCCAAAGATGCAGTGAAAGCTTTAAAGAAGAGGATTGTGGGTAATAAGAACTTCAGGGAGGTGATGCTGGCTTTGATCGTGAGTGTCTGTGTGTGTGTGTGACCCTCTGTGTGTGTCTGTGTGTTCAAACGGCTGTTGCTCTGTTTTTCAGGTTCTTGAGACGTGTGTGAAGAACTGTGGCTCTCGTTTCCATGTCCATGTCTGTTCCAAAGAGTTTGTGGAGGGCGTACTGGTCAGCGATTCTGCCCAAAAACAACCCTCCCATGATCCTTCACGACAGAGTCCTGAGCCTCATCCAGGTGAAGCACTCTCGCCGCATCTGTGATTGATTGTGATTGATCGGCTTGACGTTGGTTCTGTGTTGCAGGCGTGGGCCGATGCCTTCCGGAACAGTCCATCTCTGTCTGGAGTGGTGAGCGTCTATGAGGACCTGCGGCGGAGAGGACTGGAATTTCCCATGACGGATCTGGACTCTCTCGCGCCCATCCACACGCCCAACAGGGTAAAGCTCACAGAATCCACAGTGTTAGTTAGTGATGCTGATCTACTGGTTTAGTGATGGTGATCCACTGGTTTAGTGATGGTGATACACTGCTTTTAGTGATTTGATCTACTGTTTTTAGAGATGGTGATCCACTGGTTTAGTGATGGTGATCTGCTGGTTTAGTGATGCTGATTCGCTGGTTTAGTGATGGTGATCTACTGGTTTAGAGATGGTGATCCACTGGTTTAGTGATGCTGATTCACTGGTTAATGATGGTGATCAGCTGGTTTAGTGATGGTGATCCACTGGTTAAATGATGGTTATCTACTGGTTTAGTGATGGTGATCCACTGGTTTAGTGATGGTGATCTGCTGGTTTAGTGATGGTGACCTACTGGTTTAGTGATGCTGATTCACTGTTTAATGATGGTGATCAGCCGGTTTAGTGATGGTGATCCACTGGTTTAGTGATGGTGATCCACTGTTTAAGTGATGCTGATCTACTGTTTTTAGAGATGGTGATCCACTGGTTTAGTGATGGTGATCTGCTGGTTTAGTGATGCTGATTCGCTGGTTTAGTGATGGTGATCTACTGGTTTAGAGATGGTGATCCACTGGTTTAGTGATGCTGATTCACTGGTTAATGATGGTGATCGGCTGGTTTAGTGATGGTGATCCACTGGTTAAGTGATGCTGATCTACTGGTTTAGAGATGGTGATCCATTGGTTTAGTGATGGTGATCCGCTGGTTAAGTGATGGTGATCTGCTGGTTTAGTGATGGTGATCTGCTG